>CM045763.1:66582550-67166446 GCA_025200525.1 Camellia lanceoleosa
CACAAAAATAATTAAAAACTTTAGGAGGAGCCTGCTGAAAAATCCAGCGTGCTTTTGACTTTGAAATAAAAATAAATTATGATTTTTAATTTTTATCAATTTAAATTTTAATGCTATTTTGATTTTATTTTCAATTCTAAACCACCTCATTATTTTTTGTTAAGTAAAATCGACAGAAAAAATATATTTTAACTATTAAACTCAATATAGTTATATATGAAATGTCTAAAATATTATTTTTCATTGAATTTAATGCTAAAATACTATTTTTTTCATTGATTTTACTTAACAAAAATAGGTAGATAATTTAGATTAAAAACAAATCAAAATATTATGATTTAAATTAATAAAACTTAGAATTTATTTTGTTACAAATATGAAACCTGATCTTTTTGTTGTAATTTCTCCATAATTTTAATAATAAATAGATAAAATTAATATAATTTAATAAAAAAAATAAGAAAATGGTCTTACTAACAAATGCCCTGAGAGCACAAAGAAAAAGACAAAACAATTGAAAAACACAAGACATTTTTTGCTAAATTGAATATATTTTTATTGAAATCAATATACTTTTAAATATTTTTTTTCATATTTTTAAGATACTTTTTTACATACTTCCTAACATTAATGCATAGGACTAGGGGTATAAAATTAGTCCACTCGAGTCCGCCCAACAGTACCTAATCACACCCTAGGTAGGCCCAAGATTGAACCTAGTCAGTGCCCATGGGCGGTGTGTTTTGGGCTCGACCACCTTGAAACTCGGCCCACTTAACGACCATTTCAGGTTTGTCCCATCCCGAGGCCTAATGTAATTTTCAAACTATTTTAGTGGAAAAAAAATAAAAAAATGGTTAGGCCTAGCGTAAGTCTGCCTAAGACCTGAGTACTCTTGAATTTGAACTTGAGCTTGGGCATGAATCGAGATTTCACACAAGTTAGTCGGCCCAATTTGACCTAATTTTTAGTTGAAATCTGCTAAGATCAACGGCCGGCTGGCCTGCTAGGCCATTTTTTTACCCATAGATAAGAGACACGTGTTAGTATTTGTTATAAGAAAAATACTAAATAATTTAAGGATTAAAATTAAATTGTAATTTTTATTATTTTATTTTTTGTAACATTTTTCTTGTTGTTATCAATTAACTTGTTGAGTAGTTGATGCCCAAATTGTTTTCTAAAACCAAAAATGTTGGATGCTTCTCCAACCGCCAATCTCTCCTTTCTCAAAGCCCAACAGATCAACAACAACACGTTCACCGATCTCCAAAAACAAAAAGAACAAAATTAAAAAAACAAAAATGTTCATCCTCCAAATCCACTCCATCGACACGCGCCGTCCCTTCTCCTCCACCGCCACCACCAGCAGCTCCGCCGCAAAGCCTAGCAACCACCTCTCCATAACCGAACTCAATGGCGTAGTCCACCTCTTCCGCAGCCAATCCCCCTCCTCCACCACATCTCTCACGAGCCCTAGCGCTCGATCCACCAAACTCTTCGTCGTCGCTGTCCCCAACTACCTCTCTCCCGACGACTTCCTCCTCTTTTGTGGATCCCACCTCGACCACTTCTCCGAACTCTGCTTCCTCCGGTAATCACCCCCAAGCTCTTCAATTTTTATTTTCTTATTATTATTGAGATTGTTACTCGAGAATTTGAAACCCTAGGGATTTTTTGTTTTTGTTTTGAGTGTATTGTAGGAATGATGGAATGGAGGATCGGTACAGTGTGTTGATCACGCTTGCCAATCAGTTGACTGCTGATGGATTTTACTGTAACTTCAATGGAAAGCGGTTCAGATCATCGCAGGTCCCTAATCATCTCTCTCTCTCTCTCTCTCTCTATATATATATACACACACACACTAACCATGGGTGCAAACTATGCGATTGTAATTTTACTGCAATTTTACATCTGCATTTTTTGATGATTTGGTGAATGAAGAACATGCGTTGAATTTGAGAGTGGCGAGCTGTTAATTTATTTATTTTTTGAAGAAGTTAATAATATGAGTATTTTTAATTTAAATCCTTATGAGTAGTATGCTTTATATATTAGTATGCATTTGTAATTTCACTGCAATTTTACATTCTAATTTCTTGATGATTTGATGAATGAAGAATATGGGTTGAATTTGATAAATGGTAGCAGTTATTTTTTGAAGCAGTTAACAATATTGAGCATTTTTTTGGGGGAAAAATAAGTTACAAACCTTCAAACCCTTATGAGTTGTGTGCATTATATATTAGTATATATATTAGTTAGATTTAAAAGGTTTAATGCTATCGTTTACTAGTATTTTTAATTTGAGATTTTTTATGGTTGATTTGTTAGGCTGAGGTCTGTCATATATATTTTTGCTCAATCGGCGGGGAGCTATGAGTTGGCAGAAGAAGCCTGTTCACCTCTGCCCGGATTCGTTGAATTGCCTACTTGTCCGGTTTGTCTTGGTTAGTATATATAAATTTATAATTGCTAGTTTGTTTAGTAGTGATTTGTGCGTTCTTGATGGTGCATTTGGGGTTGACTTTGATTTTGGGGGTTAAAAAACTTGTGAGTTGTAGTTTTATGGTGATTTATTTCAATATTGTGTCTAATTTTTTTTTTTTTTTTTAACGTAATTCTGTGTCTAAATTGGTAGAGAGATTGTACCAAGACACATGTGGAATACAGACTACACTATGTGATCATACATTGCAATGCCCTTGCGGTTCGAAAAGGACCTATTTGTCTTGCCAGGTGAGTTTCTTCATTCTGCTTTGCTCCAACTTTTTCATGTTGTAGATAACAATTTTAGTGGATTTTTGCTACATTTTGGTGAAACGAAGCACACAGATCTTTTCTAATAGTTATTAGCTAGATTTTTGGCGTTTTAGTCTGGATTCCTTATGTCCTCAGTTGATGTATCTTCAAAACTCCACTTGCGATGAGATGTACATTCTTGAAGCATAAATGTTATTATGTCTTGAAGGACATGAACCATAACCACCTCTAACTGTTTGTTTTGGAAATTAATAACCAACTTCCTATTAGCATATGAAAACTAACTGAATTTCCTTCTTGACTGCTATCCAACTTGAAATATAAGATAGATAAATAACTTATTTTCTCTGTCTTTGTCTCTCTCCTCTTATCGTTGTGTGAATTGAATTCAATAATGTTTCCAGACTGTTATTGATCCTTTATGTTATCCATATTAGAAAGAATTTAATGAAACTTGGTAATGTTGTTCCTTAAAGAAAGGACTTTTTTATATAGTGCTATCATCTCAGTTTAATTTACTTCTCTATCAAAAGTTCATGTGCATGCCCCCTAGTAATTGTAATCAATTTTTTGTTGATTTGGTTGATTATCTACCGAGTGCCAAGGATAATGAATACTAGTAGATAGTTCGATATCAAGACCTGTGTACAACACCATCTAGGTGGCATTCCATATGTTAGACATGTGGACACAGTCATGTCCATGTATTTTGTCAGAAATATCTATTGGTTGATGTTTATGAAACCTTGTATCCGCGTTAATACTGGAACATACACTTTTCCTTTTTACATTAATGTCTAACACAATGCAAATGCTTTGTAAATGAAGGGCTATTATTTGTTGTAGACATCAGAATTTTTGCATGTGTCAAGAAGAAATGTTTTGTGTTATATGCAAATTGGAAATTCATACATGACTTTCCCCAGTTGGGAGTCTACCATGACCAAGATTGTAAGTGAGCTGAATGGAGTCGAGTAATAGTATGTTATTTAAGTTTGGTTTAAAAATTTAACAAATTTTAAAATGTATTTAAGATTAAATTATTTATTTTTTGAACCAATCTAAAATGAGATTTAATCGAGCCAAACTTTAACAATTTGATTTTTTATAATCCACATAATTGAGTCAAAGTTGTATAGTAAATTGTTTGGCTTGAAAATGTAATGAGTTTTAAAATGTATTCAAACTTGATTTGTTTATATAATAAGCCAATCCTTGATGAAATTTTAATGAGCATAATATGAATTGAGCTGAAGTAAGTAGTTTCACTTTACAACCCTAACGATGGCAATTGATACACATCCCAAATGCATCCCTATATAAGTGGTAATAAAGAGATGAAAATTTCAATATATTATTTGCTTTTTATTATTTTAACGAAAAATCAATGACGTATGACATGAAACATAACCATGAATCTACTTAGATGGTGAAGTGATTATGTTTGAATTGAGCCATAGTGACATAAAGTGCTAGATGGGTAAACCACGAGAGGTAAACAAGATTTTGCCTTATTTTTTAGTGAATTAATTTAGCAGCAGGAGCATATTGACTTGTATGTTTATACGAAATAATGTATATCACCTTAGTGCCAACCACTTATATTTGTTGTAGAAACTAGAAAGTTTGCAATCAGAAAGAGATGCAAAATCAATGTTTTGGGATGGAGGAGGAGCTTGCAACTACCACGTGTGAGAAGATTTATCTTATAATGTTATGTATGCTATCAGGTCTGCCGACTTTGTCAGCAGCAGGATGAGAAACCTAGCTGCGCTGTTTGTGGAACATTGAAGAATCTGTGGGTTTGTGTGATATGTGGTTTTGTTGGCTGTGGAAGGTAAAGTATTATTCACTTATTTGTGTTCCAAGTGATACTTTATTCAAGTACCTTAGCTAATTTATGTTATATTTTTTATTGGCTTAATTTCCTTTACTATGGAGTTGTGGTTATATTAGTCATTTTTGTCATATCTAGGTACGAAGAAAGACATGCTATTAGACATTGGAAAGATACACAGCATTGCTATTCTCTTGAGTTAGAAACGCAGCAGGTTTGGGATTATGTTGGTGACATATATGTTCACCGTTGAACCAATCAAAAGCGGACGCCAAGTCACTGATGATGAATTCTCAATGTTTGTCACATCATGAAGAATGTGGCACTTGTGGATGCAGCGAGGATTCTGGAATTAGTGGGGCACTTTTTGACAGCAAAGTTGAAGTGGTAATTTTTTTTTTCACCTTCTTTTATTGACAGATATGTATCTCAAAAACATATTCATATTGGAATCTACTCGGAAATATGAATATAAAGGATTCTAGATAGGGATACGAATACAAATACAAATACAAATACAGGACAATAAGAACGACACAACAAGAACATGGACATGGGTGAAACATAGTGATGAACAGATATTTTTTATACATATATAAAAATAAGGGTAAATTACACTGACAGGTCTTGAGGTTTCCGTTTAATACAAATCTCCCCTCACATTTGAAAAATTATACTTACTCCCTGTCAGATTAAAATGACATATTTGTGCATTAGCCTTTATACATATAAAATAATAAAATAATGCAGATATTTTGTTTATGTCATTTTAGGGAAATAACAATTATTTTCTTTGGTTTAACTCACACAAAAAATTGAGGTTTTTTTTATTTTTTTTCATGTTTTTTTTTTTTTTTTACTGAATTTTTTTAATATTTTAAGCAATTTTTTTTTTTTAGATACGCCTAATCTAGATATATTTAAAGTATAATATTTTGTGATTTTTTTTAAAATTCACTAAATACAAAAAATTCAATACATTATCTTATTTTGTTGTATTGAATAAATTTTTTATAAATTTGTTGTACAAATTTTATACTTTTTTAATATATCTAGATTAAATTGATCTAATCTAGATATAATAGTAGAAATAAAAATGAAAAATTATATTCATATATAAAAATTTATACAAAAATGTCATAAAAATGTTGTGATAGTAATATTGTTGTAAATATAAATCATATTTATGAGTGTTCTATTTTAAAGTAAAATGTCACCATTAAGTTATATCATTGTGTTTGAAAATTTTATATAAAATTTATGTTTGTATATCATCACTCAATAAGAATATGTTCAGGTAGAATTTAATGATGGAAAGTTGTAGAATGTAGTCATGATGATAGGAAAAAATGGTAGGAAAAATGATAAGATGGTCATTTAGAAAATTTTAGGGCATGACATCAACTATTTAAGAGGCAGTTTGTATTGAGAGTACAAACTTCAGGGAGGGGAATGTAATTTTTCAAATATAAGGGAGGGATCTGCATTAAATAGAAATTTCAAGGGGTGTCAGTGTAATTTATCCTAAAAAAATATAGTCATTTTTTACATAACAAATAAATCATTTTCTATGTTCATATATTGGGAGAAACAAGATGGGACTAGAAAGCCATAATGTCTTTTAAAAATCTCTATGCATTCACAAACAGATTGGAAGTTTGAAGGATATAGGCTTTCAAATATTAAAAAGCCTAAAAAGGAGGATTAATATATAAATATGTGCCTTTTTAATTTAAATTTTTGGCTGCCATTTTTTCCCCCATACTTGTGCAAGTCCCTAGTGTGTCTACCATGTGTCTAGGCAATTGGCGCACGTCTCATGTGTCTAGCTTTTAAAAAGATACAAAACAAGTTCAAGTTAGTCTTTGATACCTGCAGTGCATGCAAGTAGTGTCAATGTCCAACACACATCAGACATGGACGTATGGATGTGGCACCCTGGGAAGTGTGTCCATGGCCTGCCATGTGTGCTTCCCAGACTGAATTAAATCTATGTTCTTAAGTGATCCTAATACATTTTTACTGGGACTTTGTGCTGGGATTACCCATAATTTTAACCACTATGTTAGCTACAATCTTCGTTAGTTATATGATTATTCATTTTCCAGTGTGTATGCAATGCTTATTTGATCTGTGTATTTGATATCAGATCATGGACGAGTATAACCGTCTTCTTGCAACCCAGATGGAGACTCAAAGACAAGTACGTATAGGCTTGCATTTATACTTAAAGAGTTGTTTCTGTTTATTGATAGTCACCCATGCGTACAAAAATTTGAGGTTTGTAGGGGTTCTCAGAATCATTGAGTCATGTAGTTAGGTAGGAAACAAATTTTTATTATTATTTTTTTTTATTTTTAAATAGTAGAATAAATAAGGGCCTACTGTGTTATTTTTATCACATTTTTACCAGCGTTCTCCTTCAGCATTTTGAAGTACTACTCATAGAGGCGAAAAGTAAAAAGGAGAGTTCAATATCTGGAGCAGTGGAGAAAGCCTTGGCTTCAAGGATGCTTGATATCCAATCAAAACTGGAAAAATGTGTCGGGGAAAAGAAGGCCGTTGCAGATGTAAGCTTCTAAAAATTCATCTCTGTTTGGTTTCATTTTCAAAATCTGCTTTTTTGAAAAACACTAAAAAATAATGAAAATTTCTGGAACACTCCTCATTTTCATGTGTTTTTTGGGTGCAAAAATAGTTTTTGAAATTTCAAAAGCATCTTTTTGGTGTTTATTTTCACCAAAAATGCAGATTTTGTGGTAGGGTCACCACACCTTGATCACACTGCCATTGCTTATTTATTTTTTTCACTTATCTGTATGATGATTGACAATTGTAGTTGCGATAGAGGTTCGTTAAATTGAGCATGATCATTGATGATTCTTTCCCTAATAAAGTCTCTTTTGTCCTCAGACGAATCAAGATCTTATGAAAAACCAAGAAAACTTGCAGAAAGTGGTCAAGGAAATTGAGGAGAGGTACGCCAGCTTATTTTCCATTGTACATATGTTTGATTGCTTCCTCGTCTTGAACGTGATAACGTTGGACAGGAGAAGAATGATAGACAACAATACAGTACTTGCTAGTGATTCAAGTTGTCGGGAATATATTTTGTTGAATAGAATATGCTCTCTTGAGATTTGCACTTCCAGAAGACTTTTGTTCTTCTCCTTAATTGCATATACAAGCTAAAAATTGGCTAAAAAGTAATTTGCCTATGTCAAATCCCAGTTGCTGTTAACTTCTACACAATGACAATGAAATGCCACCTATGCCAACTTCAGATAATTTATATTATTTTATTTTATAGGGAAATTTCATCTGTGAGGTCAAGAGATGAAACCATATTGGATCTAGAAGACCAGGTATATGAGTGACTGCTGTGTAATTTCTTTTTCAAAACTACTTCAGGTGATAAGTTACTCTTTTGTTTTTTTTTTTTTGGGTTTTTCTGAAATTTATAATTTTGAATGGTGATCACAGATTAGAGACTTAAAAATGTACATTGGAGCCCAGAAAACGCTTGCTACCATGACAGATACAGATGGGATCAGAGGAGGAACACTTTTACCAGTACAATCTAACGTGTCCTCTGCAGCCAACCCCAAAAGGCGGACAAAATCTAGTCGAAGACGGAATTAGCTAATCATAATCTCTACTGAAATCTCATTCATTGATTGTACATTTGTTTGGATCCTTTTTACAGTGTAACCTTTAGGAGGTTGATTATACTAGGAGTGTGGTGCAACCCGGTTGCTTGTTCTGGTCAGAAATGCTAAGTAAAGTTGTGAGCGAAATTGTTTGCCCTCGCTTTTCATAGGTGGTGTCGTCTTTTTTTAATTTTTTTCTTCATTTTCTGACAGGATTTTATTTGCTACAACAATCTGCTGAATGCTATGATATGCTGAAATGTAACAAAAAGTTTCACGTTGCATCTTATCTGGATGGGAGGAATTTTTTAATCGGCATTTTTTTCCTTCCCTAAATCAATCTGCTAGTGGGTAGTGGTAGGAGAGATCCATTATGGTTAGATGGACCCATATTGCGAGGGTTAAGAACCCATATTGGGAGGGTGAGTCGAGAGTCAAAGGTTATTATTCCTTTTTTTGTTTCCGTTCTAGATAGTTTTCGTGTAAAGTATCGATCTTTTATTTTCCTAAGACAAACAAACTAGGAATGATGTGCCAAATCACACCACACCACGACGGAAGATATTATTGTCATGGATGCTCTCTCCTCTCCTTGCTTTTGAACGCCATATTTGAGAATATATTTTTGAACTTATTCTCATGATGACTTTCGCAGAGTCAAGTTTCTTGCTTTAACTTTCAAAAAAGGGGTAAAGCACAAATTCTACTTTTTATAGGCTCAAAAATTCATAATCCGTCACTTTCCAGTTTATTGCTTTTGTAATAAAAGTGCTAGGGTTTTGTCACCTCTCTAACTCCCCGATTAGGTAGAATTGTTATTGACATGAGGCGTGATAATTCCTCTAAAGAACAAGAACAAGAATATTTTAGTCATTCTGCTGTATTAAAAGTTTTATTCCAAAATATGTTATCATGAATTACAAAACGTGAACTAAAAAACAAGACAATCGTATTTTAAAATAAAATAGTTGTATCCTGAACCCTTATCAGGAATCATATGGGAAAGAATAAAAGGTCAATCCAATGAACCCAACTTCTATGGCTTCCACTATAAGAATAACTCATCTCCATACGCCATTCATTATCTTTCACATTCCTCCATACTTCATTTTATGGATAAAAAATGTTAGAGATTCTTAAAATTTTATTAAATATCTCACATGTGTGTAAAACTCACATGAATTCCACACTCTTGTAAGACATTTGATAAAAATTTTAGAGTCTCTAACATTACTCTTTGTGGATTCCAATTTAAGTCAACAACAATGATCTTGAACTATTAATCCAATAAACCTTACATGTAAAAAAATTAATTTCATTAGATATCAATGAATAAATGAACAAATTGTATTTTATTTTTTTTAATTGAACAATTTAAGTTTAAATTGAAAGTAGCCATCAATTTTTAAAACAAAATGTGATTGTTCATATATTTGATGATATCCAATGAAATTAATTTTTTTGCACGACTCATCTTTATTGCTTGACTTACAAGATGAATAGTTAGATCATCATTGTAAACTTAGAATAAGGCCAAGTTTGGGAAGACTAAATAAATACACTTTTTGACTTTTTATGAAATATGGATTGAATTTGGGTTGGGTTTGAAGTGATGTGTTAGAGAGGTGATGTGACTTAAATAAAATGATGTGACTTAAATAGGATAGTGACTTTTTGACTTTTTAAATTTTTTTGAAGATGCTAAACTTAGCCTAAGTCTACAAAATAGAGTGGGAAAAGATATGAAGAATAGTGGCATGGTGGGAGTCCTTACGCACGAAGGCACCAGCTTCAAGGGGAAAGTACACCAGACATCAACAAAGAAGAGCATAAATTCAACTCCAAGGGGTTAGCCGGGTGACCAATCGAGTCTTAACAAGCGCTTCAAGGCGACGAATTCAAATCTCACCAAGTGCTTGGTCCTCTTGGACCCACCCCCTAGGCCTATTCCTGATAATTAATTAGTATGGGTAGAACAAGAGATCTGCATGTACCCTAGGGACTACTCGCAACAAATAACCCCATTACCAAAAACAAAAAAGAGAGCATAAATTCAAGTAATAAACTGAATAGATCATATTAACACAGACCCAAGAGGGAAACAAATCAACAAAGCTTGCTAAACACATTAAACTATAAAAGAACAAATTTTAATTAACAAAATACCCTTTCTAAGTAGCTGAAGGACAAACAAAGAGCAAGAACTAAAAACCATCATTTCCTTCCAAAGTTCCTTTAAAATCAAAAGAGAACTCCAGATCTGCTTCACCAATGCCTTGCAAATTTACATCACAGTTCCAAACAGCATGATCTCTAGGATTTGAATGAATTTGAAGCCACTGATGCCCTTGAAAACTAGTTCTCCTAGGCTGATTTCGGATTATCCTACATCTATAAAACCTAAATCTTTCAGTGCCACTTACCAACAAAAAGAATCTTCCAGCTTCCCCTTCAAAACAAAACTTATGGTGGGACCAGAGAGTGCAAGGAGATGGATGGACTGTATGTATCGATGCTTTTTATCTTTGGGGTTGATCTGAATTGGCTGCACCGGAGGTGGTGCTAGGCCCGGCGCCATTTTCATGGGGAGGGGAGGTGCCCCATTTACCTTCTGCTTCTAGTGGCTCGACGATATAGACTCCACCATCGGTAAGTCCTACTGCAAATTGATTAGGTTCAGATGGATGTGCCGCAACGACAAGAGGATAAGCTCTTGAGCTGTAATAACATTAAATTGTTAGATAAAGGTAGGTAAACGAAAAGGACCTATATAATTGCCTCATAAGTAATTAAATACATTGTTGTCAAAACAGCGAATTGAATTGTGAATCCATTTGATAAAATATTTAATTTTGCGAAAATAACATCATTCCATATATTATGCAAACACAAATAAATCACAGTGAATGGCAATTGAATTGTACAAGTCACTCGATTTAAGATTCAACGGTATGATTCAAATTGTTTTGATTGAAACTCGTATTGAATCGTATGAATCAAATCGAATCATGAATTGCATGATTCTGGCAACTATGATTAGATAAGTATTCACCTTGGGTTGGCAGGTAGATAGGAAGTAGGGTTGATTCGACATCTTAATCGCAGTGTTGCAGCAGTCAGAATACCAACACTGCCATCTTCGAAACTGACATATATGGATTGGCTATCACAGGAATAGGTAGCATGTGTGATTGGACCACTTGCTTCTCGAGGAACCCACTATTAGAGAAACACAAGTTGAAAACATAAACGCCAGAAGCTAGGAATAAAACAAATTCCTACCTAAACTAATAACACATGTATCAAACAAACAGAACCCAATTTTGCTTCAAGATAAATTGATCCACAAAATTTCATATTTGTTAAAAAATATACCAAATAATGTCCACACATGCAGCACATAAGCTGAAGATCTAGGGAAATATGTATCACGCTATTCAGAACATGACTCCCCAAATAACCAAAAGACAAAATCCAAGTTTCAAAACTTTGAATGAGTTAAGACTGCAGCATTATCTGACACTACCAAATAATGTCCACAGATGCAGTACATAGGTTGGTGGTGCTGAGAAGAATATGTAAACAAATCATGAGTCACTCAGTATATGGCTCACCAAAATACCTAAAAATGAAATCCTAGTTTCGGAACTTCAGAATAGGAGTAAAAAATGATGCATTATTTTGACCATGGTTGGTGCAGCTTATGAGGCTGTTTATAGCTTTTTTCAGTTTGGAAATATGTGCCAGACTGTTGGTTTAGCTTCTGCACAGCTTATGAGGCAGAGATAAATGAACTGAAAAAAGTTGATTATTAGAAAGCAGAGTTACTGTTTTCTAATGAACAACTTTCAGCTTGTAAAAAGCTGCACCAAACAAACCCTTTGACAATAAGAACTTTTTGGTCCAAGATGTTTAATTTGAACATCTAATAGAAGAAAAATTATATGCTTCACCTGCTTAAGACATTCCAGTTTAGGTGCTTCATATATGGCTATCTGAGTTTCATGGACTGCCAATAAATGAATCTGATCTTGGTGAAACTGTACACGAGTATCTGCAAGAGGATTCGGTGTTCGCCCACTTGGAACCTGCAAGTATTTATTTGTTTGCTTCTCCCATCCATCTGTGCTCCAAACACACAACTGTAGAAACAGATGAGCATCACTGACTGTATAACTCCAATATGCAAAATTTTGCCAATTTTTAAAAGTAATTCCGGAAATGAAGAGCAATGGCTTATAGAAGAAAAGTTAAAACAATGAATATTTGATTTCTTATAGGAGAACCGAATCACTGGGAAAAAAGGAAGAAAGAAGAGCATCCAACGACTCAATACAATGGATTTTGGTAATTGATTGGTGATGAGAGTCATGGGGCAGTAGGATGGAGTAGTTTTCCCTGGTAGTTATCCTACTAATGGGCTCAATTAGTTGGTAATTTTTCTGTGTAAAAGAAGTATATCAATAAAAGAACATGAGGTTGAAATTCTCCTTGAATTGAATCATCCGAGGTCTACCCTGCTTGAAGTGAGACTTTTGTTTCCTTTCTTCAGACCTATGGTGCTTGCTATATTTTATCCAAACCTCAGGAGAGGTCAGTGTAATTTACACTACTGTAATTTTACAGAATCATCCTCCAATGCCTTGTGATCTCTAATCAGGTGGAATTTTCAAACTCTTGATTATGGCTTGGTATTTTCTGTGTTTTTGGCTACAGGCATAAATTAGCTGAACAAAGTAACATACACGTGGCCCCAATTTCATACCTGAGAATCAGCACCTGAAGATACCAGAACATTGAGAACATTAGAGAAGGCAAGGCCTGTTATTCTTTTCTGATGGCCTTTGAGCTTAGTTTTGACCTGCATAAATAGAAATTACAGAATGTTAACATGGCGGGCCCATTATCAACAAGTTTTAACTCACAAACTTAATATGGGTCCACAATGCATTGCCACTTGAAATCAAGATATTAAGATTGAACTTATCAATTGATTTGTAACATTTCAAACATAAAGAATTTAACTCACAAACTTAAAGCTTCACTTAAACAGATTATTACAACCTCATCAACTCGGACATTATATATTTGGATAGAAGAGTCCTCCATCCCTATTGCAATGATATTATTGTCCTGAGGATGGAATGCTAAAAATGTTGCTGCAGGTGGAGGAGGCATGAACGTCGTCATTGTCTGCATTCATGAAAGCCAAACAATAAATGCAACAAGAATGAAAGACAATGGGAAAACAATGGAGGAAAAAACGTAGAAAATTCCTAATCAAGCCTACTAAAAGTAATTTCAAATGTTAGCAACTTACGATTAGCAACTCGATCAATTTATTCTTCATTCGGCTCACAATGTTTTATTTTTAAATATTTGTCCTTCTAAAGACTGGTATACAATTTATTTTTCAAATAAATTTAGGCTAGAGAGTAGAGATTAAATGTTTTGAAAAATGAATTTCTTTTTAACAAGTAAACGAGTAAATTAACTAATTTTGCGAAGAGTTAGGCAAAATTTCTTAGGATGTGTTTGGTTCATGGATTTGAGGAGGGAAAACGAACAGAATAAGCAAAGGAAGTCATCATTTCTTGTTTGATTACCATGGAAAATAATGAAGAAAAGACAATATAACGAAAGTAATGGAGAAATTTTCATTCCTTATCCTCTTTTCCATTATTTATTTCTTTTCAATGACTTATTATCTGAGTTCATAAAAAGTTTAATCCAACATTTTTCCTAAGTAGGAGGGGGGAAAAAGAAAGGACGACAGTTTTCCTCACCTTCGTTTCCTTTTCCCCAAATCCAAGTTCCAAACAAAGTCTTATAATAATCATAGATTCCGAATACCATGCCTTTTCAACAGTTAGAAATAAATTAATCAACCAAATAGAAAATATTTGACAGCTCACAAAAAAAGAGTATTTGAGAAAAGATAAAGAAGAGTTGGTGTAAAAGCCATTTTACCTTGAATGTCATCATATTAAATAATGAGATTTTCCCTCCTGAGGCTGACATTACATAAGAGTCATTCTTCGATAGTGCAAAGCAGGGAACAGCATCTTCAGGATTTGTATCGCTAACATCATTCATCATCAATATTCCACTTGAAGGTTGCCAGAGCTGTGGTGCAACACTAGTAGTTGCCTACAACAAAGAGGCAAAGGCAAATTGGGTGTACTTGTGTAAGCGACAAGCTTATGAATATTAATTTCATAGAATTGCAATGCAATGCAAGTTTCTTGCACAGATGACTAAATATACCTTGCCAGACACATTCCGTTCATTTCTCTGCCATTTCCAGAGTCTGTGCACTGCATTGGCTGACAGTGTCAAAATCGCAAGTCCTGAATTTGTATAGATCATCTTAGAAACCTGAAACAAGGGGGGAGGGGGAGAGAACATAAGAATGTAGAACACAAGGAACCAAATTAAGTTCAAAAGGAAAACCCAAAAAAGAAAAAAAAAAAAAAAAAAAAAAAAGCTCAATAAATTTTCAAATCTCTACTCTAGAGAAAGTATCAAGCAACACAAAGTAAAAGAGAAACTATTGCGTGTTGTGTTGCAAGAACATCCAAGATTTCTGTTGCAAGTAAAAATCTTCGAAGATCCTTTTCGTAGGGGTGGTTTGAGATGATCTAAATAAGTACACTTTTTAACTTTTATAAAATATGGGTTGGATATGGGTTGGGTTTGAAGTGATGTGATAGAGAGATCATGTGACTTAAATAAGATGATGTGACTTAAATAGGATAGTGACTTTTTGACATTTTTAAATTATGACAAACAAGGCCTTAGTCTACATACAGATCATTCAGTCAAAAGCACTTTCTGGTGCCACTGCCTTTTTCAGTGATGTTGATTTAAGTCCAGAAAACAAATGCATGAGTGGAATGTGTCTAAATTAATTAAATTGTCCGATTTTGAAATTTTTATGCAGGAAGAAATCTAATCAAATTAATCAAATAACTGATGGTTAAGCAATAAAAAATACTCCCCCCATCCCATTTTATGAGTGCCTACTTTCCTTTTTAGAAGTCCCATTTTATGTGTCCAACCAAGTTTTAAAATTCATAAAAGTTTAATCTGCTCTTCCCCAAATTACTGTTCTTTAAGTTCATATTCTAAGTACAATCCCAATGTCCCAAGAATTTATTCAAACAAGAGAAAGGGCTTTGTGAGAATCTATTACTCAAAGAAAAGATGCTTTTTGTATGCTGTGCCGCATAAAAATGGGTCATAGGGAGTAAAAAATAAATAAAATGAAACAAACAAATTATAGCTGCTATTAATGCATCTATGCAGTTTCTTTATTAACTAAACTTAAGGATGTAGTCAACAGCATAATTAGGCAAATGTGTGTGTGTGTGTGTGTGAGAGAGAGAGAGAGGATGAAGCAAGCAAATTATTAACTAAACTTAAGGATGTAGTCAACAGCATAATTAGGCAAATGTGTGTGTGTGTGTGTGTGAGAGAGAGAGAGAGGATGAAGCAAGCAAATTATTTAAAAAAAAGAGAGAGAGAAGAAAGCAGACAGCATTCCACTAATAACATAAACAACCAAAGCACACATTGAATTATACAGAAGATTGTAAAGAGGAAAAATCAATCCAATAATTTCTAATAGGCCAACCTTTGTTGCTGTCATATTATCCGGAAGCCTTAGGGATCGGCATTGTGATGGTTCATTGATTTCTGTCAGTTTCCAGATCCTGGATTTGTCTACTGACTCATCAGCAATTCTGGGTTTTATGTCTACCAAACTTCGATTGTCACCATTCTACAATAGCCAAAAGGTCAAAATTGATCATTGAATGAGCAAACATTCTAGTAAAGCTAGTTGCAAGCACATGATGCAGACTTATCACAATGACACGAAATAGTACGCATAATTACATTTAAAAAATACATAAATCAAAAGAACAAAGGTGCTCTGTTAAAAAACTGGGTTCCTCACAATTGAGACAACACTCACCATTGCAACAATGGATGCCATTGGAGCTCGATCTACGATGCTCGATCCGACAGGTGCATTAGCAGCACCAAATGTTCCCATTGTAGGAGCCTATTCAAATATGATATCAGTAATATATTTGCACAAAAAATGCAAAAGTTTACAAACAATGTACCTTCGCAACAGCAACAGAGCCAACTCTAGAAGTATCAAACGAACGATTTTCAACCGTCCGTAGTAGCCTGATGCCATCTGTATTTGCTAGGATTTTGATACCATTCTCATTTGTTGAAACAGCCATAAACATACCTTCCTTGTTGAATCGGATACAGGGAGAAGCCTAGACAAATAGTAAAAAATAAGAACAGTTGATCATGTCAGACAGATCTACAATGAGGCTATGTTTGGATGGCAGGAATCCTGAGGTGGAATGAGAATATGATTCCAAAGTTTGGAACGGAATAGAATAAGAACGTGATTCCTGATTACCTCTTCTACCAGGAATCGCATTCCCAAACTAAGCTGGAATTTGATCCCTGTCGTCCCCTATGATAATTTCACATTCTTGGAGGAACGTTGACTATTTAAGAGTAAAAAAGTTAGTTGGACCCACAATTTTGAATTTTTATCAATTTTAGATAGATAATTCCTATCTAAACCAAACACATGAATAACATTGATACTGGAATTCTATTTCTAGCAATGTGATTCCTGGTAGCGAGATTCCTATTCCCTCCATTTGATTCCAACCATCCAAACAAAGCTTGAGTGACATGAATCTAACAATTACCGGTAATCCACCCTCAGCATCAATAGTTGTCAATAAGTTAACATTGTCCATTTCCCAAAATTTGACCATGAACTCATCACCAGCAGCCAAGACTCTATTCTTTGTGGTATCAAATTGCACAACACCCACGGATCGCTTTCCAAGACCATGATAAATCGCTTGACAGCTCCTCACTTTCATTCCATTCCACAAGAAATGAATCTCCTTCTTTATTGGTCCCACAAGAGAACAACCTATCAGGTGCCCATTTGATGAAACCAATCCTTTAGTTGAGAATGCCATATTTAGCAAATATCAAACCCTCATCCCTAACCCCAAAAATACAAAAAAGGCAACGGAAAAAGTAGAACGTAGGAATCATTTTTTGAACCTGGTCCCATCAGCACTGTATGACATTGTGATGGATGAATGACCTGGAGCATCATAGTCAACTCTAGAACCCATGTCATCATACAACCACGCCTTTATTTTCCCATCAGTTGCCGTAGAAAAAATAAACTGGAATAAAAAAAGGTAGAAGTTTTTAAAAATTAAAAATAAAAAATAATAATAAAAAAAGAAGAAGTCCAACAACCCTAATAAGGCTGTCTTAAAAGTGATGAATTTTGATAATTACGGTGCAAGAAACACCCTACAACTTCAAGTCCCATGATACGTTAAACCTCTTGGACTTTAATACTCATGTCTGAGACAAGTAAACCCCTCGAGAGTTTCAGATCCTTCAAACATACAGATGACTACACCACATGGGATATGGACAGTTAAAAAAAGTCAATGACTAGAGCTAGAATGGCTTTGGCATATGTGGTACGTTTAGACCTAGATCAAAAAGAATTTTTAAAAAAAAAAAAAAAAATCTTCTAATGGATATTCTTAAAACAAAGAAAAATCATAGCTTTCCCATTTATCAAAACATGTCTCCATTAGCTTTTGATCATGACCACAGCTACTTTGACTAAACTCTAAATAAGCATAGCTGTATGTAAACTTAATCATGTTAAATACACTAAAAATAGGTCAGATTTGAGTAGTTTGACATAGGCGGATTGGTGCAACTTATATAAGCTGCTTATTATAGCTGCTTCTTTTTTTATTTGGGGAAGTCTATACTAGTTTTTGGTACAACTTCTGCTTACAACTTATTAGCTCTGTTATCAGAATCTTACGATTTGCGATTCGATTTGCAATTTTTGCAAAATTGATACGAATATATGGTTGAATCTATTTTGGAAGTGAATCTTTATTGAATCGCACGATTCACAATTGATTCACAATTCGATTCACTTTTTGCGATTCATGTAATTTTTGAAATTATTGTGTCCGACATATTTTTGACTTTATTTTTTCTCCATCTTTTTAGTAAAAATGACATAATACAACTTTCAATAGCGTTTAATATCAAAATAACCAGCATATATACATGATTTGTTGTTATTTTAGTGATCATGGAGTTTTTAATAAGATCCAATCAGATTTAGTCAGGCCCAACATATTTTTCACCTTTCTTCTCATTTTTTTTTTCCCTTTAAAAAATCGTAATATATCTTCTAAAGATGTTTAAGATTAAAATTACACTATGAATTATCTATTACTATTTTATTAAATTAAATATTACATGTATGAGGTCAGTTATCCTTTTTAAAATATTTTAGGCTTTAACAAAAAATTCTAAATGATTCTTTCTTATTATTTGCTCACTGTTACTTAGAAAAGTATGTATGCTTATTGTTCAAATATCAATATCGTTGTTAATTATTGTTACTTTAAAAATTGATAATTTGTCTATTTAGTTATTATTTTTATTAAGAATGGTTGATAAGAAATATCTAAAAAGGAAAAAAAGATAAGATGGTGATTTTACATAGGAACCTTTATTAACTTCTTACTTATTAAACTACGTGATTATCATTTAAAATAACATTTTTATTGATTTAAGTCTAAATTTTTTATATTCATAAGATATATTTAATATCTAAATGTGTAAATATATGTTTTTAAATAATTTAGAAGAAGTGACCGAATCTTTTCGATTCACGATTCGATTAAATTGATTGATGCGAGACTATTTCAATTCACGATACAAATCGATTTGACAACTATGGCTATTAGGCAAAAATAGAAGATTATGTAGAAACTGGAGGGAGGGACCTATGCATGTTAGAAGAAATCGAGTAAATCAAACCTTGCCCCCCTTGACTTTAAGTGTTTTCTCAATTTTGTCCCTCAAAATTTTTCTTCCCACTTTGATCCTTTAAGTAACTAAAATTTCACAATTTGCTCCAACAATCGTCTGTCCGTTTTTTTGACAAAATCTCACAATGTGCCACATCATGCCATTTGTCCAACATGTGTAAACACCCAGCCACCACCCAACTAATGGGAATGTTTCCCTTTTTTTGGTGTAAATAGAAAAAAAAAGATACTTTAATAGTCAATGTGAGAAAAAAAATGATATTTAAGGGTCCAATATGGTGAAGTAATAAGATTCCACGTATTACTAAAAATTCCAACCCATAGTACTAAATTTTGAATCTTAAATTTTTTAATTTTTGAGGGTACTAATATATAGGTGGTTTCCCTGCCAACCAACCAAAAGCACCCTAATCCAACTGCTGAAGCTCTTCTGTAAAAGCTTGATACATACTGACAGGACTAGCCCTAGTTATATCCCACATCCTGTGGTTAAGTGCCTTTGTCAATGAGACTAATACCTTTAAAGTGAAACCATGTTCCCACAATAACAAACAGTCAAAAGCCATTTTCTATCTCCTCCTCCACTTTTCTTTCTTTCTTTCTCTTCCTTCCATTCATACACAGTCAAGTATAGTTGCCTGGATCGCGACTAGTGAGAATTTTTTTTCTATATATTTTTCTGTTGGTGTAAATAGGGGGTAAACCTACTTGGAGGGTTAATGTAGAAAACATGTAATACTTAAGAGCCAATGTAGGAAAGTAGTAAAATGTCACATGTCACATATATGGCATGATATGGCACCTACATCGCATATTTCTTCATATATTACACACTGCTTAGCATTAGTTTCAATGCTTTCTTTTATATATTATATAGTGAACAAAGAATACCTGAATGTTTTCCTTGCGATGTGGACATACAGAATAGACGGGTGCTTCATGACCCTCAAAAGTATACTGCTTATTCCCTGTAACTGCATCCCACACCTGTAGAAAATTAAACCTTTACAACTAATGTCCAATCCTCTGCATTACTTGTAAAGCAATGACATAGAAACCAAACCTTAATGAGCCGATCCTCCCCGCATGTGACAATAGAAAGTTGTTTGTTTGGGTAAGAGAATGCAAGATCGTTAACACTACCAGAATGAGCATCAATCTGGATAACCAAAAAAAGGTATTTACAAAAAATGATATTGTGCAGACATTTAAAGTGAGCTCTGAACACTAGAAATATTGACAGGGAAAAAAAAATCAAAGCAAAAGAAAATCAATGGACTCCCAGTTGATTGATTGTGGCACAAACCTCTAGATGGTTTTGTACATCATTGCCACCATGGTAGGAATATATGTGCACAATGTTCTTGGAGTATACAACACCTAAAGTAAGAATGTGATATTAGAAGTAACAAAATCCCCACTTCATTCTCAATATCCTTCATCGAAGTACATTGTCTAGTGTCAACAAAAAAAAATAAAAAAAAATAAATAATGGACAGTTCAATGTATGAGAATTTTCTTTTGTAAGAGATATTCTTTGCCCAATAGCTGAGATCATGCGAAGCATAGCCTACTCTAGTTCTAGCACCGAAAGAGCAATTTCAGAGGAAGAAAAATCCTCAAAATATGACGAAAAATATTTTTAAGTAGAATGGAGCAATCATGTTAGGCCAACATACCAAATAAGGTACCGTCAGGACTCCAAATCACACGGTTGATAGATGCAGTATAATCATTGGCCAGAGATGCCTGATACACAATCACAAAATGTATCAATGACTCCAGGAAGCATCAAATGCATACTTTTTTCACTCAAAGTTATTTAGTACTAAAGCAGCCTAACCTGCAGAGGCATTGAGCATGCTTGGAGTTCCCAAACCTTGAAATTCCTAACAGCAAGCCTCTCCCTACTACTGAGGTCCCACACCATGATCTCTCCAGTGTTTATTCCGACTACAATTAGTTATCATAAATCAAATTATCAACATATGAACAAAACAAAAGAAATAAACAAGCAATTATCCAGATTCCTCAAAGCTGACCAATACAGAAAAGTGGAGCACAGTGGGAGCTAACCAAGTAGTAGAATTTGTTGAACTGGATGGAAATCCATACTCTTCACAGCTGAACCTTGATTTAAAGTCATAACAACAGCCTTGGGCAAATCATCAGAAGAGTATGAACTCTGACCATGGCTCTGAGCATTGTATCCAACAGGCAGAATATTTACAGGCAGATTATTGACTTGTCAACGAGATCATGTAAATGTAGGAACAGCTAACTCAACTCCCATCCCAACATGAAAACGTACTTTCAACTAAAGGATCTAAGGAAGATAGGCTTATAAATGAACCTTAGTTCATCTTACCCCTCTTCAAATAGATAACATGTACAGATTCAAAAGGTAAATAACTAAACATAAAACAAGAAGAATAAAAAAGGTAATAAACACAAAACATGAGGACATGCACACAGAGACATAAAGAGGCCTGCTCTGGTGTGCATAAGATAAGCCTCATAAAAAACTAACTCTTTAAAATCCAAACAAACTGACAACCTGACAACAGATAAAATAAACAAATCTAAGTTCTTTATGCCCATTCCCTGCTCCTTTACTATTTTTACACTCGAATTAAGTGCATTCAAAAATTTTTTTTTCATAAATGCAACTTCGAATCATTTCGAATTTCTCATGTAGTTGTCTATCCTCCTAGGCTTCCAGAATTGGACACTCTTGAAATTTGATGTTGTCAGTCAGTCACATTTGAAAGAAAAGGCTAATGTAGACAGGAATTGTTCAACTAATTTCCTATAGCATGCAATTTCTCACACTTATTTTTCTTTCTTACTAAAGTACTCTCTTGTTTCCTAAGCACTAGTTGCTTCAATTTCAGCTGGAAAATAGATTCCACTTTCCTAATGCTGAAACTCAATTTAATAATTGATTCCAAGTTCCTAATGACCAAACAAAGTCTAAAACCATTATTCCATGGTACAATGGGACCTTACATATTTGAACTAAGTGAACTACATCATTGTATTCTTGTTGTGTCATACTTGATGACAAAGGGGCATCTTAATGACTTGTGACTGCTCCACGTTAAAAGGTGGAAGAGGATTTAATAGATGCTGCAATAAGGTCAGGCCTTCCACTCATATGCACACTTTTTTAAAAAGAAAAAAACAAGAGAAAATTACTTTACCCACTAGAATTTGGCCCAAAAATACATAGTTCCACAACAGTTTAAAAGTGACCACAAACTCCCTGTGGTTTGGAATGATCTGCATCATAACTGATTTAATGAAATGACAAATACCCTAAACGCATTAACTAGTGTGAAGAGCTCTTTTCAGGGCAAAATTATCATTTTCAGGCTCCATTTTGACAGGCATAACGGTCAACTTATTGTAGCTCGCTTAATTCTAATGGTTTTCATCCACTTTGCACTTCAATCCAAAATTACTCAAAAAATGGGCCAAACCTGAAGGGGTAAAGTAATTTTCCCAAAAATCAACTACCAATTCTGAAAAAGGAGCCCCAACGGCAAGAAATTCCATTAATCACAAAATTAATTATGAAAAATAATGAATCACACCATCTAAGAGCTTCAAAACATGAATACAAAACTCCTAATCATGCCCAAAAAAAAAAAAAAATTAAAATAAATAAGCAAAGATATAACTTTGGGTGATAAAACTCCTATTAAACTTCCATCCAGTCCACAAGAAAATACCGAGGAATTGTTATGCAGTACTTCGTCTGGCATTCCAAAAGGTCTTGATCTCTTCAATACATGTTCAGAATCTGCTGTCTGATAATCCACAGCTGCATTATTTGTAGGAGTCCTGGGGCGCTTTAGAATACCTGCTACAAAGTGAACATATACACAGAAGGCAAAAAGACTCAATAATGAGAGAGCTTGGGTTGATTGGATGTGAGAGAGAGAGAGAGAGAGAGTTGAATCATGGAAGATTCTTCATAATGAATACCATTCAGATATCATTTTAGTTTAATGGACAGTGGACACAAGCTTAAAGACATCTTATCACTAAAATCTTCATGCATTATTTATTTGTTCAGTGTATGCCACCAAATTGTAGCGATAAATAACCATTCACGTAGTAAGTAGGAAAGGATTTATATTATACTTGAAGTGCCAGCATTATTAGCTGTAATGAAACCAATGGGCCCAGCAGAAGCGGATGCATGAGGAACCGGAGATGGATTAGTCATCCATCCTGCAATAGATGTTGGCAGAGCAGCTTGTGCTGGCTGGAATGGCTTTAAAAAAAAAAAAACACCAAGTCAAACTTCTAGAAATAAAAGTTAAAGCATCACATGAACGGGGAGTGAACTCCTCTACTTCCACTTACACCATGAGCACCCAGCGGCGGAAAACCTCCAGCTTTAGGAACAGCACCCATTAGTGGGTTAGTTCTGACAGCGCAGGGCATGAGCACCATTTGGTTGCGATTGTCCACAAGAATGGTCTACAAACAGGGTTTTTATGTCAGGATTAGGCTTTGGATTCTTGCAAAGCTGGTGCTGCCAATTTAAGCTGCAGTGCAACACAACAACACAATACAACAGAGTGTCAACTAGAGATGAATATCTTAACTTGGAAGAAAAACTTAAGCCTGCAAAACACAAACAAATTACCTTTGGTTAATTAGCGTCCGCAATCTTGAGTTCTTCAAGTTAGGAAAAGTTAGCTTCTCACGAAACAGGGGGTTTGCTTCAATCAACTTTTTAAGTTCTGCTAGCATTATACTCCTAGCAGACTTAGTATCTCCGTATTTAGATAGCTGCTCATTATCTCTGCGGGTCAGTAAGTTAATCTTAGATTTGTCGAACATCTATCGTATTGTTCATGGTTTCTAAGATTAAGGCAGCAATAAAAACAATTCTTGCAGACTATTGTTTTAATACCTAAAGTTCTCCAAGGTCAAAAGTTGTGTTATTTCCTTAAAGAGGTCCTCATTAAAAGTTGAAAAACTTTCAAATCCTTCACCAGAACATCCACGGCTTTTTTACGATCCTTCCTACAATTAATGAGAAATATAGCAAAGAATTAACACACGTTTCAAGCCAAAATAAGATGCAAAAGAACTAAAGTAAAAACAAAAAAGCTAATGAAGCATGCTTCACACAGATACTTTCAATATGATCAGTTTAGCACTTACTTGTCTAGCGCTTCTAAGTACTTCTGTTTTCGGATCTCAAAGAAGATCTTCATGGAGTATCTATTATCATCAACCTTTGTGAATCCAGACAAATACTTCTCCACCTCATCCCAATCCCCGTTTGTCACCATATCCTCAAAATGTCTCATGTTAAAGAAAAACCCGGACTCTTGCTCCAATCTCCAACATACAAACAAAAATTAAAACAAATAACCAATCTTAGCTTAATCACAGCAAATCACAACACATATAGAATATAGATATGATACAATTATAAATCTTCCAAACACATATACATCTTGGCTCAATCACACCAAATTGCAACACATAAATAGATACACAAATTAATACACAACTATAAATCTTCTAAACACATATACAATTCTAACCCCCATTTGGTATCTCTGAAAATGGGCTGTAATCAAACTAATCCACAAATCTTAGCTTCCTAGGTTTCGGCTTCCCATAAATGAATGACCATCTAAGCTAAAAAAATAATGGAAAATCCATTTCCTTGATTTTCTTAGCAAACAAACACAAACAAAATAATACCCAAAAAAAATAATTAAAAAATAATAATAATGTACATAATTGAGCCTTACTTGTGAACAGCCTCTTTAAATTTCTCTTCCTCCAGAAATTGAAGAATAAGAAATACAAGTTCTCTACTCAGAGACGACATGCTTGTCTTCAACCCAACCAAAACTGCAAAATTTTTTAAAAATCAAAAAAATCAAAAACAAAACCCTTTCAACAACAATCCCTAAATTACAAACAACACATCAATCAAGAAAGTTCTCACTACTCAAAAACCATATCTGTATATATATAAACATTTTTGTATATGAGCACGAAAATTGAGATAGAGAGTTCGTACCTAGATTGAATGAGAGACAAAGAGACAGATCGAAGCTTTTTATTTACGAGAACGAAGACGAAGACTGCGAGAGGTCGCCGCTTTTACCAGTCTTTCTCTCTCTACACGAACTTTCTCTCTCTAGGGATTTAAAGGAAAGAAGAGGAGAGAGATGTGAAGCGAAGAAGAAGAAGCACAAAAGGGGGTTGAAGAAGACAAAATACTATCTCGTCTCGGAAGATGAAATACGAGATGAGATATTATGCGGCGAGGGTTTTGATAAGTCCATGTACTTATAAAGTGATAAGTGGTTGAAAATGGTTCATTGAGGTGATAAGGTATTCTACTTATTTTATATATATATACGTCTAAAACACGCCATGACGCTAATATGTACTTTCGGCTGGTTTTGCGGGGTTCACGAGGAGGGGTTACCTAGGAAATGGTATAGTGTGGTCACCTGTATGTTGTAGTTATGGACTCTCAGCCTGTTTTTCGGTTTATCTTTGGCTGTGTTTGGTTATGTTTTTGAAATGTAATTTTACACCTTGATTTAAGTGTTGTTTAGGGTTAGAATTTTAAAAAATTAATTTTTTATTTTTTAAAAAAAAATTTGTTTATCCAATCTTTTTGGATGTCCTTTGGACTTTCGGCCAGTTGATTGAAATATTATTTTTTTGGAACACTTGTCATTTTTATATTTTAAATAAAAAATATTTTAGAGATTTTTTTAAAATTTTTTATGAGTTTTGAATAGAATTTTGGATTATATAATTAGTTATGAGTTATAAAATTTTCAATCAAATATCATATGTCACATTAAAAATTTCAAAATAAATTCAAATTTTATAATTAAATAATTTTTTTATATTTAAATCATAATTTTAAAATTTTACCAAATACTACCTTATTCTTTGTTTTTGTTTTTGTGGTTGTTTTTTTTGAAAGCGAACCTTGCGATTAGTCAATGTTGAGAGTGCTGTTATTTGCCAAATTGCTCAGCGCCAAACTTCTTTGACTCTTGACTTCTCAAAAAAAATTTTTGAGAGAAACTATAAATACATCTTTTAAAAATTTTATAAATACATCTTTTAAAAATTTTTTAAATTATAAATTATTTTTTATAATTTAAAAAATTATAAATACTTTCTTATTATTCTTTTCCTTTCAAAATATTAGTCTCTTATTTTATTTTTTATTATTTCATAATATTAGTATCTTCTCAAAAGTTAAGAAATAAAATAATATAAATGTACTATTTTACCCTTCATCGAAATTCATTAATAATAAAAAAATACAATTATGACAATTGATATTTCCAAAATAATATATTATCAAATGGTAATTTTGAAAAATTAATATTTTTAAAATATAATAATTATACTATCAAAAAAAGTTAGGTTCCCAAAATAGACTATTATTTTGAGACGAGAGAGTATAATTTTTATTTAACAAAATAACTAAAAAATGAAATTCTTAATTGTTCTCCTATATAATAATAAAATTACCTAAATTATTAATTAAAATATATTTCTAACATCATTAAAAACTATTAATTGACTTGATTATTTATTAATAAAATTGGTGATTTGTTATGAAATTAGAAAATTTAATGGGTGAAATGTAATTTTTAAAATCACAAGAGTGATTTGTATTTTAATCAAATCTCAAATAGTGTATTCGTAATTTATCATTTTTATTATTATTAAGCCCCGTTTAAGAATATTTTATTTTAGTTGATTATTTGATTTTTTATAAAAGATATATAAAAAGATAAAATGAGTGATGTGATGAGATATTTTGTTTTATTAAGTATTTTAGTCTGTGATAGACTATCCCATCCCAAACACCCCTTAAATTATTTACATAATTTATTTTTACGTACTTAAATTGCATATGTGCCACATATGCTAACTATTAATCATTTTATATGTCAACAAGGTATTAGTTTAATGAGTTTTATAACTCAAATTTGTTATTAATGTAATATTAACACATAAACAAAATATAATTAAAAATAGAATCATTATAATGTTTTTTAATAATAGAATTATTATAATGTTTTTTAATTTGAAAAACATAAATTTTAAATTTGAATAATGTGTTGCAATTTTAATGATTCTCTATATGTATGATAATTATTTTTTTTTAATAATATAATCATTACAATGTTTTTTAATTTGAAAAACATTTTTAAATTTGAATAATGTGTTGATTCTATATGTATGAAAATGAGTATATTCATTTTAAACTTGAAATGCCCACCTTTCAATTCATTGGGAATTGGGAGTTGTAC
Organism: Camellia lanceoleosa; assembly: GCA_025200525.1. Taxonomy (NCBI): domain Eukaryota; kingdom Viridiplantae; phylum Streptophyta; class Magnoliopsida; order Ericales; family Theaceae; genus Camellia; species Camellia lanceoleosa. Next base: position 66,610,080 of record CM045763.1, read on the forward strand.
TTAACAAATGTGCATGTCTTTCAATGTATTGGGCATTGTGCTTAAAGGTTAGTTGGGGATGTGGCTTTGCATTTTAATTTTTTAACAAAAATATTAGAGGTTTAAAAATTTTATCAAATATCTTATATAGGTGTGAGATTTATTGTGGGTCTCACACTCATACGAGACATTTGATAAAATTTTTAATAGAATATTTGGGATCTCTAACATTACTTATTTTTTAATTTTTTCATTATTTTAGTCTAAGATTAAAAAATTTTATTTGGGATAAATTTTTTTAATTTTTATTTTTATGAGAGAAAAAATAAAATGATTATGGTTTGAATGTGACATTTTGTCTTATTAGACTAAAAAATCTATTTTGTCTTTTTATGACTATTTTGGTCAAAAAGTCTCATTTTAGCTTATACCAAACGAAGGCTAAGACTCTAAACATTTTTTTAATCCAAAAAAAAAATAGGTTTTTTATTTTTTGTGTTTTTAGAAAGAAAAAAATATATATTTTAAGAATTTTTTTTAAGTGCATTTAATTTAAATGTGCTTAAAAAGTATAATATTTATAAAAATAAAAAATTAAAAATTATCAAATATAAAAAATATAAAAACTAAATAAATTTTTCGTATTCCTGTGTATTATTGAATTTTTTAAATATTTATTTATAAATATTTTACTTTTAAATACATTTAAGTTATGTGCATGTAAAAAATTAAAATATATATATTTAAAATATTTTTAAAAATTCACTAAAAAAAAAATCAATCAAAACCAAACAAGGTGATGGCAGATCTACACTCTGTCGCTGTCTTCCTTCCTCACTGTCGTTGTCGTTTGCTTCACACCACTGTCCTTCCCATTTGTTGTCATTACCGTCGACCATTGTTATCTTCCGTCGCTGGCAACATCACTCACATCAACCACCGTCCTCTATCGTCATCAACAACACTCATGTTCCTTGTTGTGTTGATTAGTTTATCATTGTTATTTTCTGAAAGTTATGTCATTTTTGTGAGTTTGTAAGTTATGTTATTTGTTTTGACATAAAACTTATTCCTGATGATTTTTAAATAGTGATAAATTTATTATTTTTGTTACTGGAGAAAGGTAAATATATAGTATGGTTAATCTATCAGTAATAAATTCATAATTGATTTGTTGAATATGTTGTATACTGTTGGTGAAATTTTATATTGATACAGTGATGAATTTATCACTAATTTGCCATTGTAGAGATGAATATGCTAGATGGGTTAATCTATCAGTGATAAACTTATCACTGGAAAACAGACAGATAACAAATGACAAACCCATGATTATGTTAATCTACGACACTAAAGACAACTATTTTTTGGTAAGGCATTCCTTTTTCTCTTCATCATCATCTTCATCTTCATCTTCATTATCTCTCTCTCTCTCTCTCATTCTTCTTCTTCTTCTTTTCATTCTTCTATTTTTTTTTGTCACCATCAAATTTAAGGAGGTAATGATAGTAGTAATATAGTGGACATTAACGTTATTTTTGCTAAAACATGGTGTCAGGAATTGGCATTAGAAGAGGTTGCCGGAGGTAATTGTTAAAGGTTGCTGGAGGTGATCGTTGGAGGTTACCGGAGGTTATCATTGGCAGTTGGAAATGATCGCCAATGGTTAGAAGTATGCGGTGGTAGGTCATGTCAGTAATTTAATGATTGAGTTATTGAATGAGGTGTAGGAAGGATATTTTGGAGATATTTAATAGGTGAAACAATGAGAAGGACATACAGATGGATAAGTCCAGTTAATAGGACTGGCCCATAAGGCGATCCAATAATCATGATATTTTTATTTATCGTATTTATCTCTAAAATTATAGATAGTCTATTTTAAAAGTATATTTATTGTCAATTTTTTTAAGAAAAAAATGCAATAAAATGGAAAAAGATTATTATTGAATCAAAATAATTTTTTTTCATGGATAATATATATTGCGGGTCTTACAAAATGAACGGTTTGAATTATCGAAATAGAACCCGTGATGGGCCTTATAAGCCCTTAAAGTTCTATCATGTTGAAATCTCAACATCAGAAAACCTAATTCAATATATAATATGATTATTATAATCACCTTGTTTGGTTTTGATTGTTGTTTTTTTAAATTATTTTTTTTAGTGAATTTTAAATATATTTTTTTATTTTTTACATGCACGTAACTTAAATGTATCTAAAAAGTAAAATATTTATAAATAAATATTTAAAAAATTCAATAAATACACAAGAATACGAAAAATATATTTAGTTTTTATATTTTTTATATTTGATAATTTTTTTTATTTATAAAATTATACTTTTTAAGTACATTTAAATTAAATGCACTTAAAAAAAATTCTTAAAAAAAAATTTATTCTAAAAACACAAAAAATAAAAAACCTAATTTTTTTTTGAAATATAAAATGTTTAGGGTCTTAGCCTTCGTTTGGCATAAGCTAAAATGAGACTTTTTGACTAAAATAGTCACAAAAAGATAAAATAGATCTGAGATTGTATCAATGGTGCATACATCGACGGTGGCGATAATTGATAAACGGTGGCGGCAAGCGAATAACCACGTTGGTGGGGTGGATGACAACGTGTCACGACCCAAACCCACCCCTATAGGTTTAGCATCGTAACCGGCCAGTGATCCTTGGATTACCGTAGGCCTCTGAACATATAAGCATAGAATAAGGGGTTAGCGGAAGAAAATACATAAATATAGTTGTCCAATGAGCTGTGCTGACTTATATGAAATAGAATATTTTAAAACTTTATATACATAGTCAAAAGTCAATCATACATTATACCCATATACATAAAAGTATCTGAAGTACCGCCAACAGAATTACATCAAGTCATATATATACACAGAACCAACAAAACTAGAACACAGGACACTTCGGGAACCTCCACGTGAGGCACAATGATTGGCTGACAACAGAACACAGATCCAGACAAAAGTCTTTAGACTTGATCTCCAGAATACATATATATATACAAAGAGTAAGCTAAAGCTCAGTGAATAACATTAAGGTAAAGGGGTTAGTGAATGAAATCCGAACATATCATAAGCGGAAAACAGATCATAGCATAATCATCCCCATATCAGAACATAATAATGGTACATCCCATAGAACATATCACAGAACAGAACGTCTTCTGACTAGAGTAATCGGTTCCGGATACCGATTAAACACATATCACCACAATGAAGTGGCTAACGAGATCTCGTAATTACTTGTATGTCATGGACCCGCATTTTCATGCCGTTCTCCATGACTTGGGACTATCTATGGATGCCATAATAGATTTCAAACTTGGGATGTTCGTTCACATAAACAGATATCATATCAGAAATTAGAACTTCTCATATTTCATTTGGAACGTAATTTATATGAATGTATCTTTACAATAACGTTACTCATAGTGGTTCCGGTAAGCGGTCAATCAATCCTCGAGTCTTGACCTACAATCACAAAATACATAACACAAGCATGTCTTAACATTACACATTCGAGTGGCCATGAAGGCTTAGCTTTCATTATACTGGTTCTTATTCTTTTTTTACCACATTGCCTAAAACACACACACTTGCAGTCTCATAACTTAGTACATTCATTCCTTAGTGTGTTTCTAATCCATAATCTCCTTAATATGGCTTAATTAAGGCTTAGGAATGCCTAAGATGCAATGAGGATGCTAAAACATGCCTTGGAACACTTGGTAAAATTTTTTGAAAATAAGGTTCTCGCTCAAGCGTAGACTTCCTCGCTCGAGTGGACATGCAAAATGAGAGGGGCCGCTCGAGCGTGACTTCCTCCGCTCGAGCGACCTACAAACTTGGAAAAAGTACTGGTTGGTCAAAATCCACACTCGCGCTACAACTCCCACGCTCGAACGTATCGACAACATGCAAAGGGTTCACTCGAGCGTCCAAGTGGTCGCTCGAGCGGAGAGCTCATCGAAAAAAAAATCGAGAGCTTCAGATTCTCCGCCGAGCGCAGTTTCCTCACTCGGAATTTGTAAAATTCTGGGTTTTTCAAAACAGGGTTTGAGCTTCAAAATATGATTTTAATGGCTATACTCATGCAAAGCTTGATCAAAACACTTGGAAGGCCTTTCTAAAACACAATTACATGATCACTCTCAAACATTTATCTCAAAACTCATGGATTTAGCAAATTTGAACTCCAAAGCTCATGCATGGAAGATTTTCAAACTCCTTTCTTTTGTTCTACAAAACATGCAATAAAAACCATAAGTTCATGAAATTTTGAAGCATGAAACATGATAATTTCTTGAAGATAATGAGTAAAACTTACATGCATGCAAAGATTTCAAGAGCAAGACCCAAGACATGAGTGAATAAGGTATAATCCTCCATAAACATGCACACAAGCCATTTTCTTACTCAAAACCCAACTTCACTTCAAATTCTAGTAATTGATTCACCAATTTCTTAGTACAAGATGCATGGAAGGTTGTCTACAAAAGAATAGGCTCTAGACTCTTACCTAGCTTCTTGATTTCGATCAATGAAAGATGGTCCTCCTAATTTCCTTCTTCTTCTTCAACCTCAAGAGCTCACTCTCTCACGCTTTAGTTACACTCTCCCTCTCACACAAGAGACCAAAGAGGCAACCTACCACACCCCCTGACTCAGCTGAATATACACAACACACACCTCACTTTGAGCACCATACACGTGCACACACATGCACACTTCCAACATACACACATGGGTTTTAATCCTCTACACTCAACACCACAAAATGCCTCAACACATTATACACTCAATCACATCTTGGATCATTAATAGGATTAGATTAGGTACCAATCATGCATTATTTAAATCAAACATAAGTAACCTTAATTTATTCAGGTTAGCGTGAAATTCAATTAATCCAAATAAGTTCCCATCAAGGTTCAATTTAATCACATGCGATTTTTACCGAACCGAATCAATTCTTAATAAAATTTGCCATGGTGTTATAAAATTTCCAAATAACACGTTGATGTAATTAATTTCGATTTCGGATGCCGATAAGGCTTTCAATTTACATTTTAAAGTGGAAGCCAAACAGATATTTCTACACGTAACAGATAGGAGGCCAAAATCATGTAAAATTCCATAATAATCCCATAATTTATTTTATCCGCTAAATTGACATCCTTGATTATTGACTAATGGCTAATTGTGGGTCAGGTTATTCTGATCTCCACCTTAAAAAATTTGGTCCTCCAAACTTGAGTTAACATATGTTAGAAATACAACTTCAACTCTTTACAAAACAGAAGCATAACCAGATTCATAAACCTGTTCATGATTCAATCTCAACCTTAGCTTGTATAGAAACAGACTCATAAATTAGATACAGAGATTAGGGTTCGTATCAAAACAGAATCCTATACACATTCAGATTTTTGTCCAGAACAGATTCAGATACATATTCATTTTCATATTCTTGTCGAGATCATACACAAATGTCACAAGTCTGCTTAAGCATGCGTGGTGCATTCATTAGCACTAACAGGAATCTGGTCTGAGCAGAATCACGGACATGGCGGTCTGAGCAGAATCTGAGACATAGTAGATCTGAGCAGTCTGAGCGTGATGGTTATGAATAACCAGTTCCATAAAAGAACCTCCAAATCTGGGAACAGAGAACAGATAAGTTGACCCCCCCATAACGAGGCCTCCGGTACGGGTAACAGAGTGTAGACAGATATAAGTTTCATAAAGGAACCTCCAATACCGGGTAACAGCCAACAGATATCACATAATACCAAAAGTTACACAAATACATATCAGAGATTGGACAATCATTCATTGCATAACACACAATATTTCAGAAAACAGATCCCTTTTAGACACACAGAAAATAAATACAGTTGAACACCACTTTACTACGTTATTACTCACATTACTTATATCAAGTATTTATCGGGGTCATAGGTTCGCACTGTTTCCATTTTTATAAGTGATTTCCCCCGTTAAGTTACATAGATTTGATTTATTCATTTCCGAGTCATTCATTCGGTCTTTGTTCAGCTTGGTTTTCAATTCGGTAATCCATTACAGTTAGTCCAGGTCATCCGAAGTATAGCAGAAATACCAGGCAATTTCGTACATTAACCCCATAGCAGTAAATGAAATTCCGAAGTAATCATTCATATACTACTCATCAGCCTCAGTTTCCACAGATTCAATCGTACTATATGTCAATACAGAAGCAATCCTACTGACTACATATACCCCCAGGTAGTTAGAGTTTATAATCAAACCAGTCTGTTGTCACAAATCTCATCAGTTTTGAGGTACAGAAACACCAAAGCAATCATTCACTAGTTAAACCAGTTCATGGTCAAAACGGTAATACCGAGTAATTATTCACATGTCATATATACAGTATTCCAATATTCTCCAAGCATAAGTTACCCAATTCCATAATCCCATTCGCGTGTTTTCCCAATCGGTTATAGGCATATGGTAAGAAGCTATTCGTAATCACATAGTCTACTGTTGACGGTTCACATTCTTCCTAAGTGTTCAAGATTGATTCTAGTTCTCATTCAGTTAGTTCCTTTAGCAACATGGCCCTGTTATTCAATCGTAAGTAATTCACAATCCCCTATAATGTAATCAAATTAGATAGTAGCTCTCAATAAGGGTCTCCTCAGATCAATTCAATGAAAGTTCAACCAGGTCATTTTAAATAAAAGTTTAAAGCGTGAGTCATCAAACAGAAGTTCCACTAGTTAAGCAAGGGTCTCATCAAACCACGGTTCTATCAGGTTAGATCAGGTAAAAGTTCCATCCTTATCATCTCCAATCGAGGTACCTTAGTTCTAAGTTCATTAATTCTTAAAGTCATATCAGAGTCATGTATCATAGTAATTCATGTCAAAGTGTTTCAGGTCTTATACAATGTGTTTCCTCCCAATAATTTTCTGAGTAAATGCCAGCATGCGATTATTCACATCGAGAGGTAAGCATTACTGTCAATATAGCAATTTCCCAAATAAGTTTTTCATGTAAGCATAAGGTACACAATAGCAGATTGTTATTCAGAAGTTTCAAATTGGCATACAGTCATTAAAGCATGGGCTCACTGGTCTAGTCAAACAATCTTGTCAATGTTCAACAATCACAGTCCACAGTTTAGAGGTTATCACATGGGGTCTTTACTTAGTTATACAATCCCAGAGTCGTAGTCCCAATGGTCAAATTATCAAAACAAATAACATATCAATCATTTTGAGCAACGGTACAGTCATATATGTGTACATCCAAAGTCTAATAACATCCACAAGCATAATTATGCATATACATAAGTCCAAACATTCTTCATAGCATAGGTAGTTGTTAAACAAAAAGGTCTAAAGCGTCACACATAGTTCATATCAGGCAGTAGGTCTCAAAGTGTACAAGCAAGGACATATGTATACGGACACGAGTCTAGAATCACTTATCGTTTAGGCATTCATTCGCAAATTCGTAAACAAAGGTTCATTCTTCTAACCTGACATAAGTTCTCAATTTCAAAAGTTCCACACATGATGGTTCACGTATATAATTCGAGTTCATGGGTCTAATCATTCAATGATATCAGTCAATATATAACGGTTCAGTTCAAGTCACGGTCATACAGATTTCCTAAACTATAGTCAATCATGATGTGTTCCCATGTTCAATAGTTCTAGCATAGTTCAAAGGTCATGCCTAACAGTTCATATTGTATTTTGCAATACGGTACAAGGATTTAACCCAGCAAGTTCTCGTTGTCCATAAGTCTCAACATTTTCCAAAGCTCAGGTAATTTGTTATAGGGCTTCGGGCATCTCACATAAAATTAGCAAGTTTTCGAGGCAGTCAATAACTAGAGGTTCATGATTCTCATAATTCAATTGGTTCAATTAACATGTCCACAATCTATATCAAGTTAAGGAATGTACACTTCCACAAAAATTCCCATATAAACTATTGCACATAGTTAAGGTAATACCTGCGTCAGTTGTTTCCGTGTTCCGAGCATTTTCTAGAACTAGGGTGTAGAAACAGAACCAGTCGTACTAGCATTAGGCCTAGTGTTGTTCGAATGAGTTCGCGGGCAAGATTTAGCCAAGTGCCCTCTCTGACCACATCTAAAACAAGCCCCTGATAAGTGGTGACAAATGCCCCAATGTTGTTTCCCACATTCTTTACAAATGGGTATACCATTGTTCACATTGCTTCCCCGACTCTCTTTGTTCACAATTATTGCCCTAGATTTTTCATTCACAGGGTCATCGAATTACTAATCATTTCAACTTTCTGTTTCTTCTGTTTTGCTCTTTCTGATTCAGTTGACAATGTTGATTTTGATATTTTCAAGGCTGCTATGTTTGCCTCGGACATTAAGGCCCTATCAAGAACGTTCACGTACTTTGGCAATTTTAAGATGCCAACTCGATCGAACACATCTAAGTCAAGCCCACCTTCAAATTTTCTAGCCTTTTTGTAGTCAGTGTTTATCATGTGGGGTGTATAACGGGCTAACTCAGTAAATTTTGTTTCATATTCGGCCATAGTCATATTGCCTTGTCTTAGTTGTTCAAATTTAGATACTTTTCTATCTCGGATGTATTGGGGAAAATATTTTTCGAAGAAAATTTCTTTAAATCTATCCTATGTCACACACTCATTATCATTTCATACTAGCATCCACCATCTCCTAGCTTCTTCTTTAAGTGTGAATGTTGCCAACAAAACCTTATGTGCCTCAGTACACGGAAATACTTCAAATATTTTCTCAGTGTCTAAGACCCAAGCCTTAGCTTTCAACAGTTTAATACCCCCCTGAAATTTTGGTGGTTTCATCTTATTATATTTATGTGTCAGTGTTATCACATCATAATTAGTTGGTTCAGGTACATGTATTTGCCCTTGTTGCTGTTGTTTTAGATTTTCGGTTAAGGCTTCAACCATTCTTTCTAACCGGCTAATTCTAGCGTCAGAAGATTCAGATTTGTCTACATTTCATGTCCTTTCCATTGTCTACACATAAACAGGGTGATTATCAATATAGGGAAAGTTCTCACTGATTTCACATTTCATTTTTCACTTCGAATCAAACAGTTCGTCATTTTATTTCAATGCAAATATATTCACATAGGTCACGTAGTCTTTTACGTTCATAGGGTCACGTTTACAAGAATTACACGTTCAATATTGGAACTGACATTACATGTTATTTCACATAACTCATAGATTCATTTTATTTCATTTTCAATTTAGATATGTTCATACACTAAAACATGATAATGGCACCCCCCTATTTCATTTCTAGGACATCCTATAGCTCATATGGACTCGTGTGTGCGGTATAACTCGTGCTCTGATACCACTCTGTCACGACCCAAACCCGCCTCTATAGGTTTAGCATCGTAATCGGCCAGTAATCCTTGGATTACCGAAGGTCTTTGAACAGATAGGCATATAATAAGGGGCTAACGGAAGCAAATACATAAATATAGTTGTCCAATGAGCCGTGCTGACTTATATGAAACAGAATATTTTAAAACTTTATATACATAGTGATTAAGGCCGAAATGTACATCATTAAGGCCGTTAATTAGAATCTCTTAACTATACTTGCTGGTCAAACTGTATACTTTATGTGTGTTGAATGTCAATTAGGTTGTACATTGTCGGAGCATGAAATGGGCAAAAAGACAGAATTTGGATAGAGTTGACTTTTCCGCACGTGCGTTGACTTTTTCCACACATGCGTTGACTTTCCCGCACGTGCATTGACTTTTTCTGGAAAATTCAAACCGATGTTTTAAACCTGTTTGGAAGTGAATATAAGTATAAAAAGGCAAGGAAAAGGCCTTTCTAGGGGTTTGAACTTTTTTTGACCTAAAGGGAGAGGCTAGGGTTTGGAAATGAAGGAGAAACAAATGCTTCAAGCATGTCTCCCGTGGTGGTTCCTTCTCCATCTACCTCCTTCCACTCCTCCACGAGTGGCTAATCTCCTTTTTTAGGGTTTTGATGAAACCCTAGTCATGTAATTATTTTGTTTTTTTGTTTTTTTTTTTTAATTATGTAAAGGTTTGAACAATTGTTTGGTGATTTAGAAGTTCATATATATATTTTTCATTATTTCTTCGAATATTTGACTTTCTGTGATTGTTGAATGTTATCCATACATGAGTTTTTTATTCCTTCACATTTAAGGTATGAGACGAACCATGCTACGAGGAACGAGTCGTATCACTACCTTAGTTTAGAGTGAATGATTCGTATTACTTGAGATAGTTCGTGCTCGTACATTAAATGTGATGATTTTCTTGTTAAATGCTTTGAACTTGTAGTTACAAAGTATTATTTCATTCGAACCATAGCATAATTAATTTCAATTGGAAACCCTAATTACGTGGCTAGTGGTGGACTCTTTGCCCTAGTTTTTCCCCCAATTCAGTAAATCTAATTTCATTTATTATTGATAATTTAATTCCCTAGTTTAATTTATTCGTTGTTAAATTAGGTTATGATCATTCAATCTTTTTATCAAAATTAATTTAGGAATTTAACAATTAAATTAGTTTAATTTCACAAAAGTCCCTGTGGATTGATACCTGGACTTGCCATTATTCTAAAAGAATTTGGTATAGTTTAGTATTTAATTTTGGTGTGTTCAACGACCCATCAAAAAGTCAATCATACATTATACCCACACACATAAAAGTATCTGAAGTACAGCCAACAGAATTACATCAAGTCATATATATACATAGAACCAACAGAACTAGAACACTTCGGGAACCTCCGCGTGAGGCACAGTGGTTGGCTGACAACAGAACACAGATCTAGACAAAAGTCTTCAGACTCGATCTCCAGAATGCTTACCTATACATATATATATACAAAGAGTGAGTTAAAACCTAGTGAATAACATTAAGGTAAAGAGGTTAGTGAACGAAATCCAAACATATCATAAGCGGAAAACAGATCATAACATAATCATCCCTATATCAGAACATAATAATGGCACATCCCATAGAACATATCACAGAACAGAACGTCTTCCGATTAGAGTAATCGGTTCCGGATACCGATTAAACACATATCACCACAATGAAGTGGCTAACGAGATCTCGTAATTACTTGTATGTCATGGATCCGCATTTTCATGCCGTCCCCTATGACTTGAGACTATCTATGGATGCCATAATGGATTTCAAACTTGGGATGTTCATTCACATAAACAGATATCATATAAGAAATTAGAACTTATCATATTTCATTTGGAACGTAATTCATATGAACGTATCTTTACAATAACGTTACTCATAGTGGTTCCGGTAAGCGGCACAAGTATGTCTTAACATTACACATTCGAGTGGCCATGAAGGCTTAGCTTTCATTACATTGGTTCTTATTCTTTCTTACCACATTGCCTAAAACACACACACACTTGCAGTCTCATAACTTAGTACATTCATTCATTAGTGTGTTTCTAATCCATAACCTCCTTAATATGGCTTAATTAAGGCTTAGGAATGCCTAAGATGCAATGAGGATGCCAAAACATGCCTTGGAACACTTGGTAAATTTTTTTGAAAATAAGGTCCCTGCTCGAGCATAGACTTCCTCGCTCGAGCGAACATGCAAAATGAGAAGGGCCGCTTGAGTGTGACTTCCTCCGCTCGAGCGACCTGCAAACTTGGAAAAAGTACTGGTTGGTCGAAATCCACGCTCGCATTATAACTCCCATGCTCGAACGTATCGACAACATGCAAAAGGTTCGCTTGAGCGTCCAAGTGGTCGCTCGAGCGGAGAGCTCATGTTTGAAAAAAAATACTAAGAGCTCGCATTCTCCGCTCGAGCGTAGGTTTTCTCGCTCGAGCAGACTGTAAAATTCTGGGTTTTTCAAAACAGGGTTTGAGCTTCAAAATGTGATTTTAATAGCTGTACTCATGCAAAGCTTGATCAAAACACTTGGAAGGCCTTTCTAAAACACAATTACATGATCACTCTCAAACATTTAGCTCAAAACTCATGGATTTAGCAAATTTGAACTCCAAAGCTTATGCATGGAAGATTTTCAAACTCCTTTCTTTTGTTCTACAAAACATGCAATGAAAACCATAAGCTCGTGAAATTTTGAAGCATGAAACATGATAATTTCTTGAAGATGATGAGTAAAACTTACATGCATGCAAATATTTCAAGAGCAAGACCCAAGACATGAGTGAATAAGATATAATCCTCCATAAACATGCACACAAGCCATTTTCTTGCTCAAAACCCAACTTCACTTCAAATTCTAGTAATTGATTCACCAATTTCTTAGTACAAGATGCATGGAAGGTTGTCTACAAAAGAATAGGCTCTAAACTCTTACCTAGCTTCTTGATTTTGATCAATGAAAGATGGTCCTCCTAATTTCCTTCTTCTTCTTCAACCTCAAGAGCTCACTCTCTCACTCTCTAGTTACACTCTCCCTCTCACACAAGAGACCAAAGAGGCAACCTACCACACCCCCTCACTCAGCTGAATATAAACAACACACACCTCACTTTGAGCACCATACACGTGCACATACATGCACACTTCCAACACACACACATGGGTTTTAATCCCCTACACTCAACACCACAAAATGCCTCAACACATTATACATTTAATCACATCTTGGATCATTAATAGGATCAGACTAGGTACCAATCATGCATTATTTAAATCAAACATAGGTAACCTTAATTTATTCAGGTTAGCGCGAAATTCAATTAATCCAAATTAGTTCTCATCAAGGTTCAATTTAATCATATGCGATTTTTACCGAACCGAATCAATTCTTAATAAAATTTGCCGTGGTGTTCTAAAATTTCCAAATAACACGTTGATGTAATCAATTTCGATTTCGAATGCTGATAAGGCTTTCAATTTACATCTTAAAGCAGAATCCAAACAGACATTTCTACACGTAACAGATAGGAGGCCAAAATCATGTAAAATTCCATAATAATCCCATAATTTATTTTATTCGCTAAATTAACATCCTTGATTACTGACTAATTGCTAATTGCGGGTCGGGGTTATTACACAACGGTAGTGGTGGTGGTGGTGGTGATAGACAACAAAGGTGCCTGTGGCTGGCCAATGCTCGTATGAAGCTTCTGGAAACATGATAGAGAGATAGAGAGATAAAAAAGAAATATGAAAAGATTTGATATATTAATATTTAATGAGGACAATATAGGTAATGGATGATTATTAGTATATTTAATTAGTCAATCAGACTTAATGGTATTTAAGTTCCAAAAGTACAGCTAGTCAATAATAACCTCCTAAATTTTTGTATGGATAATATATATTGTGGACCCTACAAAATAAACAGTTGGGATTATCGAAATGAATCCTATATCGAGTCTTACGTGCCCCTCAAATTCTGTCATCTGAATATGATATAAGCCCAACCCATATATATTATATTAGATTTATTATTTTTTTGTCCTAATTATATTGATTGAATAATCTCACTATTCATGTCTATTATTAACACAATGATAAAATTCAATGATAAATTTAATTTAATAAATAAATATAATTATTATAACATTACATTTAAGAATGTAATTGTTAAAGTAAAATTTGTAAATATATTAGCATTACTAGAACCAACTTACAGGAAAATTTAATGGGAGAATAACACCAGATTGGTAGCAGGAAATTTTTTTATAAATTAGTGATAAAGTGTATATATACTTTAATAATTAAAACACTCTTATACTTTTTCATGATTTTATAATTATTTTTAGAAGAAACTATTAATAGACCCTAATAGTTGGACTTAATTTTCATCAAAACCTATTGAAAATAAGTCATAATAAAATTGTCGTTAAAAATAATTTTTTGTGACGATTCGTTGTATGTCATTAAAAATTAACAATTAGTGAACTTTTTCATTACAGTTTTTATAAATTGTCGCTAAAACTTATAATTAGTGACTTTTTTTGTAACGAATTTTTCAAATTGTCTTTGAAGGTTAAAAATTAGTAATTTTTTTGTGACGATTTTTTTAAACTGTTGTTAAAACTTATAATTTGTGACATTTTTTATAACAAAAATTTTAAACTGTCGCTAAAAATTAACAATTAGTGACATTTTTAAATAGTGTTTAATGAAAAATATTAATGATTATTATAGGACTTATTAGATAATAAATCCGCTTATTAAGACTTGTACGTATTTCCTTTTATTTTTACTGTAGTTGTTTCCCCATATTTGTAGACACCCCATTTTTGACCGACCTTAAGACTCAGACGTCATTGACTGAGCGCCCGGTGATTGCGCATATTGTGCTCGTTCTGAGGTTACAAAGTCTCGACTGAGAGCCTTGCCTCTAGACTTCGGGACTCTTTTGTGCTTTGCTTCGGTTTGCGAACCAGGTTCTATTTTCTCTTCCCAAATGGAGGAAAAGTCTCGTAGACCATCTCTCAGTGGCCGTAGGCTACTTTTCGTGGTCATAGACCACTGTTCCCGTTTGGAGACCAGTTTTCGATTTTCGGAGTCGTCGGCCGTGCGTCTCGATTCGGAACCGCTTAACTTTCTCTATTTGCTCCAATTTTTGGCACACACCTTGTTTCCTCTCTCTAGAGGGACACTGTGGCCCGGGAGACCACCTTCGTGGTTGCACGCCACCTTCGATATATGATCGGTTTGGGGCACCATGTGCGTTTTGGCCCCCGAACCCTCGTTTTGCATCCGTCTTGGTTCATTTTTGGCATGGACCTTATTTTCTTTGTTTGGAAGGTGGTACAAGGGTGGGAGACCACCTTTTCTCTTGGAGACCATCTTTTCTCCCGCCGGCCGATTTTCTTGTCAAGAAGCTGGTCTCCTTGTTTTTTGAGCCACATTTGTGGGTCTCCCACCATACCACTTGCTTGCATTTCATGTGCAGACTACCCTAGGAGGCCACCGACCAGCTTGACCCTTTTGAATTGATCGGCCGACCAGTGGGAGTGGTCAGCCGACCCCCTGAACTGGTCGGCCAGTTTCCCCATTTTCTGTCTTTGTGAGTTGTTGCTAGTTGTGCCAGCTGGAGGGCACAGACTGGATCCTCCATACACGTATGTAGACGCGCCCCTTGGGCTTTGATTCTACAGTTCGGACTCCCCTGTCTTTTTTGTGTTGCGGTTCGTAATCTGAACCAAAGAGTCCAACTCTGGCAAATCGTTTGAGAAAACAGATTTTTTTTTTTGAAAAGTAGTGCCAAACATGGACTGCTTTGCCAGATACAGAGTCGCCACCTAAATATTTTAAAATGAGAAATTTAGGAAACCCTGACTTGGTGCCGAAGGCCACATGTCCGTCATCACCAAAGTTGTCTTGGCTCGGGAGCTTGGGTACGATCGGGGAAGGTCAGCTATGAGCACCCCCTTTCGCCCGGTCCGAAGACCGGCCTCTACTAACCATGATATCCATTTTTGAAAACATTACATGCTCTTATTCCAATTATTAGCCTAGAATTACTATGTTATGCGCGCGGCAAGCAAGTTATAGACTAGATTGCCTAATTTGGAAATAAACATTGCATATCCGCTTGTTTTGAAAGCGTTTCGGAATTTGCTACTTACGAGTAGGCTAAAACACGGATTTCAACGAGTTTTCCAATTCAAGCAATCCAACCTCCACCCACAGGCATTCAAACAGTTTATCTCATATAAGCATTTAGCCACATGGTAAGCCTACTGTCATGTTAACATTCACACGCATGCGATATGCTAAAGGATAAATACTTACATCGTACTCCGTGCCAAAATAACAAACTAGTTAGCAAACATGCATGACCTAGTTCATGTTAGAATGACTAATGCATCGCATACAGCATGTAATTAGGATAGGCTCGGCTAACCCTAAAATGGCATGTGAAATGTAGTCATTTGATACACGTATTCAAGTTGGAAATTGAAAATACAATGTGGTTTGTATGATGTACCGAGCCCGATGCATGCAAGACAATTGTATGGATGCACGCATGCATAGCATAAGGTATGCTAAAATAAACGTGCCCTAATCTACTATCAAAAGCAGGTAAATAAAAAGGGAGAAAGAAATCGGGTTGGAAGACATACACACCACTCACCCACACTTATTACAGATTTGCCCTCGCTCGGAGGGACCAAAAGAATAATACAAATAATTAACTACGCAAGCTAATTAAATATTACAAATTGCCTAATTAGTTGACAAACTAACTAAACTGAGAAAAGCGAAACCGCCTGAGGAGAGCCAAATGCAAAGACGTGTTTCGGGTCTTGCTCGGAATTATACCGCCATGCCTAGATGCCTCTGTTTTCCTCGCCTTCTTCCGAGAAGCGCCAAAGTCTCGTAACTACTTCCTTGGAATCGGGATCACCACCGCTAAATGCAGAATAGCCACCGGTGCTATATATGTGGCCATCGGCACAGAATTCATCCATCAGCTGATAATTGATTGCCGGTCGGCACTAAACATTGCCGGCCGGCAATGAATTCCTGCAGAACCTGCAACTCACAGCAGCAGAGGGCAAAATCTTGCATGGCAATGTTTATTCAAGCAATGTATGCACCAAACACACTCCTTATCATGTTTGTGACTCAAAGGAGGACGTGCCTCGATTCTCGGGCCACCAATCACACATTTGCATGCATGATGGCCCAAAGAATCAAGTGGGCAATTTTCATGTCAAATGAAATGCAAACTAAACAATCCAAGAGCCCAATCCCCATCACCAAATCAAGGGACAAGGCATGCATGCAAGATGCATTGCAACCTAATCATGTTAGCTAGGGATGCAATATGAGCATGTGAACAAACAATGCAAGCATACAAGCAAACATGAGGTAAGCATGCAAGCAAGCAAATGATGGTCTTAAACATGACTTAGGCAACTCTAATTAAGCCTAAAATCAGTGGCCAAAATGCCCAAAAATGAGGGCTAAACGCACATGCACACATGCAAGTAAGTTGGACCAACACTTAGGCACTAAACAAGCAACTTCCAAGCACACTTGAAAGGGGATATCGTAGACAACTAGCATGCAATATAAGCTCTGAAATTCATGCTAGAATGTGGTGCCAAACCAAGCCAAATGAAGCAAACATAAGCATGCAAGCATAGTCCAAGTACTTGAGGCAAGTCATGAAGCACACTTAACACAACAAACATGGCATGCACTAAACAACTAAAAAAAAATTTTTAGCATGTTAAAGCAAGGCCAAGGGACTACTTAGATGGCATCTAAGTGGTCCAAATTCAAAGGTATGCACAATGGTCAAAACATAGGGCAAACAACACATGCTTCCAAAGCAACAAAGAAGCAACTAAAGCAAGCACATGGGCATGCAAAAAGGACTGAAATTACATGTTGGATGGTTCCAAACCACCAAAATGATGCAATCAACACATGCCATACATTCACACACTTGGGGCACACAAGCCCCGACAAGCCACAAATGCAAAGGAGCTATACTAAACATGCCAAAATCGATCCAAACGACTATGAAAAGACCTAAAGCATGGCAAAATAAGCACAAAACATTCATAAGTCTAAGCCTAAATCATGCTCGAACAAAGGCTAACAACCTAAGACATGTTAAGGGAATTACAAGGCATTACATGGCAACTATACTAAACATGTATGGAACACCAAAACCAACACACAACATGATTATATTATGGCATAATAAGCATGAAATTCAGCCTAGACATGATCAACACACACTTGAACAAAGGCTTCCTTAAGAGACCAAAAATGGTCCCTTTCAAGGACAACAAGGAGAGGGGGTGGCCCTCCCCTTTTGGAGACTTCAAGGCACTATCTCCACCACTGAAATCTCTCAAGATTTCAGTGGTGAAGAGGCCCAAACACTAAAGTCTCGAAACTTGCCCAAAATGGCACAAAATGAGGCCTTTCAAGACCTAAGGGTGGTCAAACACACCCAAACCACAAAACACCCTTAACAAACAATTAAGAGGGATTAAAAATAGAACTTTTTTGTATTAAACACTAAGCTTAAAAACAATTCTAAGATAGGCAAAAATACAAAGCAAAAATGGGGTAAAAAGGATTAGTTTCTTACCCTTGAAGAACTTCTTCACAAATGTTGATCTTGTTGCTTCCTTGGGCTCAAATCCGGTCAAAAACCTCAAGAACAAGCTCTGGTCCTTGAAGAAACCAAGAAAAAGTGAAAGACTAGGTGTTTGTGTGCAATAGTAAGACACAAAGCACCTAGAACACACACAAAGGAGATATAGAGATAGGATATGAATGGCACTCAAACCCTAAAACCAGAGCTTGCTCTGAGCTGTTTTCTCACTAAAAAGCCAACCCTAAAGCCAAGGGGGAAGGCCTCCTCTTACAGAGGAGGCAATCTTGTAAGCTTAAGCATTAAGCAAGACAAGAAGTGCATCCCTCCATACACGTGTATGGAGAGGAAGTCAAAGCCATACAGCTGTCTGAAAATATCTCCAAAAGCGGTGTAATGAGTATTTGGGCAAAAATGTCATTTTGACAAAAATGACTGCTGGCCGGCAACAAAGAGTGCCGACCGACAATGTACATTGCCGGTGGCAAGAAAAACCAGCCGGTGGCCTCTAGCTAGTACCGGTGGTGTGTGGGGATGCCTCACAAGGCATTCTCTGCTCTTCCAAGGCAAAACACAAGTGTTTGGTGCAAAACCAGACACAAAACAGTCGAGTTCGGAGATCCTGAGGCAAGGCGCGTAGCCGAGAACTCCGGGAACTCCAAACGAAAACAAACATGGATAATCACCGAGTGCTCAGGCGGTGACGTCCAAGTCTTGAGGACGGTCAAAAATGGGGTGTCTACAACGTGTATGGAGGATCTTTGCCCTTGGTTTTTGGCTTTTAAGAGAAGCTTTGGCCCCTTTGCTCTATAAAGGAAGGCCTCCCCTTCCTTGTAGAGGGTTCAGAAATTGGTCTTAGGCATACACCGTATATCTCTCTTTGTCTCTCCTTTTAGGCTTAAAAAGAGTGAGTTTCTTGGCCCCTTTGCACACCACTTCATAGCCACACACTTCCACCCTTGCTTGGAGCATCTTGGAGGCCACTTTCAGAGGTTGAAGGTTTGCATTTTTGGTCCAGAAGCTGCTGGAGTTCTTGGTTTCAAAGGTAACACTTCTTTCTCTCTTTTAAGCATTGTTTTACTTCATCTTTTAGCTATATTTGCAAGCATATTGTAACAACCCTCGTACTGATTACCGTATAACCACTGAGTTATATACCGATTAATGCTAAACCGAACTGATAATGACTGATAAGTGAACTGAATGGAACTGAAAACGAAATTGAATGAGTTAACCTATTGAATTGCATTTCTATCTGTTTAATTGATTTATTATCTGTTTGTGTTTATGTGTTTAAACTGGTAATTGAAGGCCTTATCGGCGGCCGATTTAGAAACCGTTTGAAGTTTTAGACTCAGTGGAATATTTGTGATTTTATGGTATAATTATCTGAAAATTGATTAGGAATGATTAAATCAGATTAAAAACGAGTTAATTGCAAACTTAGGCTTATTTACGGAATTGCCACTTAGTGGCCACTACATCACACACACTTAGAGGCTTGTTTGCATTTGATCAAAACATTGCTCAGCTCATTTGAGCACCCTAACCGACCAAACAAGAGAGCATAGAGAGAGAGAGAGAGTTCATCTTGGGAGGAATTGAATTCATCTTGGAAATTGCTTGGAATTGAAGTGTAATTGGCTAAATTGAGCTTCTAGGCAAGAAATCAACACTTTAGGTAAGGAATTCATTGTCATCTTGTCATCCTTAAGCTCCATCTTGCATGTTTCATGCATCATTGCCTTGTTTGAAGTTCAAGAATGTTGAATTGAAGATCAATTGTTGCATGCATGGTTGAATTAGTGAAATTGGAGTTGAATTCATGCTTGAATTGTACATGCATGTCCATGTCTATAAATTAGCTCATGTTTTCAGAATGTTTTCCAACTATTGAGCTCTCTAGAGCAAGATTTAAAGATTGAATTGGGTTTGAAAGATCATGCATGTCATGTTTTGGAAAGTGTTCTTGAAATTGAGTTTAATTGAAACACCCTTGGGCCTTGATTTCTTAAATTGAGTTTTAAAACTTGTTATTCTATGTGTTTGAAAGAGTTTTCCAGAAAATGGGCCCAAGAGGATCGAATTGGGAGCATCAAAACTTGGTTTGAAACTCAGAGGTCGAATCTGGATTTTCCAGATTTTGGACGTCCTTCGGCGAAGTGCGCTTCGGCGAATTCATCTCGATATTTTTTTGCATTGTTTCTGATCGCCGGCGGAGAGTTTCACGCCGGCGGGAAAATCGCGCATCCAAAGATTTTTGCACCTTTCATCGATCGCTCGGCGGCGGAATGTACGCTCGAGCGTGGGCCTTTGTGTGCTTGTCCGCTCGAGCGGGGAAACCTGCGCTCGAGCGGAGGCCCTGTTCACTGAAAATTCTGGAATTGCTTCCTAAGTGCATTTTTGCATCCTCATCGCATCCTAGGCATTCTTAGGCCTAGTTTAGAGCATCTTAATGAGGATGTAGACATAGAACCACACCGAGGAATTTAGGGATTTAATTATCATCCTTTCCAACTGTAAACTTAGTGTGTGTTCTATTTGATTGACTGTTTAGGGTTGACTCTCGGGGACGCGCTCTAGCTACTGATAGCCCAATCACTGTGAGTAACAAATTGTGTAAAGATATGTTCAAATGGTTTTATTTTGAATACCGAACCGAACTGTTTATTGAACTGATATTGTTTATTGAATGAATGTAAGTCCTGCATTTCGAATCAGACAGGCATCCTTAGCACCTTGTTATTGGTATTCTGAGCTCTGTCGGTTTCCTTGTGGAACCATCTTGATTGATGGCCATCATTATTGTTGGGTCATAAGGCACGGTCCTTTTGGACCCTCTTGTTATAGGCTAATGGATGTACCACATATGACCGATTGATTAAAATATTGATTGGTGAAATCTTGTAAGATTGAAATCTCAGATAATGAATTGATTTCATTCTTTGTAAGGACATTCATTCATAACCTCTTTACACGTTATGTTATTCACTGGGCTTTAGCTCACTGTTTATATATATATGTAGGTGCTCAGCCACCAGACCGAAGCTAGGAGCGTGGGATTGGTCCCCAGTTTTGTCAAGCCAGCCTATGTGCCTCACCGCAAGGTTCCGAGACGCCATGCCATGGCTTGGGGTGTTTTTGTGTCCCCACTAGTCTCCTACTGTTTTTTTGTCTATCGTTCTTGTATAGATCGTTTGATTTATCTTGTTATAGAGGGATTGAGTCCCCGTACTGAATGTCTGTAATGATTGTGTATACTGTACTGGTAGTGAATGCATAAATGTATGAAAAATGTTTTTGACATACAGATTAACACAGCTCTATGGACACTAGTTTTTACTGTTTTGGCTTCCGCCAGGCCCTGAACTCTGTATTTATCAGACATCGATTCAGTAGGCCTTGGTAATCTCGGATTCTTGGCGATTCTGATGCTAAACCCATAGGGCCGGGTTTGGGTCGTGACACATATTTGGGATTTGTCATAAACTGAAAAAAGTCTTATTTTGAGGTCCTTAACATTTTTGTTTAAGATCATTTTTCTTTTGGGGGTCATCTACCCCTTGCATGCTTCATTTCATTTTATGTTGAGCCATGCCTTAGAACCTTTGCATTGACCTTTGTTTGGTCTTTTAGCCACTGAAATTGAATGGATTTTTAGTGGCTAGCATGCTATTTTGAGCACCAAAATCAGAGAGGGATGACCCTCTCACCCCTTGTCTTGTTTTCTAGCATATTTGGCCTAACAAGGGAGCCCATTTGTGCATGCTTCCAAGCCATGTTTCAGGCCATTTTTGGTGAGTTTTAGGACCTGCATGAGCTCTGTCTAGAGCTTTTTTTCCCATATTAGGTGTCCCTCTTGCATGTGTAGAATAACCCTCTTCATAGCATATCAAAGGAGCCTATACTTGTATGCTTCCTAGCCTTATTTCAGGCCCTTTTCAGTGAGTTTTAGGGCCTGCATAACCTCTGTCCAGAGGTGGTTTTGTCATATTGGGTGCCCATCTTGCATGTATAGAATAACCCTCTTCATAGTATATCAAAGGAGCCTATACTTGCATGCTTCTTAGGCTCATTTCAGGCCCCTTTTAGTGAGTTTTAGGGCTTGCATAACCTCTGTCTAGAGGTGGTTTTGTCATATTGGGTGCCCATCTTGCATGTATAGAACAACCCTCTTCATGGCCTATCAAAGGAGCATCTCATTCTTGCATGCATAGACCATGTTTCAGTGAGTTTTTGGGCTTTATTTGGCATGTCATACCTCTAACTTTGCTGGTTTAGTGGCCTCTTGTATGTTTAATATACTTGTAGCGTAAACCCTCTTCACTAGCTTATATTGCATGTTGTTTTTGCCCTTGATTCTAGCACTCTTTGGCCATGCCTTAACCTGATTTTGTGCATGCTTTGAACTACCTTAGCTCTATTTTTGTGCCTCATGGTCGAATGATGCATGCTATGCATGGTTGTAGTTCAATATCCATGCCTAACCTTGAGTTTTGTAGCCTCTTGCATGCTTGAATAGAGGTGCTTGCATGTCTTGGCATCATTGTGCGTGTTATTTCAGACCTCATACTTATGCCATATTCCCATGTTTTCCACTCCTCAAGTGCATTTGAGAGTTGTGCTTGTTTGCCTCATTTTCGAACCATTGCATGAGCTTCATTTCCATGCCTTTTGAGCCACCATTTTAGTCCATATTTGCTACTGTTTTGGTCTACATAGGGACTGTTTGGGGGTGATTTGGTTATTTGAGCATCGCTTTGCATACCTCTAGTGTAATCCACTTCACTAGTTTCGGTATTTGGGCTATCTAGCATGCATTGTGTGAGGTGTTTGCATGATTCGAGACCCTTTCATATGTCATTTCAGAGCTGGAAAATGTGTTGTTGTATGCTATATTACATGCTTGCCATGCCTTGGTAGAGTTGCACTTGGTGCTTTAGTTTTGGTCCCTTGCATTTGGGCATGTTTGCATGAGTGTTGTTGTTTCATTTCATCATGTTTGGCCACTAATTTGAGTGTGGCTGAGGTCCACTCATATTGGTTTAAGTCCATCTTGCATTGTGTATGCCATATTATGTCATGTGCATTGAGTATGCCATTCATAGGTCATAGCATTGCACATGTTA
The DNA here is from genome assembly GCA_025200525.1 of Camellia lanceoleosa. Classification (NCBI taxonomy): domain Eukaryota; kingdom Viridiplantae; phylum Streptophyta; class Magnoliopsida; order Ericales; family Theaceae; genus Camellia; species Camellia lanceoleosa. Next base: position 66,633,338 of record CM045763.1, read on the forward strand.
GTTGCACCTTTGCATATCACTCCTTGCATGTTTGCGTGTCTTAGTTGCATTTCGTATAGGATTGCATGCTAGTTGTTGCATTGTGTTTGCATGTCATGCCATTCTAGTTGTTGCATAGTGTTTGGAGTAGGGTTTAGTCCAGGGTTTAGTCCAAACACGGGAAACGAGGGACGTTTCGTACTCAAAGTGACGAAATGTGCTTCAATTCCCGGTCGCCGATACTCTTGACTATCCATGATAGAGTTGTTGGCTTTAGGTGTCCATTTGTGCATTCATTTCACATTGAGTCCTGTAATTCGACTCCTCGGCCATCATGCATCGAGATGCATAATTGGTGGCACGAGGATAGAGGACTACACTCCCTAGAGCTTATGTAATGACGAGGAGAGTGGTTGTGCATGCATATGTTGAAAATACTTTGCCATGCCCATTTCTTGCTCTCTGTTGTAGCAAACATTAAGCCAACAGCAAAAACTAGTCAACAGTATCCCTACAAGTTCCTATGGAGTTGTGTACAGTGTTCCGGGGTCAATTGTAAACATAGGCAAATCAGGGCATCGTGATGGATTTCCCGACAAGACGACTTGAGCATACATGCATCTTCATCATTCTGAACAGAGCTAAGGCAGTCTACTTCATGTAGCATTGCATGCTAGTTTACTCGCTTTCTTAGTTAATTTGTTAATTAGCTAGTGTTGTGTAATTATTAGTTATTCATTTTGGTTGTGTAATATTTATTCGGACCCTCGGCGAGAGGGCAATGTTGTAATAAGTGTGTGTGTGTGTGATGCATGTCTTCCAACCCCACGTCTTTCTCCTTTTTATTTACCAGCTTATGATGGTTAGTTTTAGGGCACGTTTCTATTAGCATACTTATGCTCGCATGTTTGCATCCATTCATCTGTCTTGCATGCACCGGGCTCTGCGCATCATACTAACTACATTGTATTTCAATTCCAAGTTGAATACATGTTATCTGTTGCATTTCATATACCATGTTTAGAATAGCCGAGCCTATCTTAGTTGCATTTTGCATGTGTTGCATTAGCCATCTTAACATGAACTAGGATCATGCATTAATTACTAACTAGTTTCTGTTTTGGCTTGGAGTACTCGGTGAGTGTTTATGCTTTAGCATCCTTGCATGCGTGTGAGTGACTGCCATGATAGCATGCTTACCATGAGGCTATTTGCTTATGTGATATAACTGCTTGAATGCCTATGGATGAAGGTTGGGTTATTTGAATTGGAACAATTCACCAATTGAGAGTTTTAAGTCCATTTGAGAGTGGCAAAATCATATTTTCTAAGCCCACTCGAGGGTGGCAAAATCCACGTCATAGCGTACTTGTGAGTAGCACCTTCAAACCGTTTTTCAAAACGAACATGAGATGTTTTGTTCCAATTCAGATGACCTAGTCTATACTTGTATGCTGTGCGCATCACATAGTAATTCTAGGCTAATAACCGGAATAAGAGCACATATGTTTTCAAAACTCGATATCATACTTAGTAGTGGCTGATCTTTGATCGGGCGAGCAGGGGTGCTCACGAAGTGACCTTCCTCAATCGTACCCAAGTTCCCAAGCCGAGGCAACTTTGGTGATGACGGACACGTGGCCGTAGGCACGAGTCAGGGTTTCCTAAATTCCCCCAAAATAAATATTTAGGTGGCGACTCTGTATCTGGCAAAGTAGTCCATGTTTGGCATTTCTTTTTAAAAATCTGTTTTTCAAAATAATTTGCCTGATTTAGACTATTTGATGATTCATCGGTTTTGCATTGCACTCTGCGAGATTAGATACAGGACCGTGACATTGAGTCCCGAACTGTAGTAAGCCCAATGAACAAAATGGGATTCCCTCCCGGGACGTTCGAGGACGTCTACAGTTTCTGGCGACTCTGCTGGGGAATTAGAGAACTTGACTCGAACTCATGATATCTTATTTTGACTACACTTATGTGTTTCTTTGCATTGCATTTGCATTGGTGCACCTAAGACACCGTGTTTGCCATCTACTATTCCTGAACGATTTGCCGGAGGCTGCGTGCCATAAGGCTGACCGGTTACGGGCTCTGCCACGATGGGAACACAAACCCTGATTTTTACCGGGGCACCCTTTTTGACCACTCGACCTAGTGCATATTCGGAATCCATAGTGATCATTCCAAGTTAGGACAGGTTGGTTACCCGATTATAGGTTGTTTGAAACCGCTGCATGCATAGTGAAACCCTAGTTCCTGACAAAATAGGACAGGGAAACCTTACCCCTCCATAGGGGCGTTTTGGCTCTCACTTGTTTGCTATGTGCTTTTAGAGTGCGTCTCTACAAGAATGCATGGATCATTTTACAAGTTTGGGTATCAGGCCTGTGGGCACCAGTTCAGTATTTTTGGAAATCAATTATCTGCGGGTATCAAATTCAGTTTTGGGGGCAGGGATTTGGGAACGATGATCAGTGTTTGAGGACAGTCTATTCAGCTTATCAATTGTGTGTTGTGATGCCCAACTGTATGTTGTGTGTTTATTTACGCTGTTAGGCTGTCCCTTTATCTGGTTGTTTATTTCCTTATTATTGCTTTATTTATCTTTTTGCTAGGTAGTTTAGCACAATTGTTTCAGAGCAAGTAGATATTCCCTAAGCACTCTGGACTAGAGGTCGCCGACTCAATCGATCTGAGGATCTGGTTGACGAACAACCAGTGTTTTGTTACTTACACCCAGTTATCAGACGGAGATCGAGAAAACACAATGAATCCGAGCAGAGGTTGCCAGAACAGTGGTCTACCCCGTCAGTAGATAGTCAGGCTGAGGCTTTAGTTTTTACCATTGAGATAAATATACCAGTCAATCAGCTGGAACAGCAGAACATGGCAGGGATGGAGGAAATGGTGCGCCAACTCCAAGAAAGTATGAAACTTATCTGAGGAGGGCATTTGTCATAGCGGAATTTGCCAAGCAATGAGCTATGGTCATAACCTAGCGAGCCTGACTAATTATCACTCTGGACAAAGAAGAGTCGACCTTACATCAAGCTCCTCTCCCACCAAGGGTCCCATTACCCGGGGAGGCACCAAATGTCCAGAATATTGTAGACACCCCATTTTTGACCGTCCTCAAGACTTGGACGTCACTGCTTGAACACTCAGTGATTACCCATGTTTGTGTTTGTTTGGAGTTCCCGGAGTCCTCGGCTACGTGCCTTGCCTCAAGACCTCCGAACTTGACTGTTTTGTGTTTGGTTTTGCACCAAACACTTGTGCTTTGCCTTGGAGGGGCAGGGAATGCCTTTTGAGGCATACCCACACACCACCGGCAGTGGCTAGAGGCCACCGGCTGGTTGATGTTTCCATCGGCACTATATTGTGCCGGTCGGCACTCTTTTTGGCAAAATGACCATTTTGCCCTGCCGACCACTTTACAGCTGTTTTTGGAGATATTTTCAGACAGCTTTCTGGCTTTTGTTTCCCCTCCATACACGTGTATGGAGGGATGAGCCCTTTGATGCCTTAACTTGTAAGTTTTGGCTTGCCTATAAGAGGACCACTCCTCTTCTTAGCTTAGGGTTACAAAATTTTAGACATTTTAGGCAGACCAAGCTCTGGTTTTTAGGGTTAGGATAGATACACATCCTATCTCTCTTCTTCCCTCTTGTTTTGTACACTAGGTGTTTGTGTCATACTTTTGCTCACCAACACCTAGTGTTTCACCTTCCTCTTGGAACTGAGGTGCTAAGGGCTTGTTCTTGGTGTTCTTGGCTGGTTTGAAGCTTAAAGAGGCATTAAGGTCACCATTGTTGGAGTTGATCATCAAGGGTAAGAAACTACCCCTTTTTCCCCCATTCTTGCATTCCATTTTTTCATAGCTTAAAACAGTTTTTGTGCTTAGTCTATAACACATAAAAGTTCTATTTTTTAAGCCTCTTTATTGTTTATTAAGAGTGTTTTGTGGTTTGAGCAAGTTTGACCACCCTTAGGCCTTGAAAAGGCCACTTTTTGTGCCATTTTGTGAGAGATCCGAGACTTTGGTGTTAGGATATCTTCACCACTGAAATCTTGAGGGATTTCAGTGGTGGAGATGATACCTTGAAGTCCCAAGAAGGAGAGGGCCACCCCCTCTCCTTGATGTCCTTGAAAAGGGCAAGATTTGGTCTCTTGAGGGAGCTAGTGTTTGGTTGTTTGTTAAGCATCTCTTGGCTGCATTTTATGTTTATTATGCCCTAATATGACATTGCTAAGTGTTGGTTTTAGTACTCCTTGCATGCTTTGCATGGTTGCTTTGTAATGCCTCTTTGGTCCCTTAACATGCCTAGGTTGTTAGCCCTAATTTGAGCATGCTTTAGGCTTAGGTTTGTGAATGTTTTATGCTTATTTTGCCATGTTTTAGCTCTGTCCATAGTCATTTGGGTTGATCTTGGCATGCATTATGTAGCTCCTTTGCATTTGGCTTCTTGGCCTTAAGAGCATGAGTGTGTAGCATGCCTTGCTTGCTTCATTTTTGATGGTTTGGAACCATTTTGCATGCTATTTCAGTCCTTCATACATGTTTGTTTGATTGCTTAGCATGCCTCTTTAATGCTTTAAGAGTATGTGTTAAATGCTCCATGTTTTGGCTTTAATGCATGCCTTTGGATTCATGTCATCTAGATGCCATCTAGGTGGTCCTTTAGGCTTAGTTTTATGTGTTAAAACTCTATTTTTAAGTGTTTAAGTATTGCCATGTGTGGTTGTGCTAAGTGTGGTTCAAAGCCTCATTGATTTGCTTTGAACCTTAGACCATTTGCATGCTTTGTTTGGCTTGTTTTGTTGCATGATTTGGCATCATGTTTTGCATGATTTTCAGAGCTTTACAATGTGTGTTTATTGTCCTTGTTTGGTATCTCCAAGTGTGCTTGGGGGTTGCCATGTTTATGCCTTGGGTTTGGACCATAACACTTACATGTGTGTGTGTGTGTGTTTAGTCTCCATTTCTAGGCACTTTGGCCACTGATTTTAGGCCAATTAGGAGTAGTCTAATTCATGTTTTAGTCCACTCCATTGTTTGGTTTATATGCCTCTTTGCTTAGGTTGTATGCCTAACATGTTTAGCTTGCTCGCATTGTTCATGTCGCATGCTAGATAACATGCTGAGAGTTGCATTGCATAAGCATGCATGCTTGGCCTCTTGAGATCAAAATAATAGAGGTTTGGCACCCTTTCATGTTTACTTGGTTTGCATGCATTTGAAAGTGAAGTTGCATCCTTGGTTCCTTGGCCCATCATGCATGGAAATGCGCGATTGGTGGTCCGAGAATCGAGGCACATGCCCCTTTGAGTCACTAACATGATAAGGGATGTGTTTGGTGCATAAATGGCTTGAATTATATTGCCATGCATGTTGTTGTCCTCTCTTGAGTTTGTGAGTGCGGAGTTTTTTGAGCATTTTGTGCCAAGCCTTTGTTAGCGCCGGGCGAAATATTGGCAGCAGATGGTGTCCTACCCCAGCCGGTGGTGACCCCCAGTGCCCTGAGAGGCACTCTTGGGACTTTGGTAATTTTCTGAGGAGGAGAGCAGAGGAAACAGAGGCAATTCGTGCGTGGCAGTACGGTTCCGAGCCAGTCCCGAGCGCGTGCTGCATTGGGCCCTCATCCCGAGGCGATTTACTGTTTAATTAGATTAATTATTTTATTTAATTAATTTAGTTGATTTGTAATAATTAATTAGCTTGCGTAGTTAATTAGTTATTCGGTTTTGTATATTCTTTTGGTCCCTCTAAGTGAGGGTAAAATTGTAATAAGTGTGTGTGAGTGGGTGTATGTCTTCCAAACCCCCATTTCTTTCTCCCTTTTATTTACCTGCTTATGATGGTAGATTAGGGCACGTTTAATTTTAGCATACCCTTATGCTATGCATGCGTGCATCCATGCATTTGTTGACATGCATCAGGCTCGGTACATCATACAAACCGCATTGTATTTTCAATTCCAAATTGAATACGTGCATCGAATAAAGTGCATTTCACATGCCATGCTTAGGGTGGCCGAGCCTGTCTAGATTACATCCCTATATGCGATGCATTAGCCACTTAACATGAACTAGGTCATGCATGTTTGCTAACTAGTTTCTTGTTTTGGCGCGGAGTACGATGTAAGTATTTTACGCTTTAGCATACCACATGCGTGTGAATGTTGCCATGACAGTATGCTTACCATGCTGCTAAGTGCTTATGTGAGATAAACTGTTTGAATGCCTGTGGGTGGAGGTTGGGTTGCTTGAGTTAGAAATACTCATTGAAATCCGTGTTTTAGCCTACTTGCGAGTAGCAAATTCCGAAGCATTTTTCAAAACGAACGGATATGCGATGTTTATTTCCAAATTAGGCAATCTAGTCTATACTTGTTTGCTGCGCGCATAACATAGTAATTCTAGGCTAACAATTGGAATAAGAACACATGATATTTTCAAAATCGGATATCACGGTTAGTAGAGGCCGGTCTTCGGACCGGGCGAAAGGGGGTGCTCATAGCTGACCTTCCCCGATCGTACCCAAGCTCCCGAGCCAAGACCACTTTGGTGATGACGGACATGTGGCCTTAAGATCGAGTCGTGGTTTCCTAAATTTCCCATTTTAAAATATTTAGGTGGCGACTCTGTAATCTGGCAAAGCAGTCCATGTTTGGCACTTCTTTTCAAAATCTGTTTTTCTTCAAAACGATTTGCCAGAGTTGGACTCTTTGGTTCAGATTTAGAACCGTGACAAATTGAGTCCTTTGAACTGTAGTGAACCCGATATAAACGGAACGGGACCTAACCCTCCCGGGGTGTTCGGGGACGTCTACAAATATCCAGAAGGATACAGACATCCCGACAGGGCCGGATCCGCCCTCGATTCTACCTCAACTATCCAAGGCACCTACACCTGTCAATCAACCGGACTCTCCCTTTGAGTTCGAGGTGGACCATACAGTGTTGGAGTTGAACAAGCTTGAAAAGTTGTTCAAGAAATCCCAAGGGGTAAAGTCCATTCCAGACATTGAGGATGGGTATACCGACGCGGCTATAACGCTGCCAAATCGGTTCAAGATGTCACAAATCGACCGCTTTGACGGGTTTGGGGATCCCAAGGTGCATCTACGTTTGTTTTCAGACATACTAAGGCCGATGGGCCTTACCAAACTATAGAAGCTTTCATTATTTGGCCGAACCCTGTTGGGTATGGTGGCCATCTGGTACGCAAAATTGGAAGATGATGTCAAACGGAACTAGGATGAGATGGTCGAGGTTTTTGTTGCTTAGTACTCCTATAACACGCAAATCGAGATTACAACCCGTGATCTCGAGACAACAAGGCAGGAGCCTAAGGAGAGTTTCTCTGAATTCGTAACCCGGTGGAGGGCCAAGGCCTCAATGATGACCATAAGGCCGACGGATAAGGATCAAATACGGATGGTTGTGTGCAACCTCCAACCCAAGCTTATGCAGAAAATGATTATGCTCCCCTTCCCTACCTTTTCAGATCTGCATGAGATGGGAGTACAGATCGAGGATGCCTTGAAGCAGGGCTTGATTGACAATGACAAAGAGTAACCCAGGAGAACCTTTAACCGAAACAACAATGCAGGCACAAGCAGTGCTGCAACTGTTAGAGCTTCAGAAGTAAGCATGGTCACCACCACCCCTCGAAGAACCTTGGTAGCTACACCATTCTCCGGTGCATCAGGGAGTAACACACAAACAACTAAATTCCAACCTCGAGGCCAAAGAACCTTTACTCCATTATATATGCCCTTGTCCAAAGCTCTGGGGATATTAATCAGGAAAGGGCACTTGAAGCCCCTGGAGCCACGGCCATTACCAAATCCACTACCTCCCTCTCATAACCTAGCGAAGTATTGCGCCTTTCACCAATAACATGGTCATGATACCGACCATTGTTTTAGATTGCGTCACGAGATTCAGGATCTCGTTGACAACAGGGTGATTGTGCCTCAAGAAAAACCCAACGTCACAACCAACCCTCTCTCACCACACAACCAAGCTCCACCTCCCAAACGAATCAACTTTATCCAGACTGGGGTCATGTCATACGACCCCAGCATATATATCACCCCGTCCCACCTACCCAAGCCGGAGGTGTTCCTTCCTAACAGCACTGACTTGTGCCTGTTGGACATCTCCCGAACCCAACCCAAACCAATGGTGGTGGCTGTCGAAGACAGAATAGGGATGATTTCGGAAGAAAGTGGTACAGTGGATTCAGGGATTGAGGAATTGGGGAGCTTTGCTGAGGAGGTGTACAATCCAAGTGACTACAGTGCATCAGCAGGTCAGATTAGGCTTCACATGTTCATAGACAGGCTGTCCTATTAGCCATGGACAAGGCCAAGCTCTCAATAGACACCACGCCTGAACAGCTGGTGGGATTGGTCTTTCCGGGAGGAGGTTCCTCGACGTTGACCTTTTCTGACAAGGAACTACCGCCTGAGGGCGCAAATCATAATAAACCGCTCTACATCTCTGTGGAATGTAGAAGCAAATGGATACTGGTAGTTCTTGTTGACACGGGATCCGCTATTAATGTGTGCCCGTCGAGGACGACATATGCAATCGGGTTAAAGCTCGCGGACTTCGTGCCAACTACCCAAGTGATTCGGGCGTATGATAACACAAGCAGAGAGGTGATGGGGACTGTCAAAATTCAGACTCAGGTTAGTCCGGAATAACACGAGATTGACTTTCATGTCCTGGATGTTCCTGCAACCTTCAATCTACTTTTAGGGCGGCCGTGGCTGCACCAGGTAAAGGCAGTCTCTTCCATCTTGCACCAGATGTTGAAATACCCCCACGGGAAGGGGGTGGCTATCGTTTTCGAGAATTCGTCAATCTATCCGCCACCAGAAGTGTCTACACCAGTTTTGGAAATCGAGCACGGCACGGAGGATGTGTTCTTATCGGGGTATACTCTGGCTGAGGCTCGAGTCGTGCAAAACATCTTGGCTATTAATGATGGGGTGTATGTCAGCGCACAATCAATATACCTCATGAACAAGCTTCAACACATCCCCGGGATGGGATTGGGAAAGAATGGCCGGAAAGGCATCGCAGTATCGGCCGAAGTGCCGCACAACCCACATACCTTTGGCTTGGGTTATCTGCCCACCAAAGAAGATTGGGTGAGGAAAGGCAAGGAGATGGCCGGGAGAGCCAGAACAAAGAAGGCGGGGAAGCCTTTTGAGTTGATGCATCGACCCATCCAGGGTACCCTAAACGGACGCTTCGTCCGGAAGGGGGAAGATTTTCTATTTTGCAGCTTCCCAGAGCCATGGTTGAATGCGGAGAGGAAGCGCGTGCCAGGTTTAGAGATCTTCTTGACCTCTGATTTATCCGGGATGATGTTGCCAAGGCATGCCGGACCCATCAGTTAAGGTTGAGCAGTGTAAAAATGTGGATTCCGAGAGCGCTGAAATTGAAATGGGAGTAGCGCTGGCTTGTTTACTTTCAGATCCTCCAATCGTACAGAAGTGCTTGGGGGATAACTTCTTGGTGTCCATAATTGGGAATGAAACGGCTGCGAGCCCACCGTCAAACATTTTGGATGCACCCATCGTATCCTCTCTCATCTAGCAGTACGATAAGGGATTTTTATCAAGCAGCACCGGGTCAGGTAGTGAGCCGGAATCTGATTCCACCGAGTCTTTAGAGTCGGAATTAGGTTCCAGTTCGACTGAGTCTGAGTCCGGTATTCCTAGGGGTGATAACCCGGATGCCACATGTCACGACCCAAACCCGCCCCTATGGGTTTAGTACCGTAACCGGCCAGTAATCCGAGATTACCGAAGGCCTGCTTAACAGTAAGACAGTAATATAGAGTACAGGGGCATAGCGGAAGCCAAAACAATAAATAACAATGTCCAATGAGCTGTGACAGTGTGTATGCAAAAAGACTTTTCATACATATATATATATGTACACAGTACAAAACAGTATGCACAATATCTACAATCATTCAGAACAGGGACCAAATCCCTATAAAACAGTACAGTACAGTGCTATGTCTATACAGTTATACAAAACAGATACAGACACAGACGGGGGAAATTAAAACACCCCTAAGCCATAGCTTGACAGGCTTGGAACCTTGCAGTGAGGCACAGTAGTTGGCTTGACAAAACTGGAGTTTACCCTGATGCTTCTAGCAAGGTTCCGGTGCCTGTACACCTACATATATATATGAGCAGTGAGCTAAAGTTCAGTGAATAACATAATGCGTAAAGAGGTTTAGAATGAATGTCCTTCAGTATGGAAAACAGTCGTTTCAATCAGTATATCAGTTGTTCAAGATAAGAACAAATATATGTGCTACATCCATTAGCATAGCGACAAGAAAAGTGATGGGTCTAAAAACGAACAAAGACAAAGAATCTTGAAAGACCGAACAGTCAATGATGGCCATCAATCAGTAAACAGTAGTGGTTCCAACAAGGGAACCGAGAGAGATCTCTGTAACAGTAACAGTAAACAGTAGTTGCTAAGGATGCCACAATACAGTTCAGAATATAGGACATACATTCATTTGATTAACAGTACCAGTTTAGAAAACAATTCAGTTAAACAGTCAGAAATATTCACAGTTGAACATATCTTTACACAATTGTTACTCACAGAGTTTTGGGATACAATTAGGCTAGAGCGTGTCTCCAGTCGCCAACCCTACACAATTTACAGAACGAACACACACTAAGCTACATAGTTGGGAAAGATAATAACTTAATCCCTAATTGCCTCGGTGTGTTCTACATCTATATCCTCATTAAGATGCCTTAAACTAGGCCTAAGAATTCCTAGGATGAAATGAGAATGCAAAGATGCACTTTAAAGCATTTTTCAGAATTTTCAGAGAACAGGTGTCTCGCTCGAGCGTGGCTTTCTACACTTGAGCAAACATGCAGACAAAGGAGCTCCGTTCGAGCGTGACTTCCGTCGCTCGAGCGGACTGTAAGCTACAGTGAAAATACTGGATGTTCAAAATTCACGCTCGACGAGCGCTCGACCCTCGCTCGAGCCTTAGACACAAGTCCTCGCTCGAGTGTGGATTCTCTCGCTCGAGCGGACTGTAAGCTCATGCAAAGTACTGGTTGCACGCACTTCACGCTCGAGCGTCACTTTACTCGCTCGAGCGGGAGGCATGATCACAGAGTGTACGCTCGAGCGTGGACTTCCTCGCTCGAGCGTGGGTCCAAAATCTGGAAATTCCAGATTTGAACCTCAAGCTCAAAACCAAGTTTAAATGTACTAAATTCGATCCTCTTGGGCTAAATTTCTAGAAAACATTCATAAACACATAGAATAACATGTTTCAAACCTCAATTTGTAAAATCAAAGCCCAAGGGTAGTTTAATCAAACTCAATTTCAAACCAATTTTCATGAACAAGATGAACATGGAACATGCATGGATTTAAACCAATTTAAAGCTTTAAAATACAAGCTCAAATGAGCTAACTCTTACAAAAACATGATGAATTCATGATCTATTCTCAAAACACGGACATGCATGTGAGGAATTATGAACTACAACCTTAAAACTTCAATATATATACATGCATGCAACAATTAAGCTTCAACACAACAATTTGGGCCATAAATTGGCCCTAGTCTACAACTTTGCTCTAAACCATGCAAGAATCAATTTAAACACAAGAATGAGAAGATGAATTTTTACCTTAAGCCTTGAATTATAGGCAAGGAAACTTAATTTTGCAATTCACTCCTTAATTCCTTTAATCTTCAAGCCAAATTGAGATGAAATCACACTCTCTTTTATCTCACTCTCTCTAGTCGGCTATCACAAGGAAAAAAGGGCTGATGAAATGTTTTGTAATGCACAAGAATGAGTCTTCAAAGTGTTAAGTAAGTGGCCCACTAGTGGTGGCAAAATGGTGAATAAAGCAACTTGTGGAATTAACCTATTTTAATCTAATTTAATCGTACTAAATCACATTTCAGGTAAATATGTCATAATATCACATAAATTATGATTAACACAGAACATCAATCAGTTTCGAATTCGGCCGCCGATAAGGCCTTCAGTTTGCAATTTAAACGTAAATACACAAACAGATAATCAAACAGGCAACAGATAGATATACAATTAAACAGATATACTCGGTCAATTCAGTTTCATATTTCAGTTAGTCTGTTCAGTATTTCAATCAGTTCAATTACCCATCATAATCAGTCTCAGTTTAACAAAGGATCAAGAATTAATCGAAGCGTGATAGTGAGGTTGTTATAGTCTTCCCTCCTTAAAAAGAGTTTAGTCCTCTAAACTCGAGTTACCTTCGTTCTGGAAGAAAACAGAATTCAGTAGAAACAGTTCAGGATATCTCTTGGCCATGTCATCTTCCCTTTCCCAAGTGGCATACACGCCACCATGGTTTTGCCAGTCAACTTTCACTAACGGGATCTCTTTATTTCTCAACTTCTTGATCCGTTTGTTTACAATCTGTATAGGCCGTTTTTCATAAGTGTAGTCATCACTTAGCACTACACAGGTCGGCTCTATCACATGGAAAGGATCCCGGAGGTAGTCCCTCAACATAGAAATGTGGAAGACGTTATGCATATGCTTCATTTCAAGAGGAAGCGCAACTTGATACGCCACCAGATTAATTTTCTCAGTAATCTCATATGGTCTGACATATCTCGGCGTTAGCTTGCCTTTGACCCCAAAACGAGTCTGGCCTTTCATTAGTGTCACTTTCACAAAAACGTGATCACCTACTTCGTACTCTCAGTCTCGTCTTCTGACACCCGTATAACTTTTCTGTCGGCTTTGTGCGGTTTTCAGTCTCTATTGTATCAGTTTTACTCTCTCAATCGTTTCATATACAATCTTGGGCCCAAGCAACGGCCCATCTCCAACTTCTGCCCAGCAAATCGGAGATCTACATTTTCTGCCATATAATGCCTCGAAAGGCGCCATACTAATACTTGAGTGATAACTATTATTGTAGGCGAACTCAGCTAAGGGCAAATGGCTTTCCCAGTTTCCCTGAAAGTCAAGGACGCACATTCTCAATAAATCCTCTAGAGTTTGGATGGTCCTTTCTGACTGGCCATCTGTCTGAGAATGATAGGCACTACTTAGTCTCAGTTCAGTACCCAATGCAGTCTGTAAGCTTTGCCAAAATATCGATGTAAACTTCGAATCCCTATTAGAAACAATGGACACAGGCACTCTATGCAGTTTAACAATTTCATCAATATAGAGTATAGCCAATTTGTCCACATTATAAATTGTTTTAACAGGTAGGAAGTGAGCAGATTTAGTCAGTCTATCAACAATAACCCAAATTGAGTCCATACCTTTATTGGAGCGAGGTAAACCGACAATAAAATCCATGGTGATATGTTTCCATTTCCACTCCAGTATCGGTAAGGGCTGCAATAAGCCTGCGGGTCGTTGATGTTTGGCTTTGACTTGTTGGCAATGAAGACATTGTGATACAAAATCAGCAATTTCTTTCTTCATTCCCGGCCACCAGAAATTCAGTTTCAAATCTTAGTACATTTTCGTATTCCCCAGATGAATAAAAAATTTTGAATTGTGGCCCTCTTGCAGAACTCTTCTTTTCAATTCAGAATCATTCGGTACACACAGTCTTTCTTGAAATCTCAGTACATTATTTTCAAATTTTAAACCTGGTCACGGTTTAGATTCCCTTTCTTTGATGATCTTCTTCAAGAAGTCATCCTGTTGCTGTTTTTCCTTAATTTCTTCAAGCAGTGCTGGTTGAGCAGAAATAGTAGCTAAGGCTCCACCTTGTTCTCGTAAAACAATTTCAATTTCAGATTTTTCAAGGTCACAAAGCAATTCTTTTTGCCCGGTAAGCAAACAGGCTAAGTTCCCAATCGATTTCCGACTTAATGCATCAGCAACGGTGTTGGCTTTTCCCGGATGGTACAGAATTTGTAGGTCATAGTCTTTAATCAGTTCTAGCCATCTCCGCTGTCTCATGTTCAGTTCTTCCTGTGTGAAGAAATATTTGAAACTCTTGTGGTCGGTATATACTTCACATGTCGCCCCATAAAGATAGTGACGCCAGATTTTTAAGGCAAATACCATTGCAGCGAGTTCCAAGTCATGGGTTGGGTAGTTCTTTTCATGCGGTCTTAGTTGTTGGGAAGCATAGGCAATAACTCTCCCATTTTGCATTAAAACACATCCCAAACCCTTATGAGAAACATCACTAAAAATGGTAAATCCATCCATACCTGAAGGTAGGGTAAGAATCGGTGCAGTCACAGGTCGAGTCTTCAACTCTTGGAAAGCTGATTTCCTTTGGTCAGTTCAGTCAAATGATATTCCCTTTTGAGTCAATTATGTCAACGGTAAGGCAATTTTGGAGAAATCTTTGACAAATCCTCTATAGTATCCAGCTAATCCCAAAAAGCTTCGGACTTCTGTCACATTTGTTGGTCTAGGCCAGTTTACTACTGCTTCAATTTTCTATGGATCAACTGAAATTCCATCTTTGCTAACAACATGCCCCAAAAACATAACATGATCAAGCCAAAATTCACATTTAGACAGTTTAGCAAAAAGTTTCTGTTCTCTTAGGGTCTATAGGGCAAGTCTCAGATGATGTTCATATTCTGCTATACTTTTGGAATAAATCAGGATGTCATATATGAATACAACAATAAAGTCATCGAGGAATGGTTTAAAGATTTTGTTCATGAGGTCCATAAATGCAGCAAGTGCATTGGTAACTCCAAAAGGTAAAACTAAAAATTCGTAGTGTCCATACCTCATTCGAAAAGCAGTTTTATCAAGTTCTTCTGATTTAACTTTCAACTGATAATATCCAGATCTGAGATCAATCTTAGAGAAAACTTGAGCACCCTGTAACTGATCAAATAAGTCATCAATACGCAGTAATGGATATTTATTTTTCACAGTTACCTTGTTCAATTCCCGGTAGTCAATACAGAGTCTTAGTAAGCCGTCTTTCTTCTTCATAAACAAGACATGTGCGCCCCACGGTGAAGTACTAGGCCTGATGAACTTTTTGTCTAACAGTTCTTGCAGTTGCACTTTCAATTCTTTCAGTTCAGTTGGAGCCATTCTGTAAGGGACTTTCGATATAAGCTGTGTACCCGGAATCACATCAACGGTGAATTCAATCTCCCTATCAATCAAATCTCCCAGCAGATCTTCTGGAAAAACATCTTGGAATTCTTTGACTATAGGAATACTGTTCACATCAGTGTTAGCATCAGTAGGTATAGTCAACACAGAACACAAATACCCTTCACACCCCTTTCTAATTAGTTTACAGGCTTTCATGGATGAAATCAAATACGGAGGAGGTACTACTCCACTTCCGTTAAACACAAATTCAGGTAAACCCGGTGGATGGAAAACAACTTGTTTCATTACACAGTCTATGGTAGCATGATATTTTTGTAACCAATCCATCCCCAATATTACATCAAAATGATCTATATTCAGAGGCAGTAAATCAATATACAGATGTGCATCTCCAATAATAATTTCACAAGCAGAGTACATATATGCACAAGTCATGGATCCCCCAACAGGTGATGATACAGCTAACAGATAATTCATGGGTTCTAGGGGTCTATTCAATTTTTGCAAAAAAACATGCGATACATATGAATGTGTAGACCCCGAATCAATCAGTACATATGCATTTTGAGTACAAATAGAGAGGATACCTGACACAACGGTCTCAGTATTCTGCACATCTCCCGGTACTAGGGCGAACACTCGACCCTGCCTTATAGCTCTTTCCCGGTAGTTTTGGGGTTAGGCTTTGGTGTAGCAGTTGATACTGCTGCGCTTGGTGCAGCTTTACTATTGCCCTGAGCAGTGGAAGGGCAATCTTTAACCATGTGGCCCACCTTGCCACACCTGTAACAAGCACCAGAGATTTTATAACAAACTCCTTTATGGTTCTTACCACATTCGGAACAGAGCGGTATAGACCGGTTCTCTTGACTAGAAATAGTCGTTGACCCTGTATTTTGCTTTTTGTTCAACGGGTTGTTTTTGCCTTTCTTGAACTTAAAACCCTGCCTTTTACCACGTCAGACACTGGTGTTTCAGTTTGTTTCAGTGCCTCGATGTTTGACTCGGCTATCAATGCTCGGTCAAGAACATTTACATATTTCGGTAGCTTCAAAACATTTATTCTGTCCAGTATTGTAACATTAAGGCCGCCTTCAAACTTCCTGGCCTTCTTATAGTTGGTGGCCACCATGTGTGGTGCATATCTAGCAAGCTCGGTGAACTTTGTTTCATATTCAACAACGGACATTGTGCCCTGTTTCAGGTGCTCAAATTCAGTCACCTTTTTGTCCCTGACACACTGAGGGAAGTACTTTTCGAAAAAGGACTCCTTAAACTGAGCCAATGTTAGAACGGTGTTGGTGTCACGGACTAGCATCCACCACCTTCTGGCATCTTCTTGAAAGGTGAAGGTAGCTAACAGTACTTTATGTGCCTCAGTCTTCAAACAATTTCTCAGTCTTCAAAACCCATGCTTCAGCTTTTAGTGGCTCAAGACCTCCCTAAAAGGATGGCGGTTTCATTTTGCTGAACTTCTGGGTAAGAGCAATTATGTCCTCATCATTAACATTCTGTTCCGACTGTACCGGAGGAGGAGGTAGGGGTTGTTGGTTCTGTTGTTGGTGTTGTTGCCTTAAGGCCTTAGTCAGTAATTCAACAGTTCTTTCCAGTCTGGCCATTCTAGCCTCAGATGATTCAGGTTCAGTAGTAGTGTTTGCATTATCTATTTCACTATATATGCAACACAGTAACAATAAACATATGCAGTTACATACTTAAACAAATTATCATATTAACATATATTCAGTCATGTCCACACACACTTTTCATGCTCATGCAATGCCCTGATTGCTTTTCTAGGACACCCTATAGCTCATTTGGACACGTGTGTGCGGTATAACTCGTGGTTAAGTATCGCTCTGATACCACTCTGTCACGACCCAAACCCGCCCCTATGGGTTTAGTACCGTAACCGGCCAGTAATCCGAGATTACCGAAGGCCTGCTTAACAGTAAGACAGTAATATAGAGTACAGGGGCATGGTGGAAGCCAAAACAGTAAATAACAATGTCCAATAAGCTGTGACAGTGTGTATGCAAAAAGACTTTTCATACATATATATATATATACACAGTACAGAACAGTATGCACAATATTTACAATCATTCAGAACAGGGACCAAATCCCTATAAAACAATACAGTACAGTGCTATGTCTATACAGTTATACAAAACAGATACAGAGACAGATGGGGGAAATTAAAACACCCCTAAGCCATAGCTTGACAGGCTTGGAACATCGCAGTGAGGCACAGTAGTTGGCTTGACAAAACTGGAGTTTACCCCGACGCTTTTAGCAACGGTCCGGTACCTGTATACCTACATATATGTATATATATGTGCAGTGAGCTAAAGCCCAGTGAATAACATAATGCGTAAAGAGGTTTAGAATGAATGTCCTTCAGTATGAAAAACAGTCGTTTTAATTAGTATATCAGTTGTTCAGTCCAGTAAATAGTCATATGTGGTACATCTATTAGTATAGTAGTACAGTAAACAGTAGGTCTAAAAACCTAACAAGACAAGAATCTTGAAAGACCTAATAAATAATGATGGCCATCAATCAAGAAAAGAGTGGTTCCAACAAGGGAACCGACAAAGATCTCTATACCAGTAATAATAAACAGTAATTGCTAAGGATGCCACAATACAGTTCAGAATATAGGACATACATTCATTCGATTAACAGTATCAGTTCAGAAAACAGTTCAGTTAAACAGTCAGAAATATTCACAGTTGAACATATCTTTACACAATTGTTACTCACAGAGTTCTGGGATACAATTAGGCTAAAGCGTGTCTCTAGTCGCCAACCCTACACAGTTTACAGAACGAACACATACTAAGCTACACAGTTGGAAAAGATAATAACTTAATCCCTAATTGCCTCAGTGTGTTCTACATCTATATCCTCATTAAGATGCCTTAAACTAGGCCTAAGAATGCCTATGATGAAATGAGGATGCAAAGATGCACTTTAAAGCATTTTTTAGAATTTTCAGAAAACAGGGGTCTTGCTCGAGCGTGGCTTTCTACGCTCGAGCGGACATGCAGACAAAGGATCTCCGCTCGAGCGTGACTTCCGTCGCTCAAGCGGATTGTAAGTTACAATGAAAATACTGGATGCTCAAAATTCACGCTCGACAAGCGCTCGACCCTCACTCGAGCATGAGACACAAGTCCTCGCTCGAGTGTGGATTCTCTCGCTCGAGCGGACTATAAGCTCATGCAAAGTACTGGATGCACGCATTTCACGCTCGAGTGTCACTTTACTCGCTCGAGCGGGAGGCATGATCACAAAGTGTACGCTCGAGCGTGGACTTCCTCGCTCGAGCGTGGGTCTAAAATCTGGAAATTCCAGATTTGAACCTCAAGCTCAAAACCAAGTTTAAATGTACTAAATTCGATCCTCTTGGGCTAAATTTCTGGAAAACATTTATAAACACATAGAATAACATGTTTCAAACCTCAATTTGTAAAATCAAAGCCCAAGGGTAGTTTAATCAAACTCAATTTCAAACCAATTTTCATGAACAAGATGAACATGGAACATGCATGGATTTAAACCAATTTAAAGCTTTAAAATACAAGCTCAAATGAGCTAACTCTTACAAAAACATGATGAATTCATGATCTATTCTCAAAACACGGACATGCATGTGAGGAATTATGAACTACAACCTCAAAACTTCAATATATATACATGCATGCAACAATTAAGCTTCAACACAACAATTTGGGCCATAAATTGGCTCTAGTCTACAACTTTGCTCTAAACCATGCAAGAATCAATTTAAACACAAGAATGAGAAGATGAATTTCTACCTTAAGCCTTGAATTATAGGCAAGGAAACTTAATTTTGCAATTCACTCCTTAATTCCTTTAATCTTCAAGCCAAATTGAGATGAAATCACACTCTCTCTTATCTCACTCTCTCTAGTCGGCTATCACAAGGAAAAAGGGGCTAATGAAATGTTTTGTAATGCACAAGAATGAGTCTTCAAAGTGTTAAGTAAGTGGCCCACTAGTGGTGGCAAAATGGTGAATAAAGCAACTTGTGGAATTAACCTATTTTAATCTAATTTAATCGTACTAAATCACATTTCAGGTAAATATGTCATAAAATCACATAAATTATGATTAACACAGAACATCAATCAGTTTCGGATTTGGCCGCCGATAAGGCCTTCAGTTTGCAGTTTAAACGTAAATACACAAACAGATAATCAAACAGGCAACAGATAGATATACAATTAAACAGATATACTCAATAATTGGGCCCATATTTGATTAGTCTGCTCAAGATTTCAACCGCCAATTACCCATCATAATCGATCTCGTTTAACAAAGGATCGAATTAATCAAGAAGATGGTGAGGGTTGTTACACCTGATCTGCTAGGTCGTCTTTTTCTTTCTCTTTTGAGTCTGTTGTAACAGAAGAATCGGACGATTTGGATGTGCTTAATGTGAATGGAATGGATGTGGTTTCTAAGTACTTTTCTGTGCCCTTGATTTATTGTATTAATCAGGACTTTCAAAACTTTGATGAAAACGACAGGGAAGAAATTCCTCCGGTTTTGCAACGCTTAATTGATCAAGAGCAGGAAAGATTTGTTAAACCATTAGTTGATGAAATCACTGTTGTTAATGTTGGTACTGAGGAGGACCCACGGCTGGTCCAGATCAGGTCCACGTTGTCTTCGGAGGAACGTGAGCACTTAGTCGCTTTATTAAAAGATTTCAAAGATGTTTTCGCGTGGTCCTACTTAGACATGCCTAGAATCGATCTTGAGATTGTACAGCACCGGATCCCTCTTGACCCCGAGGCCCGACCCGTTAAACAGAAACTCAGGAGGATCTGCCCGGACTGGGCTCTCAAGATTAAAGAAGAGGTCAAGCAAATTGACGCAGGGTTCCTGCCGGTATCCGAATACCCAACTTGGTTGGCCAACATTGTTCCGGTGCCGAAGAAGGATGGTAGGATCCGGGTATGCGTGGATTTCAGGGATTTGAACAGAGCTAGTCCGAAGGACGACTTTCCCTTGCCGCATATTGATGAGTTAATGGACTTCACAGTGAGGCATGCTTTACTTTCGTTCATGGATGGATTCTCGGGCTATAATCAGATAGTGATGGCACCTGAAGACCGGTAGAAGACTGCTTTCACCACCCCGTGGGGGACTTACTGTTATAAGGTGATGCCATTTGCGTTGAAGAACGCTGGAGCTACATATCAACGAGCCGCGACCACAATATTGCATGACATGATCCACAAAGAGGTTGAGGTGTACATGGACGACATGATTGTCAAATCCAAAGAAAGAGAGGGCCATTACACCGCCTTGCAAAAGTTTTTTCAAAGGATTAGAGAATTTTGCCATGCATCAATCGCCGAAATGTACATTCAAGGTTACAAGAGGGAAAATGTCGGGGTTTCGACACGAGAGGTATCGAAGTCGACCCTTCCAAAATCAAGGCCATCTTAGAAATGCCACCACCAAGGACTGAAAAGGAGGTGCGAGGCTTTCTGGTTAAAGTGCGATTCATAAGACAATTTATCTCAAAATTAACCTTGACTTGTGAACCACTTTTTGGTCTCTTGAAGAAAGGAAAGAAGTTCCAATGGGATGGCCGATGCCAAGCTGCTTTTAAACAGATCAAGGAATACTTACAGAACCCACCCGTATTGTCACCACCTAAGCCGGGGAAGCCGTTGATTTTGTACCTTTCAAAGGATCGAAACTACGATAACAGCATGCTATGCAGAATCGAGGATAAGATGGAGAGGGCTATCTACTATTTGAGTAAGAAGATGCTGGAGTATGAAACCCGCTACATACCGTTAGAAAAGGCTTGCTTAGCCTTGGTATGGGCTACTAGGAAGCTGCGGCACTACCTATTAGCTCACTCTGTAATGTTGGTGTCAAGATTAGATCCCATCAAATATCTCTTCGAGAAACCAGCACTTACGGGTAGGCTAGCTCGTTGGTTGCTGTTGCTTTCTGAATTCGATCTGAAATATGTGACGCGCAAGTCTGTCAAGGGAAGAACAGTAACGGAGTTCTTAGCCGATCATCCAGTGGAAAGAGGTGAAGCAGTTGAGTACTTATTCCCAGATGAGGCCATTTTGCATATCGACGATGAATTTTGGACGATGTACTTTGACAGAGCATCAAATCAGTATGGGTATGGGGTAGAAGTGTTGCTGATAGCACCCGACAAGTCCCGTATCCCTCTAGCATTTAAACTCCGGTTCAAAGTCTCGAACAACGAAGCAGAGTATGAAGCATGCATCGCTGGTTTAGAAGCCGCCCTAGAACTAGGGGCAAAACGGTTGGACGTCATCGGGGACTCGAACCTTATTGTATCTCAAGCGAAAGGAGATTGGAAAGTCAAAGAAGAAAAGATGATAATGTATTACCAGACCTTGGACTTGTTGATTCCTCGGTTTGAGAAGCTGAACTTCGCTCATCTGTTAAGAGAGAACAATAGGTTTGCAGATGCACTAGCAACTCTATCTTCCATGATAGACATCCCTTTTGGAGTCCAGATGCGTCTGATCATCATTGACCAAAAGTTTGCGTCGGCTTACGAGTCCATTGCTACCATAGAAGAGGTTCAAGACGAGAACCCTTGGTATTACGATATCTGGAACTTCTTAGAGAAAGAAGCGTATCCACTAGGGGCAAATGTCAAGGATAAAGGGGCAATCAGAAGAATGGCTTCTCAATTCATCATCTGTGGAGGTAAACTGTACAAGAGAAGTCATCTGGGAATGCATAAACTGTGTGTCGACGTCGAAGAATCGAAGAGCCTGATGGAGGCCATCCATGGAGGAGAGTGCGGAGCGCACATGAATGGGGTGATGCTAGCCCGAAAAATTCTCAGACAGGGTTACTACTGGTCCACCATGGAGGAGGATTGTATCGGCTTTGTTCGGTGATGCCACAAATGTCAGATACATGCAAACCACATGAACATCTCGCCGTCGAAACTATACAATATGACTTCGCCATAGCCATTTTCAGTTTGGGGAATCGATGTGATCGGGGCTGTCACTCCGAAGGGGTCTAATGGGCATGAGTTCATTCTGGTCACGATAGATTATTTCACAAAGTGGGTTGAGGCCCAATCTTATGCGGTGTTGAAGGCTTCACATGTTGCGAAATTCATCAGAAACAACATCATTTGTCGCTACGGGGTCCTGAATGAGATCATTTCAGATAACGGTTCCCACTTCAAGAAGGAAGTGATTGACTTGTTGGAAAAATACAACGTTGATTTTCATAAGTCATCCACATATCAGCCGCAGACTAATGGAGCAGTTGAGGCCGCCAACAAGAACATCAAACACATTTTGCAGAAGATGGTGGAAACCTACTGTGACTGGCTAGATAAGTTGTCATTCGCTCTGTGGGGCTATCGGACTTCAATTAGAACTTCCACTGGAGCGACTCCGAATTCATTAGTTTACGGGATGGAGGCCGTTCTACCTATCGAAATTGAAGTTCTGTCATTGCGAGTGCTGGTTGAGTGTCAGATGGCCGAAGCAGATTGGCAGCAGAGCAGATTTGAAGAACTCATGCTCTTTGATGAAAGAAGACTGAAAGCACTGTACCATGTTCAAGGTTATTAGCGACGAATTGCCAAGGCTTTCAACAAGAAGGTTAAGTCCCTAAATTTGAAAGAATGAGATTTGGCGCTCAAAGACAACCGAGCTCTCATCCATGACCCTAGGGGCAAGTTCAGACCTAATTGGACCGGTCCTTACATCATCAAGTCTATCTGGTCAGGTGGAGCTGTCGTTCTGATAGACCTAGATGGCCTGGAATTCTCACAGCCGATCAACATGAACAAGTTGAAGAAATATTACCCCTGAGAGGCTCGCTAGGTCGAAAACCCGAAAGGGCGACCTAGGCAAAAGTTAGAGCATGAAAAATTTGAAATTACAAAAACTGAGCTCGCAAGGTTGAAAACCCACAAAGGGCGGCCTTGGCAAAAGTTAGAGCGTAAAAGGAGAGTGAAAATACTCAAGTGAACCCGAGCTTGAACTACGTAAGGCCATTTTTGGGATACGTAGGCAACTTTATCCTGAAGTTCAGCCATAAACTTTTCCTTGATCAACTTTGTCCATTTGATCATTTCGGTCATCTTTGTCTATTCAGCATTCAAGAGCTTCGGTTGTGATCTCCAAGTGCAGTGCTACTCAGACTAGGGGCAACTTTCCAGTTGCTAGGATCCGGGGTTGTGCATCTCAGTGACAGATCTCAGGCGTATCCAGTTCTGATCCATGTCGAAAATGGTTTTGAAAAGTTTTAATAAAAGTTGATTTTGTTCAAATTAATCTCTTTACAACTTAGACTATTTTTTGACCAAAGCGGAAAATTTTCAGTACCCACAACTTTCAATTTTATTGATTTCAATACAGAGTCCTCCTGCTCTTGCATACAAATTGAAGTTGCTTTTGGTTATATTCATAAAGAAAAACTTGAAAGTACTGCTAAAGCAATAAATTCGGGGCATAGATAAGTCAAATGTTCCTACGCCCCCTCCCAGAGCTGATGGAAGCTTCTAATGACAAGCTGGGCCCAATCTGTGCCTTTTCATTGAGCCAATCTACGCATTCGTCAGGCAAAGTGCAACCGAAAGTGGGAGCAGGGGCCAAGAGCTCTCTAGTCCTCCATGTTGTGGCATATTGAGCAAGCTGCGCGCCTCGGACCAAAAATGCAACAGGGTACTCTATCCCCTTTGTCGGGCAAATCTGATCGTGGCCGAACTGGCACTAGAACCGGAAAGAAAAGTAGAACACACAGTGTGTCAGGCCGATCAACTGAATCCCGGGCTGGCGGGACATATTGTAGCTCATTGTCGATAGATTGAGCCAAGGACAACGCCAAACAATGCGATCTGCGGACAAACTACACATCCAGTCGAACCACCATCCCTCATCCAGGGAATCGACTAGACGACGTCGGAAGAAGTAGCCGCGAGCTGAGTATGCTGTACAAGAGTCCACAACTTGCAACTTATCCATCAACCACACCTGGGGAGGGATGGAAAATGAGAGATTAAAGAATAAAGAGATGTACGATGAGAGAAAAGTGAGAAAAGGGCTTTGTGAGAAAAACCGAGCTTGAGGGCCGAGTGAGGTGAGCAATATATATGTGAGATAGGGTGGGAAACATTACCTGCAGCAGTAGTGGACTCCCTGCAAATCTGGTTGTTTCTCGGCGATGGAAAGCATCCAAGCTCATCAGTGTCTCGGCCAATGTCATGGCAATGCAGCTCTTACCCTCTTTCAAGCCTTAGGCAACTTCAACCAGACGAACACTAGATCCTCGGGAGCCTGAGGCAAGCAAGAAATAAGATAGCATGCACAAACAAAGGGCATGTCGCCGAAAGTCTTGCCAATGATGGTCATCGCGGTCACCGGCATCGAAAAACCGACAAATCAAACTCGGAATATCTAGCATTCCATCACAAATCAAAGATCGAGCGTTGTGCATAGTGAGCCCACACATTTGCCCTAAGGCTTGAGCATAGCCGAAGCGAGTTAGCAAGATCTCCTCGTTACGCCTGACTCCATCAAAGCTTGAAATCTTGAAGGTATGACACATCTCTTGCCGCCGGTTAAAGACATGTGTTCCGGATTCCAAACCTCGCTGCATGGAGAAAGGAAAGATGTAAAAAGTGCTCAACGTGAATAGTGCATTCAAGCTGAAGCCCCGGAAGTTCAACTTTTCCGAGCCGTCTAAAGTAGCAATTCAAGTTGCGAGATTTTCGATGAGGAATGCCTCCATTTTGATGCAAAACTGAGATGAAATAAAAGAACCACGAAGCTGGAACTCTTATAGAGGATAAGGCACTATTTGGGGACACGTGTCGAGAATCTGGTGGTCGCCAAACCAGGTGGTCGGCTGACCACTTTTTTTGGTAGGCCGACCACCCCTTTGGTCTCCAAGGAAGAAAGCTGGTCGGCCAGCTCTCTCTGGTGGTCGGCCATGGAGGAAATTTGGTATTTGGTCTTTTCCCAGTCTCTAAAAGAGGGCTCCTAGCTTTTCCATGTGTTGGGAGTATCGAAGGTCTGCGTTTCTCTCTATTTCAGACACATTCTATCGCCCGTTTTGTCCGAATTGCATTTGTTTATCGAGTTGTCGTTGAGTTTTGTTTATCGAGTTGTTGTCGAGCTTTGTTTATCGAGTTGTTGTTGAGTTTTGCTTATCGAGTCGAGTTGTTAAGTTTATCAAGTTGTTAAGTTTTATCGAGTTGTCAAGTTTTGTTCGTTGAGTTGTTACTCTTTGTTTATCAACATTCGTCGAGATTTGCTTATCGAGGTGTAAACTTGCTAAGGTGTTGTTGTTTCTTAGCAAGTTAAGTTGTTTATTTTTGTTGCGTCGGTTCACTAATTGACTTGGCAATTTTCATTCAATCTCATTCTTGTGCAAAATGACGCGATGCGATGTTAAGAACATAAAATACAACACTTTTTCAAAAAGCTGTTTCATTCCATCATGCTTTCTTTGTTACAACATTTTACAACAAGGGTACAAGTTTTACAGAAAATAAAACTGCCTAATAATGTACAATGTGCTACAACTACTAGTAAAAAAGGCAAATAAAGCAGGAACATCTGCATCAGTGCTCTCAAGCGCAAGAATAAGAGGCCCTCTTCGTCCTCTTCGGCTGAGAAGTCCCTGCACCACCTCCACCAGCACCACCATCTGAATCGGAGCTGCTGTCCTCAGAACCCTCCTCAGCATCACCTCCGCCCTCAGAACCGGACTCAGAGTTATCCTCTCTGCCTGCAGATGTCTCTGACTGAGGATGTGCAGACTCCTCCTCCTCGCTGGACTCCTCGTCATCTATGACGGGTGCTCTGCGCTTGCCTCGTCTATAAGACGAGTCCCTTCTCCCAGCTCCTCGAGAAGGCTTGGATGGCTCGGCCTGTAGTGGTGGCCTCTGAAAAGGACAATTTGAGTACATTAGCCAACATGTATATCAGATGTAGAGACAAGAATGCTACATAGAGTGGGTGTATGCAGATACAATGTATGAATATGGTGTGTGTCAGATGTGCTCACGACACAACAAGCAATGCAGTGAAATGGGTAAATACAGCATGTCATCAGAAGTATGATAAATGCAAGGAAATTGAAAAGCACCGAGACGCCGGCAATGAATAGCTGTGTCTCCCTCCGCAGAACTATGCCCTCGAGCGAGGCCACCACTCCGAGCATCTTATCCATGTACTCGACGGGAGGCTGCAGATGCAAGTGCAAGTTATTAGTGAATGAATAAATGTCCAAATATCTGAGTGATAAATCAAAACTGTAAAGCATACCGGTGGCGAGTCAGGGTCTCTGACAAATCGGTGATCAGGCACTAGGAACTCCAATGGAATCGGGTAAGGTGACCCGTATCGCCATCCAGTCAACTCGGTTGGAAGATCTGGCCACCTGGCGTGCTGATAAGTTAGGGAAATCGGGGGAATCTATTTGGCCCCACTCCTCGATGTGCCGACCCTGCTAGTCGAAGAAATATCTGCAGCCTGGACTTGACTCGATGATGGCATACCAGCAGCCCTCCTAGTAGGAGTACGGACACCCATCAGTGGGGGCATCAGGTACGTGTGGCGGTAAGTCGCATACTCCCCCTCCTCCGTGTGCAGAATGGCATCAGTACCCAACATAGCGATGTCAACCTCCTCGGGAGTGAGTCCCTTAGTGGATTGCATGTCATCTAGAGGTGCTGAGGAGATACTTTGATCAAGGACGCCCATCGTCTGATGCATGAAGCGGTCTCCCAGAAACCAGGCCCTCCCAACCGGTCCCTCAAATAAAATCCTGAATAGAAAAGTGCCCTACTCCCCAGAGAATCGGAAACAGACATCTCCTCCCAAGGGCGCCCACGGCTGCCAGGTGATCTGAGGATAACGAATGCATGAGTCAATCAGATATTGTAAATATGCAAAATGAATCAAAGCTGAAACTATGAAGAACTGAGAGTTCTGAATTACCTCGGTTGCCCGCACCATGTCAAAAAACTGCCGCAGGTAGGGCAGAGTCTCTTGAGCCTTCGTCCTTCATCGACCCTAAAAAACGTGAGAGTAAGGGATCATAAGAGGCGCCTCCACCTCGAACTCTGGGGCTAGCGTCAGAAAGTACGCGTAAACCCGTGGCTGTGAAAAAAAAAAAAAACAGGGCAGTGGCCATCAGAATATAAAATATACAGAAAATACAGAGTGCTAAGTACAGAATGTAGAATACAAAATGTAAAGTGTGCCGTGTGTAGTGTACAGATAATGAAAAGCAGAAATGTAAATCAAGAGGGTAGAAAGTACCTCCCAAGCTCTCCAGTAGCCACCAACTATGTTCCCCCATCCATGGGAGGTCGCGCTCATGTAGTAGTAAAGGATAGCCAAGCCGGGGCCACCCCAGTCATACTGGCTGACCTGTGATAGGTCTACCAAAGCACTGAGCAGATACAGGTCAACTGTGTTCCCCTATCGGAGAACAAAGTGGTCCTAAGGAGGAACATCAAAAAACCTCGAGCGTACTGCTCTATCTCCTCGAGAGTCTCGGGCATAGTCCTCCTGTAATGCGCGGAAAACCAGGTATACCTAACTCTACCTGAAGATCTATCAGTCGGCGAGCGGGCTCCTAGCAGATGAATCCAAGCCGTCTCCCACTTGCCCATGTCTGCATCATATGGGATCGGCCGGTCTCCCACGTCAAGGATCGTCAGCACGGCAAAGTCAAACGGGGTCATCGTCATATCCCCGGTAGCCGAAAAGTGGAACAAGTTGGTGGTGTCGCACCATCTCTCCATAAGAGCCCCCATCAAGGTCCTGCTCGCCGAGTAACATGATAGCCCTGTGCAGAAGGGTCCAAACCCTGCCTCGTCAACCACATGACGGACGGTCTCTGGGAGCTCCGCGTACCACTCCCTAGCGATGATCGAGCCATAGCCCCGTGTAACACGGGAAAATACCTGCATTCAGAATGAATTAATGTGTTCAGTTTCAAAATGAGAGTATGAGTTGTGTGCAAATCAAAGCGAATACAATGTTGTAGACTACGTGTTCATTATGAGCTGTGTGTTCAGAAATTGAAAAGTGTGAGCTGTGTGTTCAACACGAAGTATATGAGCTGTGTGTTCAGAAATTGCAATGTGCAGGCTGTGTGTTCACTATCAAGAGTTTGGGCTGTGTGTTCAACTTTCAAAAACTGTGGGCTGTGTGTTCACTATCAAAAGTTTGGGCTGTGTGTTCACCATCAAGAGTTTGGGCTGCGTGTTCAACTTTCAAAAAACAGTGGGCTGTGTGTTCACGTCAAGAGTTTGGACTACATGTTCAACTTTCAAAAAACTGTGGGCTGTGTGTTCACCTCAAGAGTTTGGGCTGCGTGTTCAACTTTCAAAAACTATGGGCTGTGTGTTCACCTCAAGAGTTTGGGCTGCGTGTTCAACTTTCAAAAACTGTGGGTTGTGTGTTCCCTGTGTGTTTACCATCACAATGTGGGCTGTGTGTTCACAACAAAAAGTTTGAGCTACGTGTTCAGAAATTCAAATGCTAGAGCTGCGTGTTCAAAATGCAAACAGAATGTTGTGTTATAAACTGAGTGTTCAGAACAAGCTGTGTGCCGACTCAACAGAATTCTGCGCTATGAGCTGTGTGCTAGAAACGAGAAAAGTCTGGTTATACATGGGCTGTGTGCCAGGTGGACCGGATGGTGTGTGAATGTGTTCAGAACGAGCAGATGAACATATATAGCGAAAACAGGAAATGCGCAAGAAATGCGAAATACATTGCAGAGAATGTAAAAATGAAGTACGTACCTCTCACGCATGGTGAGAGAGGTGAGACTCCGGCTCCCGTAGCAGGAGATCCGCGGGTGCTCGTCGATCAAAATCAGTAAAATGGTAGAAAGTACTCGGGGGAAGGATATGCTCCTGAGGATCGTACCTCTCGGGATCAAAGGGGCGAATCCTCGAAGGCAAGGATATAATTTCTAGCTCATCCCCGGCACCTGGAGGACCTCTACCATGAGGAAAATGACCCGCCATTTCAAGAAATCTGCAAAAAGGAGCAAAATGAGCGAAAATTGGAAAAAGTCAACAAAAGTCAACTCTCAGGAAATGAAAAAGTCAACAAAAGTCAACTCCTGAGAAAATGTTCCAAATGTCGATACAAACTTACCTTAAGTGGTGAAAATGGAGAAAGGAGCTCCGAAATCAAATTTTAATCGGTCCAAAGTGAAGAAAACTAAAAGATTTTGCGAAATAACTTTGCGTGGGGCGTTGGAAAACGCGTATAGAGCGCAGATCTGAGAGAGAAAATGGTCTAGGAAGCAAGAGGGACTAATTTCGGACTTGAGGTTGTGAGCAAAAGTTTTTTGGCCAAGTACATTTAAAGATCCAAATGTAAAAAGACAAAACTGCCCCTATTTTGGATGTGTGGTCACGAAGTGATTCTTTCCCTAGTAGGCCGACCATCCCCTTGCACAGCCCTGGTCGGTGACCTCCCTAGGTGGTCGGTGGCCCTCCTGGGGTGGTCTCCAATGCCTCTTTGAGCTCCCTGCAAATTTTGGTGGTGATCGGAGTCCCCGGCTCTCGAGAAAGTACAAGGAAGGTGCACTTTTCGGCGCGAAATCCCTCCGCAGGAACTTCAAATCCAATCTTCGATGCGCGGCTCGTCGTTACTCGCCAAGAGTAAGGTGTATCCTTTTTGAGTATGTTGCGACCCCTCCGAGAGGTAAATCAGAGGTCGCGTTCGAGTTGCCCTCATCAAGGCTTGCATTTCTTTGCTCAATGTTTTGTTTCAAACATGCTTTTGAAGTCGCACTTATCCTGCATTGTTATGCACGTCACTTGCATTATTATGCGCATCGCTTGCATTGTTGTGCATGTTTCACTGGTATCGTCATACCTCCATGCTTAACTGGCGTTGTCGCGCACGTTTCTTCTTGCATTGCTATGTACTTTTCATCGGCACTATGTTTTTCTGCGTTCGATATAATGTTGAACATATGTTGCTAACTATGTTATGCCTGTTAGGTTTCTCTCTTTTGCAGGCACGATATTGTATGTACGGTTCATTTGAAGCTGGTGCGACCAGACGAACTGAACAGGTATTGTATCTTCTCCGTGTGAGACGTAGCGAGAATTGAATAATTCTCCACATTCTTAAACTGCATAAAATAGAGTTTTGCTTTGCATTCTTGCTTAAAACTGTTGCATTTATTGTGAATATTTGCTTCACTACAGCTTGCTGCTTTGCATGATCATGAGTTACGTTCGGCTTTGTGCATGTTGTGTTGCATTTTGCCCCTGCCTGCGGGCACGCCTGTGGGCCCATCTCTTGTTTATCTCGCCTGTTTGTCTAAGCCTTCGGCCTTATCAAAAATTGGTCGTCTCTGGGCTTTGACATTCATTCTCGTCACTTATGATTTTCAAGTTCTGTCAAAGAGGGGCAACTGTAGACACCTCATTTTTGACCGACCTTAAGACTCAGACGTCTTTGACTGAGTGCCCGGTGATTGTGCATATTGTGCTCGTTCTGAGGTTACGGAGTCTCGGTTGAGAGCCTTGCCTCCAAACTTCGGGACTCTTTTGTGCTTTGCCTCGGTTTGCAAACCAAGTTCTGTTTTCTCTTTCCAAAGGGAGGGAGAGGTCTCGTAGACCATCTCTCAGTAGCCGTAGGCTACTTTTCGTGGTCATAGACCACTGTTCCCGTTTGGAGACAAGTTTTCGATTTTTAGAACCGTCGGCCGTGCGCCTCGGTTCGGGACCGCTTAACTTTCTCTGTTTGCTCTAGTTTTTGGCACACACCTTGTTTCCTCTCTCTAGAGGGACACTGTGGCCCGGGAGACCACCTTTATGGTCGCACGCCATCTTCGATGCTTAACAGTCAGTTTTCAGGGCATCCGGCTGAGCATTTTGGCCCCCAAACCCTCGTTTTGCATCTGTCTTGGTTCATTTTTGGCATGGACCCTATTTTCTTTGTTTGGAAGGTGGTACAAGGGTGGGAGACCACCTTTTCTCTTGGAGACCACACCACCTTTTCTCCCGCCGACCAGTTTTCTTTTCAGGAAGCTGGTCTCCTTGTTTTTTGAGTTATATTTTTGGGTCTCCCACCATACCACTTGCTTGCATTTCATGTAGGGACCACCCTAGGAGACCACCGACCAGCTTGACCCTTTTGAATTGGTCAGCCGACCAGTGGGAGTGGTTGGCCGACCCCCTGAACTAGTCGGCCAGCTTTCCCCTTTTCTGTCTCTGTGAGTTGTTGCCAGCTGTGCCAGCTGGAGGGCACAGACTAGATCCTCCATACACGTGTATGGAGGATCTTTGCCCTTGGTTTTTGGCTTCTAGGAGAAGCTTTGGCCCCTTTGCTCTATAAAGGAAGGCCTCCCCTTCTTTGTAGAGGGTTCAGAAATTGGTCTTAGGCATACACCATATATCTCTTTGTCTCTCCTTTTAGGCTTAAAAAGAGTGAGTTTCTTGGCCCCTTTGCACACCACTTCATAGCCACACACTTCCACCCTTGCTTGGAGCATCTTGGAGGCCATTTTCAGAGGTTGAAGGTTTGCATTTTTGGTCCAGAAGCTGCTGGAGTTCTTGGCTTCAAGGGTAACACTTCTTTCCCTCTTTTAAGTATTGTTTTGCTTCATCTTTTAGCTATATTTGCAAGCATATTTGGGATTTGTCATAAACTAAAAAAGTCTTATTTTGAGGTCCTTAACATGTTTGTTTAAGATCATTTTTCTGTTGGGGGTCATCTACCCCCTTGCATGCTTCATTTCATTTTATGTTGAGCCATGCCTTAAGGCCTTTGCATTGACCTTTGTTTGGTCTTTTAGCCACTGAAATCCAGTGGATTTTCAGTGGCTAGCATGCTATTTTGAGCACCAAAATCAGAGAGGGATGACCCTCTCACCCCTTGTCTTGTTTTCTAGCATATTTGGCCTAACAAGGGAGCCCATGTGTGCATGATTCCAAGCCATGTTTCAGGCCATTTTTGATGAGTTTTAGGACCTGCATGAGCTCTGTCCAGAGCTGTTTTTGCCATATTAGGTGTCCCTCTTGCATGTGTAGAATAACCCTCTTCATAGCATATCAAAGGAGCCTATACTTGCATGCTTCTTAGCCTTATTTCAGGCCATTTTCAATGAGTTTTAGGGCCTGCATAACCTCTGTCCAGAGGTGGTTTTGTCATATTGGGTGCCCATCTTGCATGTGTAGAATAACCCTCTTCATAGCATATCAAAGGAGCCTATACTTGTATGCTTTCTAGCCTCATTTCAGGCCCTTTTCAGTGAGTTTTAGGGCCTGCATAACCTCTGTCCAGAGGTGCTTTTGTCATATTGGGTGCCCATCTTGCATGTGTAGAACAACCATCTTCATGGCCTATCAAAGGAGCATCTCATTCTTGCATGCATAGACCATGTTTCAGTGAGTTTTTGGGTTTTATTTGGCATGTCATACCTCTGACTTTTGCTGGTTTAGTGGCCTCTTGTATGCTTAATATACTTGTAGCGTAAACCCTCTTCACTAGCTTGTATTGCATATTGTTTTTGCCCTTGATTCTAGCACTCTTTGGTCATGCCTTAACCTGATTTTGTGCATGTTTTGGATTGTCTTAGCTCTATTTTTGTGCCTCATGGTCGAATGATACATGCTATGCATGGTTGTAGTTCAATATCCATGCCTAGCCTTGAGTTTTGTAGCCTCTTGCATGCTTGAATAGAGGTGTTTGCATGTCTTGGCATCATTGTGCGTGTTATTTCAGACCTCATACTTATGCCATGTTCCCATGTTTTCCACTCCTGAAGTGCATTTGAGAGTTGTGCTTGTTTGCCTCATTTTCGAACCATTGCATGAGCTTCATTTCCATGCCTTTTGAGCCACCATTTTAGTCCATATTTGCTACTGTTTTGGTCTGCATAGGGACTGTTTGGGGGTGGTTTGGTTATTTGAGCATCGCTTTGCATACCTCTAGTGTAATCCACTTCACTAGTTTTGGTATTTTGGCCACCTAGCATGCATTGTGTGAGGTGTTTGCATGATTCGAGACCCTTTCGTATGTCATTTCAGAGCTGAAAAATGTGTTGTTGTATGCTATATTACATGCTTGCCATGCCTTGGTAGAGTTGCACTTGGTGCCTTAGTTTTGGTCCCTTGCATTTGGGCATGTTTGCATGAGTGTTGTTGCTTCATTTCATCATGTTTGGCCACTAATTTGAGTGTGGCTGAGGTCCACTCATATTGGTTTAAGTCCATCTTGCATTGTGTATGCCATATTATGTCATGTGCATTGAGTATGTCATTGATAGTTCATAGCATTGCGCATGCTAGTTGCACCTTTGCATATCACTCCTTGCATGTTTGCGTGTCTTGCATTTCGTTTAGGATTGCATGCTAGTTGTTGCATTATGTTTGCATGTCATGCCATTCTAGTTGTTGCATAGTGTTTGGAGTAGGGTTTAGTCCAAACACGGGAAACGAGGGACGTTTCGTACTCAAAGTGACGAAACATGCTTCAATTCCCGGTCGCCGACACTCTTGACTATCCATGATAGAGTTGTTGGCTTTAGGTGTCCATTTGTGAATTCATTTCACATTGAGTCGTGCAATTCGACTCCTCGGCTATCATGCATTAAGATGCGTGATTGGTGGCACGAGGATCGAGGATTACACTCCCTAGAGCTCATGTAATGACGGGGAGAGTGGTTGTGCATACATATGTTGAAAATACTTTGCCATGTCCCTTTCTTACTCTCTGTTGCAGCAAACCAAAAGCCAGCAGCAAAAACTGGTTAGCAGTATCCCTACAAGTTCCCATGGAGTTGTGTACAGTGTTCCGGGGTTAATTGTAAACAGAGGCAAATCGGGGCATCGCGATAGATTTCCCGATAAGGCGACTCGAGCATGCATGCATCTTTCATCATTCTGAACAGAGCTGAGGCAGTCTACTTCATGTAGCATTGCATGCTAGTTTACTCGCTTTCTTAGTTAATATGTTAATTAGCTAATGTTGTGTAATAATTAGTTATTCATTTTGGTTGTGTAATATTTATTCGGACCCTCTATAAGAGGGCAATGTTGTAATAAGTGTGCGTGTGTGTGATGCATGTCTTCCAACTCCACGTCTTTCTCCATTTTATTTACCAGCTTATGATGATTAGTTTTAGGGCACGTTTCAATTAGCATACTTATGCTCGCATGTTTGCATCCATTCATCTGTCTTGCATGCACTGGGCTCGGCGCATCATACTAACTGCATTGTATTTCAATTCTAAGTTGAATACATGTTATCTGTTACATTTCATATGCCATGTTTAGAATAGCCGAGCCTATCTTAGTTGCATTTTGCATGTGTTGCATTAGCCATCTTAACATGAATTAGGATCATGCATTGATTACTAACTAATTTCTGTTTCGGCTTGGAGTACTCGGTGAGTGTTTATGCTTTAGCATCCTTGCATGCGTGTGAGTGACTGCCATGATAGCATGCTTACCATGAGGCTATTTGCTTATGTGATATAACTGTCTGAATGCCTGTGGGTGAAGGTTGGGTTATTTGAATTGGAACAATTCACCAATTGAGAGTTTTAAGTCCACTTGAGAGTGGCAAAATCATGTTTTCTAAGCCCACCCGAGGGTGGCAAAATCCACGTCATAGCCTACTTGCGAGTAGCACCTTCAAACCGTTTTTTAAAACGAACATGAGATGCTTTGTTCCAATTCAAGTGACCCAGTCTATACTTGTATGCTGTGCACATCACATAGTAATTCTAGGCTAATAACCGAAATAAAAGCTCATATGTTTTCAAAACTCAATATCATGCTTAGTAGTGGCCGATCTTTGATCTGGTGAGTGGGGGTGCTCACGAAATGACCTTCCCCAATCGTACCCAAGTTCCCGAGTCGAGTCAACTTTGGTGATGACGGACACGTGGCCTTAGGCACGAGTCAGGGTTTCCTAAATTCTCCCAAAATAAATATTTAGGTGGCGACTCTGTTTCTGGCAAAGCAGTCCACGTTTGGCACTTCTTTCTAAAAATCTGTTTTCAAAACGATTTGCCAGATTTAAACTCTTTGATGATTCATCGGTCTTGCATTGCACTCTGCGAGATTAGATACAAGACCGTGACATTGAGTCCCAAACTGTAGTAAGCCCAATGAACAAAATGAGATTCCCCCTCGAGACATTCGGGGACGTCTACAATATTTTATTGTAAATTAACAAAAAGTATCATTTTTTTATTATCAAAAAGTACTGGAAAAGAGTTTTTAGTGAGTCATACGTGGATATTTTGATTAATTAATAAAAAAAATTCCAATCAAATACTAATGTTTTATTTGGTTTAAGAATTTAAAAATAATGTATAAATGAAAAAGTGTAATAAATGGAAGCTTATTATTTTTTTACCAAACAAATTTTCAATTTCATTTTTTTAAAATAAAAAATAAATTAAAAAATAAAAAAACAAGAACGTTAACGAACAACCACATTAATTTACATTTACAATTATACTACGGATACATGCCAAAATTTTGATGGCCTCGGCTGGTGATTTAGGTTGTCACATTTTTTGTCTCTCTGAATTGTTCTTTATATTGAGGAAAATAATTTTCATGTAAAATATTTATATAAATTTTTTTATCGTACTGTCACTGAAAATATAAATAATCTTAATAAATTTTTTATTTTAAAATGACAAAATCAAGACTTGGCATATCATCTTGTATTTATTTTAGCTAAAAACACTTAAACTAATAAAAAGCTAATACTAAAAAAAATTAACTGGTTTATTTCTTGGCAGTGGCTTTGGTCGAGTCCAAGATCGGATTGGACCGTACTGTTGGGTCCGTGGGAACTCACCACAGGTCCTGTTTTGATAATTCAAACCGTTCAATATGTAGAACTCGTCGAGTACTATATGCCTGTAAAAAATCACGTTGATCGGATATTGATAGCTATGTGAACAAAATAGTTTTTTTTATCAACCATTAATTTTTTTATCGTCCATTTTTTTTATACAAAACTAATTTGATCACATAGCTATTGATATCCGATCAACGTGATTTTTTACAAGCATGTAGTACTCGACGAGTTCTACACATTGAGCGGTTTGGATTATCAAAACGGGCCTAAAAAATGAGCCTCATCAGCTGAACTAGACGGGTCCAGTCTTGATCTCAACTTGAGACAAGCTGGACCCTATTTCTTTCTCTTTTTTTTTTTAATGTTTTTTTAAAGTGATTAAAATTAATTTTTTGACGAAAAATAAGTATGATGCTCAAATGACTTTCAAATCTTTTTTTTCAAAAATAAATAGACATTTTTAATCAACAAATTGACTTTTAAAAGGTTACTCCAAAAAAATATGTATAATTTTCTATTTCCTTACCACTCTCTTAACACTATTTAAGTGATGTTTGATAAAGCTGAAAATTAAAAATTAAAAATTAAAAAGTAAATATTAAAAATTGAATGGTGAATTTTTTAACTGAAAAGTTGTTTAAAAAATTTCAAGTACTTAATTAAAAATAAATTGTTTGATATGTATAAGACTAAGTTTGAAATTTATTATTTTTATATTGTATATTTCAATTTTTATATTGTGATGGTAGTGGTGGTATGATGGTGATGGTAGCGGTAGTGGCGGCGGGCATGGTAGTAGCGGTAGCGATGGTAGTGGTAGAGGTAGTAGTGGCGGTGGCGGTGGCGGTGGTGGTAGTGATGCGCTGGCATGATGATGGTGATGACGATGATAGTGGTGGTGTTGGCGACAATGGTGGTGGCACGGTGGTAATGGTAGTGGTAGTGGTAGCGGCGGCGATGGTAGTGTTGATAATGAGTTTATATATTGATAATTATGTTTAATATTTATAAATTCAGTCAAAATTAAGTAAATTTTATATGTGTAGACACCCCATTTTTGACCGTCCTCAAGACTTGGACGTCACTGCTTGAGCACTCGGTGATTATCCATGTTTGTGTTCGTTTAGAGTTCCCGGAGTTTTCGGCTACGCGCCTTGCCTCAGGATCTCCGAACTCGACTGTTTTGTGTCTAGTTTTGCACCAAACACTTGTGTTTTGCCTTGGAGGGACAGGGGATGCCTTGTGAGGCATCCCCACACACCACCGGCACTAGCTATAGGCCACCGGCTGGTTTTTCTTGCCACCGGCAATGTACATTGCCGGTCGGCACTCTTTGTTACCCGTGATCATTTTTGTCAAAATGACATTTTGCCCACCAAACTCTTTCAAATTGCTTTTGGAGATATTTTCAGACAGCTGTATGGCTTTGACTTCCCCT
Source organism: Camellia lanceoleosa (assembly GCA_025200525.1). Classification (NCBI taxonomy): domain Eukaryota; kingdom Viridiplantae; phylum Streptophyta; class Magnoliopsida; order Ericales; family Theaceae; genus Camellia; species Camellia lanceoleosa. The sequence continues at coordinate 66,670,798 of CM045763.1, forward strand.
CCATACACGTGTATGGAGGGATGCACTTCTTGTCTTGCTTAATGCCTAAGCTTACAAGATTGCCTCCTCTATAAGAGGGGGCCTTCCCCTTTGGCTTTAGGGTTGGCTTTTTAGTGAGAAAAGCTTTCGAGCAAGCTCGGTTTTAGGGTTTGAGTGCCATTCATATCCTATCTCTATATCTCCTTTGTGTGTGTTCTAGGTGCTTTGTGTCTTACTATTGCACACAAACACCTAGTCTTTCACTTTTTCTTGGTTTCTTCAAGGACCAGAGCTTGTTCTTGAGGTTTTTGACCGGATTTGAGCCCAAGGAAGCAACAAGATCAACATTTGTGAAGAAGTTCTTCAAGGGTAAGAAACTAATCCTTTTTGCCCCATTTTTTCTTTGTATTTTTGCCTATCTTAGAATTGTTTTTAAGCTTAGTGTTTAATACAAAAAAGTTCTGTTTTTAAGCCCTCTTAATTGTTTGTTAAGGGTGTTTTGTGTTTTGGGTGTGTTTGACCACCCTTAGGCCTTGAAAGGCCTCATTTTGTGCCATTTTGGGCAAGTTTCGAGACTTTGGTGTTTGGGCCTCTTCACCACTGAAATCTTGAGGGATTTCAGTGGTGGAGATGGTGCCTTGAAGTCTCCAAAAGGGGAGGGCCACCCCCTCTCCTTGTTGTCCTTGAAAGGGACCATTTTTGGTCTCTTAAGGAAGCCTTTGTTCAAGTGTGTGTTGATTATGTCTAGGCTTCATTTCATGTTTATTATGCCATAATATAATCATGTTGTGTGTTGGTTTTGGTGTTCCATACATGTTTAGTATAGTTGCCATGTAATGCCTTGTAATTCCCTTAACATGTCTTAGGTTGTTAGCCTTTGTTCGAGCATGATTTAGGCTTAGACTTATGAATGTTTTGTGCTTATTTTGCCATGCTTTAGGTCTGTTCATAGTCGTTTGGATCGATTTTGGCATGTTTAGTATAGCTCCTTTGCATTTGTGGCTTGCCGGGCTTGTGTGCCCCAAGTGTGTGAATGTATGGCATGTGTTGAGTGCATCATTTTGGTGGTTTGGAACCATCCAACATGTAATTTCAGTCCTTTTTGCATGCCTATGTGCTTGCTTTAGTTGCTTCTTTGTTGCTTTGAAAGCATGTGTTGTATGCCCTATGTTTTGACCATTGTGCATACCTTTGAATTTGGACCACTTAGATGCCATCTAAGTAGTCCCTTGGCCTTGCTTTAACATGCTAAAAATCTGTTTTTAGTTGTTTAGTGCATGCCATGTTTGTTGTGTTAAATGTACTTCATGACTTGCCTCAAGTACTTGGACTATGCTTGCATGCTTATGTTTGCTTCATTTGGCTTGGTTTGGCACCACATTCTAGCATGAATTTCAGAGCTTATATTGCACGCTAGTTGTCCACGATATCCCCTTTCAAGTGTGCTTGGAAGTTGCTTGTTTAGTGCCTAAGTGTTGGTCCAACTTACTTGCATGTGTGCATGTGCGTTTAGCCCTCATTTTTGGGCATTTTGGCCACTGATTTTAGGCTTAATTAGAGTTGCCTAAGTCATGTTTAAGACTATCATTTGATTGCTTGCATGCTTACCTCATGTTTGCTTGTATGCTTGCATTGTTTGTTCACATGCTCATATTGCATCCCTAGCTAACATGATTAGGTTGCAATGCATCTTGCATGCATGCCTTGTCCCTTGATTTGGTGATGGGGATTGGGCTCTTGGATTGTTTAGTTTGCATTTCATTTGACATGAAAATTGCCCACTTGATTCTTTGGGCCATCATGCATGAAAATGTGTGATTGGTGGCCCAAGAATCGAGGCACGTCCTCCTTTGAGTCACAAACATGATAAGGAGTGTGTTTGGTGCATACATTGCTTGAATAACATTGCCATGCAAGATTTTGCCCTCTACTGCTGTGAGTTGTAGGTTCTGCAGGAATTCATTGCCGGCCGGCAATGTTTAGTGCCGACCGGCAATCAATTATCAGCCGATGGACGAATTCTGTGCCGATGGCCACATATAGCAGCCGGTGGCTATTCTGTTTAGCCGGTGGTGATCCCCAAGATATCAAGGAAGTAGTTCGAGACTTTGGCGATTCTCGAAGAAAGGCGAGAAAAGAGGCGATCTAGGCATGGCAGTGCAATTCCGAGCAAGACCCGAGCACGTGCTGCATTTGGCTCTTCTCCCGAGGCGGTTAACTGTTTTTCTTAGTTTAGTTAGTTTGTCAACTAATTAGGCAATTTGTAATATTTAATTAGCTTGCGTAGTTAATTATTTGTATTATTCTTTTGATCCCTCTGAGCGAGGGCAAATCTGTAATAAGTGTGGGTGAGTGGTGTGTATGTCTTCCAACCCCCATTTCTTTCTCCCTTTTATTTACCTGGTTTTGATGGTAGATTAGGGCACGTTTATTTTAGCATACCTTATGCTATGCATGCGTGCATCCATACATTTGTCTTGCATGCACCGGGCTCGGTACATCATACAAACCACATTGTATTTTCAGTTTCCAACTTGAATACGTGTATCAAATGACTACATTTCACATGCCATTTTAGGGTTAGCCGAGCCTATCCTAATTACATGCTGTATGCGATGCATTAGTCATTCTAACATGAACTAGGTCATGCATGTTTGCTAACTAGTTTGTTATTTTGGCACGGAGTACGATGTAAGTATTTATCCTTTAGCATATCGCATGCGTGTGAATGTTAACATGACAGTAGGCTTACCATGTGGCTAAATGCTTATATGAGATAAACTGTTTGAATGCCTGTGGGTGGAGGTTGGATTGCTTGAGTTGGAAAACTCGTTGAAATTCGTGTTTTAGCCTACTCGTAAGTAGCAAATTCCGAAACGCTTTCAAAACAAGCGGATATGCAATGTTTATTTCCAAATTAGGCAATCTAGTCTATAACTTGCTTGCCGCGCGCATAACATAATAATTCTAGGCTAATAATTGGAATAAGAGCATGTAATGTTTTCAAAAACGGATATCACGGTTAGTAGAGGCCGGTCTTCGGACCGGCGAAAGTGCTCATAGTCGACCTTCCCGATCGTACCCAAGCTCCCGAGCCAAGGCAACTTTGGTGATGACGGACATGTGGCCTTCGGCACCGAGTCAGGGTTTCCTAAATTTCCCATTTTAAAAACATTTAGGTGGCGACTCTGTATCTGGCAAAGCAGTCCATGTTTGGCACTACTTTTCAAAAAAAATCTGTTTTCTCAAACGATTTGCCAGAGTTGAACTCTTTGGTTCAGATTATGAACCGCAACACAAAAAAAGACAGGGGAGTCCGAACTGTAGAAGCGAAGCCCAAGGGGCGCGTCTACAATATGACTTAAATTTTAGCCTATTTTGTAAAAGAAACTTAAATTTTCAAGTAATATCAATTGTAATTATCAAATAGACTTAATTAATTATCACTTAATACATTTAATTTTAAGTGTTAAATCGTATCATCAAACGCACCTTAGATAATGCTTAAAAGGAGAATGGCAGACTTATTCTCATGAATCAAAAAAAAAAAAAAAAAGGAGAATGGCAGCAAATGTGGCGTTATTGTCACCCTTTTATATTTGTCAACAATACCATATCATACCAAGTATGACATTATGAGAGGGAAAAAAAATTCAATTTAGTCATTTTGTTATATATAATCATAATTAGATTATCATAATCCATGAACTATAACAGTAACGATACCAACTTAATAGTGACGAACACAAGTCATGTGATATATATATATATATATATTTTTAAAAAAAAGAAGAAATTAACTTCTTTTTTTTTTTTAAAAAAAAATCCTAAGTTTTATCATACCGCATATGGCATTATAAGAAGGGGAAAAAAAAAATTCAATTTAGTAATTTTGTTATATATAATCATAATTAGATTATCATAATCCATGAACTTAGTTATTTTGTTATATATAATCATAATTAGATTATCACAATCCGTGATTAAAATTGACAAACACAATGTCATGCGATATTTTTTATTTAAAAAATAAAAATAAAAATTTGAATCATAATGTTTTGATTTATTTTTAATTTAAACCATCTACCTATTTTTGTTGAATAAAACCAATAGAAATCAGTATTTTAATTATTAAACTCAATAGAAGTGTACATAAAATATATAAAATAATCTCTTTTTTTTTTTTTGCCATGTTTAATGACTAAAATATATTTTTTTAGTTAATTTTACTTAATGAAAATAAGCAAATGGTTTACATTAAAACAAGTAAAAAAAAAAATGAGAATATTGGTGATAAATCTCATTTAGAGAGTGTCTAAGGCATTAGGTCCAGTAAATATTTTTTGTTGGTAAGAAATTCACCTTTTGTGAAATAGTGTGGTGCAAAATTCTTTTTATTAGTTTTGAAGGCTATTTTGTTTCAAATTTTACCCTTGTCGACTTTTTTTTTATCTATTAACTTTTGTTAACTATCTATTCAAAGTTTTATCCTATTTGTTCAAAAAAAAATTCCTATTTGTTCAAATTTTTTCTATCTGTTCACTGTTTTAATCAATTCAATTTTTTCTTATCTGTTTAAATATTTGTCCAAATAAAATTCTATCTATCCAAATTTATTATCTATATCTCTTCAATTTTTTTTTTCCATTTTCTATTCAAATATCTGACCAAATTTCATACGCAATGATTTGGTCGTCTTTTAGTTTATCTGTTAAAAATAAACTATTCAACAAATTTGTCATTTTATTTGTTGAAAATCAACTAAATCAAGTAGTGTTTGTGTTCCTCAACCATTCTAGTGCTAAAAGAGATCAATTTATAGAATAAAAAGTTAAACCGTTTGCCAACCCTAACCAAAACCTAAACATTCATAATCAACCAAAATCTAAACATGCATAATCAACAGATTGTATAATCAAATAGATCAAACAGATACTTTTGATGATGTCCCCAATCAAAACCTAAACATGCATAATCAACAAATTATGTAATCAAATAGATCAAACAGATAATTTTGATGATGTTTGATTACACAATATAAAGAGAAAACAAATCATACGGATAACCACTTCTATTGCTGATCTAGACTCTCTCCCTCTCTCTCCTTGCACCACTGCCTTCAGTCCTCTTCTCCCTCTCGCTGCGCTCCTCTATTATCGTCCTGATCGCGCGCCACAGTCGGCGCTGCTGTTCATACCAAGCGAGCTGACCTTGTGCTTATTTTTCAAAGCTGATTATGCGCTACCACTTTTCACCAGAGACATGAGTTTGTACCTATTGGAACTCGATCTAAAATTCGCATATCTCACATGATTAAAGCCATGATTCACGAGACTTTCTTTTCCATGAAGAGAGCTCAATCTCAGATCATTTGCTCTTTCTCTTTCCGATCTCAGATATGTTGATTTAGATCTGAGAAAGTAAATGATTAAGATAAAGTTTGATAAAGAAGATAAGAAGCGGCCCAATCAATCGATTGAGATATTGATTAAAAGAAGTTGAAATTTGACGAAGGATGATTTGTGCCCTAATCGACATATCTAATCTGAATCGAAGGGGAGAGAGAGAGAGAGAGAGAGAGAGAGAGAGAGAGAGAGAGAGAGAGAGAGAAAGAGAGTCATGGTGGCTAAACTCAAATCAAAGGTCGAAGATGGTAACAAAGTTGGGGTGTTTTGGGAAGATGATTAAAAGCTGACTTTTTAGCTTTTAAAAAAAAACGTGTAAAAAGTGTGAGAGGTTATGTGATCCAAAATGGATTAAAAAATAAAAGCTAACTTTCCAAATTGCCCCTTGGTAGAGTGGTAGAGTGGTGGTGAGAAAAGAGAGAGGAACTGAGGGGAGAGAGAGAAAAAGAGAGATAGACAATGGTTTGAGAGAGTTTTAGGGTTTGATTTGGAAACAAAATATATATATATAGGGTAGTTTGGTCATTATGCAAAAGTAGGGCTAGGCATAGGGTTATCCGAACAGCCTAACCTGGCCAACCCGAACTGATATGCATACAAATGGGTGGTTTCGCAAACATAATGCGGTCGGATGCAGTTTAGAATATGACATAATTACGGGTTGCAGGTTTAACCCGCACTCGCAATAATCCACTCGCACTTGGATTTTTTTTATTTTTTTACAAAAAAAATCTGGACCGTTGATTTCATTCATCCTATTCTATATATGTTTAACTAACACACTAAACCCTAATTTCATGAAACAAAAAGAAATGTTGTAGATAATATTGTTTTTTAATGTTTTTGTTTTTGTTTGCTCTGTGAACATTATAGGAAATTGAATATACTTCTTCATGGAGAGGAAATTGAATCTGTTAATTACTTTTAAAATTGAAATCAACCTTATATTATATTGAATATAGAAATTGAAAAAAGTTCAATCCGCAACCCGCTCGCACATTCGTGAACCCTATCCACACAAACCGCAATCCACACTGTGGGCAGTTGCGGATTGAATTTTTTCCAAATCGCATACATACGGAAGGGTCTAAATCGATCTGCAAACCATCTAAAACCAAACCGTGAACATCCTTATACAAAAAGTATGTCCTTATGGACAAAATAATTTTACACGTGGATCTTTAAGCAATGAAAATTGAAAAGTGGACTTTTGGCCCAGATGCCCTAAAAAGATTAGGATTTAAATTTATAAAATTAAAATGTCAAAATTTATTTTGTTATAAAGGTAAAAATTTAGTAGTTTTTTTTTTTTTAATTTCTCAAAAAAAAAAAAGGGGGGCATGCCACCTGAGAGGGTAATTTACATACTATTGGGCCGAGCTGGGTGTTGGGCTTTAGGGCCGAAATGAAGGGCCATGTAGGATACTCCGGTTTGGAGGAGTAACTTAGAAGATAGACCGGTCGCACAGCTGTGGTGGTTAGCTCGGTCTTGGAAGGACTGAGCTCTACTCCGGTTGAGTGGAATAGCACGGGAGGTTTCGGTCTTCGATAGTTACTTCGGTTATAGCATGTGAGGAACCGAAGTAAGCTATGGTTCTAAAGATAGCTCAGTTTTAACTCCTTTCTGGATAGCTCGGTCTTAGTATGAGAAAACCGAGGTAAGGGAGAGTAAAGTAAGGACCGAATTAATAGTTACTTCGGTCCTGAAGTAGTCCGGCCATAGGAAGAACCATCTCACTTGGTTTAAGCAGTGAGGGGGGTGTTGGAGGATAAGCATTATCCTCCGGGAGTTTGAATCCTATGAGGACTCTACATGGAGGAGTAAGAGTCCTACTAGGATTGTGCCACGCGAAACCTATAAAAGCTCACCCACACCATCTGTGGAGAGGTAATGCAACTTTTGTTCCCTGAATACACAGAGCTTTTGCCTATTTGACAATCTTTCTGACTTAGGCATCGGAGAGGTTTCCGGCACCCACCCGCCGGCTAGCTCACGTTTCTGTTTTCAGGTGATAAAGCGACGTCGTACGGAGGAACGCAGACTTGATCAACAGGATTATACGAGAAGGTATATCTCTTTCCCGTACAATTGGCGCCGTCTGTGGGAAGACAGACAAGAACAACCTCTTGATCAACCTTTCTCTCGAACATCAATGGCGAATAATGAAGAGTTACATCAGTCCGTCGTCGACGGACAAACTCCAGATGGGGGTGCAAGGCGAGAAGGCCTACCCTTGGTCGCTCCCATGGCGGATCTGGAGCCACAAAGACACAACTCCAGGAGGGATGCGAGGGGTCGAAGGCGAAACAATAGCCCTCATCCCTCTCGTTCGCAAAGCCCAGAAAGGCAAAGGCACAGAGTTGATCCCCAAATTTTGGAGGATCGCGTTAGAGAACAAGACGAATTGATCCGTAAGATGGCGGCGGACATGGAATCCTTAAAGCGCCAGATGAAGGGTAAAGAAGTGGCGACAGGAGAGGGGCGCAACAAGAAGACGCCCCCTCGCCACTCAGAGGGTCGTAGTAGGAATTCTACGCCCTCCCAACCAGATAACAGAAGCCTCAGGACAGGCGACACGCGATCCGTATCCTCCAGGACTCGTCACTCCAGGTCTGAGAGAACGAGGTCTGAGAGGTCATACACTGAGGGAAGCACCTATTGGCCCTCACATACGCACCAGACGAGGTCTAGACAGACGGAATTACCCAGGTCGTCCGACCTACGATCCATGCTAGAAGAGAAGGCACGATGGAAGGAGGACGCCAGAGCGATCCATCCACGAGGTTCTCGCTTGCAGCGATTAGCTCTCGTGACGCATGGAAGCGTCGAGGTTGGAATGCCAATGCCGCACCCGGCATACGAACCAGTGGACAAGGCGTTGGCGAGGCTGCAGACCTCACTATTCGTCCCAGCAATAGAGAACGCGCCCCTTCCGTCAGGCTTCCTACAGCCTAAATTCACAACGTATGAGGGGAAGACGGACCCCTACACGCACTTAAGCCACTTTCGCCAGGTCATGGCTGTATACCGGCGGAACGAGGCCCTGATGTGCATCCTATTCCCTTCTAGCCTTGGCGACCTTGGTTTGACTTGGTTTGAGAAGCTTCCAGAGGGCAGCATAGCCTCCTGGGCGCAATTGGCTGAGGTGTTTGTAACACGGTTCAGAACAAACACAAAAACCCCGGTGGAGATCGACCAGCTACTCTCCATCGACATGGGCGACAAGGAGACCCTGAGGTCATACAACAGTCGCTACTGGGAGACATTCAACCAGATTAGGGACTGCCCAACTAACCTCGCCATCGCGCAATACAAAAGAGGCCTTCCAATCGGGAACAGACTGAGGGACTCTATCACCATGACGCCACCCCTTACTATGGAGGCCCTGATGGAGAGAGTGCATCAGCACATCAGGGTGGAAGAGGATGGCGCTCGTGCCAAAGCAAAAACTGGCGCGACCGCAACATCAGAGAAGAAGACCTCAGCAAGGGTTAACGCGGTAGATCGCCAAAATCGAAACGGACGAGGCAGGAGGGACAATGGCGAAGACCAGGACAAGAGATGGTTGAGAGTCCGCACCGCTATTACCACGGTATTCAAGAAACCGATCTACCGTATACTTAGTGAGATTCGAGACGAGCCTTTCGTCAAGTGGCCAGCCAAGTTAGGCGAGGCCCAAAAGGACTATGATGACAGATCCAGATGCACCTTCCACAAAGAAAAGAGGCACCGCACTGAGAATTGCACGCTGTTGAGGCAGCATCTGGAAGAATTGGTGGCAGCAGGCCACCTGGACAAATATAGAGGAGGGCGCAAATTTCAGACCACAATAACCCCAATGGGATGCCGATCGACGCCCCGCCCCAAGGCGTTATTAACGTAATACATGGAGTCTTTGAACCTGAGCGTGTATGCGAGCTCAGAGGTTCAATTAAAAAGGCCGAGCACTTAAGGGAGGTGCTAAGTGCCCAACCGGTTGTTAAGAAGGGGAAGACAGAGGCCACAAATATCATGTCCTTTTCGGATAAAGACTTGGCAAGGATTTACTGTCCCCACAATGACGCCCTGGTCGTCACTCTCCGAGTCAAGGATTTTAACGTCAAGCGGATTCTGATTGACCAAGGTAGTTCATGTGAAATCATGTATTATGAAACCTTCAAGCAACTAAAGCTTCAAGACAAGGACTTAGCCCCTGCCGTATCCCCTTTGATTGGATTCAATTCTATGCCGGAGTAGCCAGTCGGCAAAATCATCCTTCCAGTCAAGGCAGGGAGCGTGACGAAGCAAGTGGAGTTCTGGGTGCTGAAGGCCCCCTCCACCTACAACCTTATCTTGGGCAGAACATGGCTGCATGCCATGCGCTCAGTAGCGTCCTCCTACCACCAAGTGATGAGGTTTCCCAACGACACCGGAGTAATAGAAGAAGTTTATGGGGATCAAATCATGTCAAAGCAGTGCTTTGTAACACTGAACGGCAGCCGCGCCGCCAAAGGATATGTTCATTCGGTGGAAGAACCAGAGAGTAATGAACTATTCGCGGATGTTGGCAAAACGGCTAGTCAGAAAGCAGTGGAGGACTTGGTGGAAGTCAGGATAGATGAGGAGAACCCGGATAAGTTCTTCTTACTTGGCTCGTCGTTGTCCAGCACTGAGAGATTGGAAGTCTTGAAATTCTTGACCTCCAACATCGAAGTGTTTGCCTGGACCCCATACGACATGCCAGGCATCGATCCCAATTTCATTTGCCACCAACTCAATGTCCACCCTTCTGCCAGACCGGTCATTCAACGCACACGCAGATTGGCACTCCACCACGCAGAGATAGTGGCAGAAGAAGTAGGTAACCTTCTGGAGGCAGGAGCAATCAGAGAGGTACATTATCCCAAATGGATCTCCAACACAGTCGTGGTGCCAAAGAAGAATGGCAAGTGGCGCGTCTGCGTCGATTACAAGACGGTCAACAAAGCATGCCCGAAGGATAGCTTCCCCCTACCAAGGATAGATCAATTGGTGGACCTAACAGCCGGGCACAGCAGGCTTAGCTTCCTTGACGCATACAGAGGCTACCATCAGATAGCCATGCACGAACCAGATCAGGAAGTAACATCCTTCACCACTCCAAGAGGACTATACTGCTACAAGGTCATGCCCTTTGGCCTAAAGAATGCAGGGGCGACGTTTCAGAGAATGGTCACCAAGATGTTTGAGCCATTGTTAGGCAGAACAATGGAGGCTTACATCGACGACATGGTGGTCAAAAGCAAGAACGCGAATGACCATCTAAAGAACCTAGATGAGATGTTCCAGATCCTGAAGAAACACAAGCTGCGCCTTAACGCTTCTAAGTGCGCATTCGGTGTAGGGTCTGGCAAGTTTTTGGGTTTCCTGGTGACCAACCGGGGTATTGAGGCAGACCCCTCCCAAATCAAAGCAATTCAGGAGTTGGAGAGGCCTAACTCAGTGAAGGAAGTGCAGCATCTCACCGGCATGGCATGACAAAGACTTAACCGATTCATCACCGGTCTTGAGACAGATTAAGGCCCATTCTTTCAGTCATTAAAAGCTAAGTTTGAGTGGGATGAAGAATGCGACCGAGCTCTGGAAAGCTTGAAGGAGTACATGTCCTCCCCACCACTCCTTGTAACCCCAATTCCTGGAGAAGAACTTTTCTTATACCTAGCAGTCTCGCAACACGCAATCAGCGCAGTGTTGGTCCGTGCAGAAGGAATCCAACATCTGCCCATCTACTACGTAAGCAAGACATTGCTGGGCGCCGAAACAAGGTATTTGCCGCTGGAGAAACTGGCATTAGCCTTAATGATGGCCTCAAGAAAGTTGTCGCATTACTTTCACGCCCACACTATAGTTGTTCTCACAGCCTTCCCCCTCAAGGCTTTATTTGAAAGGGCGAACTTTTCTGGGCGAATTTTGAAATGGGCAGTAGAATTGGGACAATACGACATCAAGTTCCAACCCAGAACCGCAATAAAGGCTCAGGCACTAGCAGATTTTGTCGCAGAGTTCACCCCTGGAAGTCACCACATCTGCCCAGTCGACCTGACTGAAACAGCCGAACTAGGGAGGGAGGTTGACGTCGGAATAACACAACCCCTAGTACTGGTTGCTCAGTCAGGCCCCAAGACAGACCAGAGTAGAGAAAGGGTGGAAGAAGTGAACCGTGCTACACCAAGTCAGGACTCACAGACAAACAAAGACTTGGTGCAAACTGAGGACAAGGGGCAGACAGCAAGCATCGACTCTGAAGAAGCCACCAGCAACGTGGAAGATCCCAAGACATCATCTGATCCCTCCACCACCTGCTGGAAGTTGTTCGTTAGAGAGATGTGGAAGCTCTTCGTGGATGGAGCATCCAACAGGCATGGAGCAAGACTTGGCATAGTCCTCATCTCTCCAGACAGCCTAGTAGTGGAGCAGGCAATCAACCTGGGCTTCCCTGCATCAAATAATGAAGCAGAGTATGAAGCGCTTCTAGCCGGTCTCAAGTCGGCATTCTACATGAAGGCCACCGAGCTAATGGTTTACAGCGACTCGCAGCTGGTGGTAAACCAAATATCTGGCGACTATGAGGCAAAGGATGATAGGATGGCCAAGTACCAAGACTTGGTCAGAACAGAGATAAAGAAGTTCGAAGTAGTGAGGATAGAACAGATTGGCAGAGAGGAAAATAGCAGAGCAGACCAACTCGCAAGCTTCGCCTCAATGGCAGACACCTCTATTCCCCATCCACTACTAATCGACTATCTGCCTAGACCAAGCATTGAAGACCCAGAAGCTGAAGAGGTATGTTGTGCAGAGTTAGGCCCTTCTTAGATGGATCCCATCATACTATTCCTAAAGGACGGCACCCTCCCAGAAGAAAAAAAAGAAGCCAACAAAATAAGAGCAAAGTCGCAACGGTTTTGGCTCTCTTCATCTTTGGCATTGTACAAGAAGTCGTTCACAGGACCTTACTTAAAGTGTGTCCACCCCAGCAAGGTGGAAGCGTTCCTGTTCGAAATACATGAGGGGGTATGTGGCAACCATCAAGGAGGAAGATCATTGGCATACCGAGCTATTTCACAAGGATACTGGTGGCCATACATGCAAGCAGATTCAGAGAAGTATGTCAAAAAATGCGAAAAGTGTCAGAAGTTTGCGCATCAAATACACCAACCTGCCAGAGAGCTCCTACCTTTGACTAGTCCATGGCCTTTCGCAATGTGGGGCTTAGACATAGTAGGTCCACTTCCAACAACACCAAGTAACAGGAAGTTCTTTCTTGCGGCAACAGACTACTTCACAAAGTGGGTGGAAGCAGAAGCCTTGGCGTCGATCAAGGAAAAAGATGTGAAGAAGTTTGTCTGGCAGAACATCATTACTCGCTTCGGCATACCAAAAGCATTGATCTCAGACAATGGCACTCAGTTCGACGGCAGAATTTTCAAAGGCTTTTGTGAAGAATACAAGATAGAATTCTACAATTCTACACCGGCGTATCCCCAAGCAAACGGTCAAACCGAGGCATCAAACAAGGTAGTGTTGGACGGATTGAAGAAACGGTTGGAAAAAGCCAAAGGCAAGTGGGCAGAAGAGCTCCCTCATGTTTTATGGGCTTATCGCACCACACCACGGCGGTCAACAGGAGAAACTCCATTCTCCTTAGCCTATGGCATGGAAGCAGTTATCCCATTAGAAGTCGGACTCCCCACAATTCGGAGCAAAAATTTTGATCCAGACTTAAACGGCGAAGCTATAGCATTGGAACTTGACCTTGCGGAAGAAAGAAGAGACAGAGCATTGGTTCACATTGCCTCCTACCAACAAGAACTATCTAGGAAGTATAACAAAACTGTGCATCCAAGGCAATTCAAGATCGGCGATTGGGTACTTCGCAAAGTTATGGGCAACACATTGGTCCCAAGAGACGGTAAGTTAGGTCCTAACTGGGAAGGTCCTTACAAAGTGGTCGGATTAGCCGGAAAAGGGGTATACCACTTGGAAGATCAGGACGGCAAAGCAATTCCTAGGCCATGGAACACTGCCAATCTCAAGTTATTTTACTTTTAGCTTTCTCTTTTCTCTCTTTAAGTGTATGTAATTTTTCACTTCATCAATAAGACAAATCGATTCATTTTTAGCATATTTGTTTTCAGTAGAAAGTAACTTTTGTAAGTTAGTAGTATTATAAACATAGTTGGCCGGATTAAACCAACTATGACCCTCCTAAGCCCGTGGATAAGGATCCAGTGCAGGACGTTTGGTCGAATAACCAAACACTATATTCTAGGTTGGTCGAAAACCAACCTAGAGGTTGGTCGATTAAACCAACACTGTACTCTTCACCAAAGTAAGTGTATGGTCAAGAGTGGTTAATGGATTAAACCAACTCTTTGTCCTCTTCACCGGTAAGTGTATGGTCAAGAGTGGTTATCGGATTAAACCAACTCTTTGTCCTCTTCAACCGAAGTAAGTGTATGGCTGAAGAGTGGTTGGCTGGATTAAACCAACTCTATGTCCTCTTCAGCCGAAGTAAGTGTATGGCTGAAAAGTGGTTGGCTGGATTAAACCAACTCTCTGTACTCTTCAGCCGAAGTAAGATATATCGGCTGAAGAGTGGTTGGCTGGATTAAACCAACTCTCTGTACTCTTCAGCCGAAGTAAGATACATCGGCTGAAGAGTGGTTGGCTGGATTAAACCAACTCTCTGTATTCTTCAGCCGAAGTAAGATATATCGGCTGAAGAATGGTTGGCTGGATTAAACCAACTCTGTGTACTCTTCAGCCGAAGTAAGTGTATGGCTAAAAAGTGGTTGGCTGGATTAAACCAACTCTCTGTACTCTTCAGCCGAAGTAAGTTATATCGGCTAAAGAGTAGGTTGGCTAGTAAGTTAGATAGCTAACCGAGATCACAGTTGTACAAAAAGTTCAAAATTCATTGCAAATATTAGCATACATGCACAAAACCGGAATAAGAGTTAAAGGAAAATTTTCATTCAAAAACAGAGAAGTACAATTTGGGGGGCTTCAGCCCGGTTACAAAGTTAAAAAAAAAAAAATCAACCGAGAAGTGCATCAAGCTCGGCATCAAATTCTGCATCAGCAGCCACCTGGAGTCCGGTGTCAGAGGGGAGCACGGTTTGAAGTGGGACTTCGGTGTCAGCCTGAACTTCGGTGTCAGTCGGCTGCAACTCAAGAGTTGGATCCTCAATAACCGCTCGCATCAATTGCCTTATCGCTCACTGCTTGTTGACAACCGGAGTGTGAGATGGCTCCTCATCTTCATCATCATCATCATCATCACCGGACCCCTCAAGAAAGGCTTTTTGGAGATCGGCCGCGTATTGTGAGCGAATGGACTACGGTGGAGCGTTGTAGACGTCGGTGTCAGACGTACAACCGAGCTTCTCCACCGCACACCTCCAGCCGCACTTGAAAAAGAGATCTTTGGCTGCGTTGCATTGCAGGGTGTAGGCGTCTTCGGCTTCTTTGAAGCCCCGCTTCTCGGCCTTCTTCACCTCCCCCTTCAACTGGTTTATCTCGGCGTCCTTTTTCTTCTCGATGGCAGATAAGATACGTAAGTATCTATCTTTTGCCTCGATGGCCACTTTTTTCTTTTCGGCCTCGACCGAATTGGCGATCTCGGTCAGGCGACCGTTTTCTTCTCTAAGCTCGGCCAGTTGTTTCTTCGCCTCCTCCAGTTCGGCCGTCTTAAGTTCGGCCTCAGCCATGGCCTCCCTGGTACTCCTCCTAAGCTCCATGACCCTCCTGTGAGTGACTTGGTTTTTCTGGATGGCCTGCAAAGGAGAAGTAACGTTAGCCGGACTCCAAGCTAAAGAAAAAAAATCTTACACGGAGAGGAATACTACTTACCAAGATCATGGACTTGGTGGAGGACCGGATTGACTTTAGCTCGGTGTTGAGCTGTTTGTAGTGGTGTTCCATGTCTTTGGGGAGGCACACACTCTTGGCTAAGTTGAAAGCCATCTGATGGTCCTTCTCTGAGACGCCCGAATCAGACGCGGTGATGTCTCGGTCATTGAAGGTGAGTACAGGAGTCCACTTGGGAGAGGCAGTTCGGTCGGTGGGTTCCGGTGGGAGGCTCGGCTGAGGGCTTGATGGAGGACTTGTTGGCAGGACGGTCTCGTCTTCATCAGCAAGACGTGGCTCGGTTTGGCTAGTCCGGGCACGTTTGCTTGGTCGTGATGAAGATGGCCGTTGAGATGGGAGTGCCACCACGGTCTCGGTGGCACGGCCGATTCCTCAATTTCTACCGAGTTGTTTCGTTAGAGGGCCTTCAATCTGTTCTTCTTAGCCATTTCTTGCTCGGCTGTGAGTGGAACAAGGTTGATCTGAGGCAAGTTTGGGTCCGGTTCTGGCGCGTCTTCAAGCAGGAAGTCGGTTACCCTTGCTTTTCGGCGGCCGGAGTAGCGGTAGGTCGGTTCGAAGTCGAGAAGTTTATCCCAACTTCTTTCCCGAACTCGTAGTGCGGCGCGCAGAAGATTGAGGTTGGGGTAGCTGTAGTTTGAGTGGATATGGGCCTTATCTGCAAAAAGAAGCCAAGTGTTAGTTCGGTTCAGAGCAGAAAGCCGGAGTACAGAAAATAAAAAAAAAAAATATGAAGTGCAACCGAAGTATGTATACCGGGCTCTCCGAACTTCCAGTTTATTCTCCAGCCTGGAATCTGGGCTTGATGGTCTTCAAAATTCCCAGAGACCCAAAAGAAGTCGTCATCATTTACATCTTTGTCCGGTGTGTGTTTTATTATTTTTTCTCGGCCTCGGCGTATTCTCAAGTAATAGCACCAGCCTTCGTTTTTTGATCCTAATGAGTACTAGTGGAATATTTCGGCTAAGCCTAGGTTTAGTCCGGTTTGACGGTTTAGGGTGTCTATGCCCATTATTATTCGGTATGTGTTGGTGGAGAGTTGGGTTGGGCAAAGTCTGGTTTGCCTGAGGAATTCACAGATTAAAGGCTGGACTGGGAATCGTAGTCCGGTCTCTACTATGGACTGAATGGTAAAGGGGACAAAGCCCTCGTTGTCCCATGGATCTACATCTGGTTCGGCTAGGGTGAGGTTTACGTCGGTTGGTATGTTGTAATCCTTTCTGAATTCGGCTAAGCCGCCTGGGGTTTCTACTAAAAATCTGTACTTCCCCATTTAATGGATAACTTATGAATAATTTAGTTCGGCTGGGGATTTGGACTCGGGAGCTCGGTTGAGCGCACGGAGGAAGTACCTGGGCAACCTAAGTCTGCAAAGTGGAAAAACAAGGTGTTAAGCACAGATCACCGACCGTGCTATAAAAACAAAACAAGGAAAGGAAGCCTTACTTCAGCTAGATGGATTGCTGCCGGATCTACCTCGGTTTCATAGAGGAGCGTGTTATCTCGGTTTTGGAAAGGCGTTGTGTTAGCTCGGTTCTACTTTTGGTTTTGTTATTCTGGCTGAACGTCAAGGGGCAGCTTTCTAAGTTCGGTTTAGGAACTAAGAATGCTGGCATGGCCCCTGAAGTTTTAGCTCGGTCGAGTGCTATGGTTTTTAGTTCGGTGAATTTGTTTCGGCTATTGTGGATCAGTTGGTGACCTATTGGAACTACTTTGTTGGGTGCAAGTGCTAGTTCGGTTTCAGTTCACCTATATCTTTACATACATCACAAACGGTGTTCTACCTCGGTTGGGGCATGTATAAAGATCGAAATGGCATTCTATTGATTATCTTATGGAGTTCTAACAGTTTATAGACTAGTTTTTCCAGAAAATATGAAACTTGCAACATAAGAGTGTTTGGCAAAAACATATAAAACAGGAGACAAAGGAAAACAAGAACAGATTCGTGTGTTTACCTGGTAGAGAAGCAGAGGAACTGGATTGAAGCCAACAGCAGCAAAAAACAAGAGTTTCAGAGGTACGGGGTTGAAGAACAGTGAAGGAGGAAGAACAAGATTGGGAAGCTCAGAATAAAGAGAGAGTGAATAGTAAGGCAAGTAATTTTGGAGAAGACAGAGAGGGTTTGTTTTGTTTAAGTGGAAGGAGGGAAAAAACGCGGGACTGTTCAAAATTTTTTCGGAGTACGAGGGCGGCGCGACAGCTGTGAGTGGCCAATACCGGCGTGCCACGTGTCATTGGAAGGACAATCGATTCAGTTTCTGTGACTGAAGAGACGTTTGACCGGACGTGCTTAGCTCGGCTTAAGCTTAGCTCGGCTAGAGAAGCTAAAAAGGTTTTCAGCTCGGCCGAAGTACCTAAAGGGTTGTAGCTCGGCTGGATAAGCTAAAACTTTAGTTCGGTTTGTAGGCAGGTAATCCCTATCATGCTGGGCAGATGGAATTAAGGGGCAATTGAGAGGGTAATTTACATACTATTGGGCCGAGCTGGGTGTTGGGCTTTAGGGCCGAAATGAAGAGGGCCGAGTAGAAGGGCCATGTAGGATACTCCGGTTTGGAGGAGTAACTTAGAAGATAGACCGGTCGCACAGCCGTGGTGGTTAGCTCGGTCTTGGAAGGACTGAGCTCTACTCCGGTTGAGTGGAATAGCACGGGAGGTTTCGGTCTTCGATAGTTACTTCGGTTATAGCATGTGAGGAACCGAAGTAAGCTATGGTTCTAAAGATAGCTCGGTTTTAACTCCTTTATGGATAGCTCGGTCTTAGTATGAGAAAACCAACGTAAGGGAGAGTAAAGTAAGGACCGAATTAATAGTTACTTCGGTCCTGAAGTAGTCCGGCCATAGGAAGAACCATCTCACTTGGTTTAAGCAGTGAGAGGGGTGTTGGAGGATAAGCATTATCCTCCGGGAGTTTGAATCCTAGGAGGACTCTACATGGAGGAGTAAGAGTCCTACTAGGATTGTGCCACGCGAAACCTATAAAAGCTCACCCACACCATCTGTGGAGAGGTAATGCAACTTTTGTTCCCTGAATACACAGAGCTTTTGCCTATTTGACAATCTTTCTGACTTACGCATCGGAGAGGTTTCCAACACCCACCCGCCGGCTAGCTCACGTTTGTGTTTTCAGGTGATAAAGCGACGTCGTACGGAGGAACGCAGACTTGATCAACAGGATTATACGAGAAGGTATATCTCTTTCCCGTACACCACCTGATTGACATACACTCCACAGCCAATATAAATCAGTAACTATTAAAACTTATTTTGATTGGTAAAATTATCAATTCAAAATTTGAACGTCAAACATTTACATCTTGTTTGAAAATTGGATATTTTAATTGGTTTTTTGACTTTCTACTAAAAATACGCAAAAAATAAATAGAGTGATATAATAACTCATAGTAACTTTTTGATTAATAACTTTACTTGCCAAACAGTTTATTTTTCAAACTATCTGGAACAAAATGTACTCCACAACCAATTTGATGGATTTTTAATTATTGTTATATGGTTAAATTGATATTTTTTGATCATCAAATTAGGTTTTCTAACGATTACTTATTTGTATAATCGTTTCTAATTGGACTGCATGAACTTAAATAAAAAAAAATTAAGAAAAATAGGTGAAATTGATGATAATTTAGGGCAATAAAAATGAAATTAAACCTCCCCTCCCTTCCCCTCCCCTTAGGAATGGCCCTTCTCCATATCATATTTATCATCTATACTTATGTGCATTTTGGGCTCCATTCCGAACCCACAATGATGATTTAAATCGTTTTTGTCATAGTTTTAGTAGCAAAGATAAGTTGTGCAAAAATTTAATTTCATCAAATATTACTAGACATATGAATAAATTATATTTTATTTTTTAAATGGACGATGACTATAAATCTAAATTTAAACTGTCAATTTTATAAAGTAAAATGTGATTTATTCATCTATTATACCGATGAAACCAATTTTTTATACAAATGATTTTCGCTATAAAATTTACAAAATAAATGGTTCAAATTATCATTGTGAGAAACCATAAAAATGAAATATGAAAAAGTAAAAAAGATAACACCTTATTTGGTTTTCAATCTTCAAAAACAGTTTTTTGAGTTTCCAATTCTTACTTTTATATTCTTAATATTTTTTTAAAATATTCTAATTAAATTTTTTTTTTTCATTTTTAGATTCACTTATCGTAATATACTTAAGTAAAAAAAATTGTACAAAAATATTTAAAAATTTTATTGAATATAATAAAATACGAAAATTTGTTTTATTTTTTTTTTTTAATATTTGGTGAATTTTTTGAAGTTTTTTTTCATAAAAATTTTATTTTTTAAGCATATTTAGATTAAGTGTATGTAAAAAATAAAAAACAATTTGTGTAAAATATTAAAAAATCATTAAAAATAAAAATAAAATACAAAAAACAAAAAGCTCAATTTTTTAAAAGTAGACTCAATTTTTGAAACCAAACTTGGCGAATGGTTCTATGATACATAGGCCCCGTTTAGTAGAGTTATGTAAAAGTGATTATAAATTATAACTTAATAGATTATAGTTTATAGTAGGTGTGGGCACGGGTCAGTTGCGACCACGGAACTAATCTGCCATCCGTCTGCCAGATTGACGGATTGGAAAAAATCAATCCATATCCGTCCGCCAATTCGGCGGATGTGGATTGAGCGGATTGGTGGTTTGGCGGATGGATGTGAATTGGTTTGACGGTTTAAAATTTTATAAATTTTCAACATAATTTAACTTGTGCACTTTCTCCAAAAAAAAAAAAAAAAAAGAAAGTATTACAGTTAATTACTTAAAAAAATTACAATCACTGCATGCATCATTTACATAAAATATTACAATCTGTGGTTCTTAAAATATAAAAACAATTCAAACTACCAAAACCATGAACAAAGCAGTAGTATAGATTGTATGTCTCTGTATTGTTACATCTATATCTGTTTTTGAAAATAAAAACCAACCAGCATATATCATATTTTCCATTTATTATTTTTAAAGATAGATTTAAAAACCAAAAAAATATAGATAAATAATACGTTTATTTTTTTCAATTCAAAAAAGATATTCAAGTTGAAAAAAAAATTTCAACAAAATATTTAAACTCTTTTTAATTGAAAACACAAATAGAATATTTAAATATATTTAAAACACAAAGTCTTATAAATTACTAGGGGTGTTCGCGATTTGGCGATTGGGTTGCAGCCAAAGGAATCTCAAATCCGCCATCAGTTCGTCAGATTGGCAGATTGGAGAAAATCAATCCGCAATCGTCCGCTCATTATCACACATCGGTCCAAAATGCGACGGATCGGTTTGGTTTGGTCGGTTTTGGCGGATCGATATATCCGCTGCTCATCCCTAGTTTATAGCTGTAAATATAAGCTATTAACCTATTTGGTGCAACTATGAGATTATGGATTCAAACAATAGAATAGTGTTTGGTTGATAAGCTGTAAAATAACTTTTTGCTGTGTAATTATCTTTTTTGCCCTTTTATGATATAAAAATGGTTATTTTGTTATTTTTTTCAATTTTAATTTTAAAAAAGTTATTTCATTAATAAAAGTTAATATAATTAGTATTAAAAAATTATTATTTTCATTAATAGTATCAATTAGTATAAAATTATTTCATTTTTTCATTATAAATTAATTAGCATCAATACTTTTTTTTTTCTTTTTCTTCATTTTTTTTTTCTTTTTCTCCTTATTTTCCTTTCTCTTCTTTCTTTTTCTTTTTTTTCTTATCTTCTTTCTTTTTGTTAATTTTATTTAATTTATTAATTCATTACAATTAATATCCATGTATTTATATTATTATTATTTTTTTCATTACAATCCATCTTTTTAATATCCATGTATTATTGTTATTTATAAGCTGTAAATTTGCACAATTCACTTCAATAATAATTGAAATATATTTTTTTAAATTGTTTTTTGTTTCTCTTTTTTTTTTAAAAAAAAAATTTATTTCAATTTATTTCAATATTATTGTTTTTCGAAATTTGTTTAAATTTATTTCAATTTATTTATAACAATTGTCTTTTTTTTAATTGTTTTTATTTCTTTTTATATTTATTTCAATATTAACATAAGCTGTAAATTTATTTCAATTTATTTCAATATTACTGTTTTTTTTTCTCTTTTTTTTAAAAAAAAATTATTTCAATATTATTGTTTTTTAGCAATTTTTTAAATTTATTTCAATTTATTTATAACAATTGTTTTTTATTAATTTGTTTTTTTATTTCTTTTTATATTTATTTCAATATTAACATAAGCTTTAAATTTATTTCAATATTATTGTTTTTTTTCCCTCTCAATTAATAAATTGTTTTTTTTCTCTTTTTTTTTTTCTTTTATTTCTTTACAATTTTGCAAAACCCTAAATCTGAATAGCCGGAGCTGCTGCCGGTGAAAAAGCCCTCTATCAGCTCATCCATCTCCTCCACCACCACCAGAAACCCTCGATCGTCATCATCATCATCACAATTTTCAGATCGTGATATTATTTCAGATCGTGAGAGAGAGATAGAGAGAGAAGCTCAACAATAACAAACCCTAACCACCGCCGGCAGCTCTAGGGTTTGCCCCTGGTTCAGATCACGATCGATCATGATGGGTGTGGTTAGGGTTGACGATCACGAGCTCTGGTTCGTCACTGTTCAATCGTTACGCCGTCGATGGCGAGCTCTGGTTCATCAATGGTGAGTTGGGGATTTGCCTTTCTAGTTCGTGAGAAAGAGAGAGAGAGAGAGAGGGAATCAGAAATCACCCCGTCGCCAGAAATCGCATCCATTCGTCGGAAATCGCCTCTTTGGCTCGTGTGGGGGACAAAAATGAGTGTATTTTGGTTTATATACATGGCACACTTGTAATCATTTGAAATTGTGATGGGCATTTTAGTCATTTTACCTCTCACATCTCAGCTGCGCTCTTAAGCTGATTTTTAATTTATAAATTAAGCTTCTTCTTCCCCACTCAAAGAAAAAGTTGATTTTTGACTTACAAAAAGTTATAATCTGTATTGTTAAGCTAAACCAAACATATCAAAATAGCTTAAATTAAGCTAAAAACTAAAATAAGTTGAAAAATATTCAAGTTATGATATTTATAGATTTGATTACCACAAATATTATAACTCAATACTATATCAATCATAATTAAAAAAAACAAAAAACAACAACAACAACAACAACAACAAAAAAAGAGTTATAACCAAATATCACTTAAAATATAATCATAAAATATTTGGGTCATAATTAAAATAATAGTATAATTAACATCACAATTAGTCATAACTGACTTAACAATAAGTCATGACCAATGATCACAAAAGGTGTAACTAAAGGGTGCATATGGAGTAATCATCACGTGGTGTTCCAATGATGTTGTGATTGGTGAAAAGGTAAACTCATAATTTTGTGTATGATGACTTGGTGAAGAAGATAAGCTCGGAACGGGTAACAGGACACCTTGGTGATCTCTGCAAGGGGCGCTGCCTTGGACCTGCGGGAGGGTAAGGAAGATTTTCCTGTAAAAAAATAAAATAAATAAAATAAAAAAAGAAAGAAGAAGAAGAAGAAGAAGATAAGTACATAGCGCATCAAGAGCAAGAATTTCTCTCATCATATATATAGTTTTTTTTTTTTCATCTCTTATGTGGCACATTTTAAAGGCTTTTTTTTTTTCTTCTTCTTAAAAAATCATATCAGTATGCATTTTCTATTTATATATAAAGTTATACACAAACTTAATTTCAATTATAATAACTAATTTTTTATTAATTCTATTTGAGAAATATTTATTTTTCATATGATTTGTATCGTGTATTCAATTTTGTCGTTGTCAGATTTCTTTTATATAGTTAATATTTTAATTTAATTATTATGATATTTTAAAAAAAAAATTATTTTGATGCACAAATAAATAAGAGAGAATCTACTTAATTATGTCATCGCACGAGTCAAATTAATTTTCTTTTATATCTTATATTTTTTTATCTATCTTATTGATGTCTTAATATTAATTTGTATTTAATTTTTTATTTAACATGAAATTATTTATTTTAGAAAACATTTATATTTAATTTAAATTCTATATACCTATATTTAATATGTCTCAATAATTCAAAAAGAATATTAAGGAAAAAATCAATACTCTACATAATTAATTTACATATTTTCTTCTTAATTGAAGCACAACATATTTATATTTAATCTCTTAAATAAATTTTGTGTAGCTATATTTTTACATATTTTCATTTTCTAAATAAATATAAAATTAAAATTAAATTTTAATAATTAGAACCACTTTTAGTTTTATATTACTAATTCTTCTTCTAATTTAACTATTATTTTTAATATTAAAATTTATGTTACTATCTTATAATTTAATATAGGGGAGACTTATGTATAGGTCCTAATAAGTGGATTTATTGTCTAATAAGTCCTATGATAATTAATAATATTTTTCATCAAACATTATTAAAAAAGGTCATTAATTGTTAATTTTTAACGACAGTTTAAAAATTGTCACAAAAAATGTCACTAATTATACGTTTTAACGACAGTTTAAAAAAATCATAAAAAAAAAGTAACTAATTTTTAACTTTTAGTGACAGTTTGAGAATTCACAGAAAAAGTTACTAATTGTAAGTTTTAGCGACAATTTATAAAAATCGTTGACAAAAAAAGGCACCAATTTTCAAAAATTGTCAAAAAAATTATTTTTAACGACAATTTTACTATGACTTATTTGCAATAGGATTTGATAGGAATTAAGTCCAACTACTAGGACATATTAGTAATTATGAACCAATCATCTTCTTGATATATTACTGAGTCTAAAAAATAAACTTTTATATCATTTTCCTATATATTATATAAAATTATTATATGATAATTATACTTTTATAGTATAATAGAACTAAAATTATTAAAATAAATAGATAATTTAACTAAATTATTATATATAAGTTTTCAAATAACGTTTTTATAGAAGGATAAGATTAAGATTATTAATATAAATAATTTAAATTTAAATTTTGTTTTAAATTAAAATTAAAATTATTTTTTTGTAATACATATCATAGTATAAAATATCATTATATTAATTAAATTTAACTCCATTGTGATTTTATGTCAGACATCATATTCCTAGAAGTGATTTATATATACGAGTAGCATCCAATTTAATATTGATTGATTAAAATAATGGAACTCAATACTTTTTTGTTAAGTTTTTAGAAGATAAATTGATCAATGTCAAATGATAAATAGTATAGAGTATTATTTTAAATAATAATGAATCATTGAAATGATTGTGTATATTTAACTATTGATGTTTCTTGAATAATTTTTTAAAAAAATATTTGAATTTATGGTATTACAAATAATACATCTTCATGAGTTTTGCCAGAAAAGAATATGTAAAAATAATTTGGCTAAATAAAAAAATTGTTATTATTATATGTGTCACATTTAATCATAAACCTTAAAAAAAAAACAAACAAACAAACAAACAAACAAACAAACTAGAGCCCTTTGAGAATTGAAATTATTAAGGTTATAAAGATTTTGTGTTTGATTCCTTTTAAGGACACTGTTTATGATTTAAATTTGTAATTTTTTATGCATTAATATAAATAACTTTTATGATCTTATTGATATAAACATAAATCCTACATTTGAGTCAACTCACCTTAAGCACATTTTTATGTAATAAAATACTTAAATATTGTTATATAAAAATATTATAATAGATTATACCTAAATACTACTTGAACTATAACTAAAGATCTAATGAACCACTTTAGACATAATAAAAAACATAAAAAATTAGTAAATACTTTTTCGATTAATAACTAAAATAATACATCATGAGTTATAATTAAGTCACAATTTATATATTATAAATTTTTTCATTATTTTTATTTTTTTCATAATTGTTTTTATTTTATTTTTTTGGAAATAAGTATAATTCTTGATTTTTGGTAAATTTATTTAATACAAATGAGAATTTGATTTAGATTAAGAACACACATGTTTTAAAAATTTTGAAAGAAATTATTATTTTTAGAAGCTTTTCGCATAAGATCATCACATAGGGGCAATTTAGCAACCGAGTTAAAAGGTACCTCTAGCTTTTAATTCATTTTGAGTGTCTGTTTGGCAACGCTTGTGTTTTCAATTTATATTTACAAGAATTTTATAAATTAGTTTTTATTTATTTATTATTTATTTTTGAAAAAATATAAACTACAAACGCGTTCAGTAATTGACAAAATGTTTAAAAAATTTTAAAAATACAAAAAAGAATGAGAAATGGCAAGTGGTGGTGGGTGGTGAGTAGCGATTGGGTGGTGGTGTGTGGTAGAGAGTGGGTAGTGGTGGTTGTGGTGGTGGTGGCGGGTGGTGGGTGGTGGATGACGGGTGGTGGTGGGTAGTGACGGGTGGGTGGTGGTGGCGGATAGGTGGCAGGTGGTGGTGGGGGTTAGGTGGCAGGTGGTGGTGGGTGGGTGGGTGATAGTGAGGGTGGCGGGTGGTGGTGGCAAGTGAGTGGCGGATAGCGGGTGGTGGCAGATGGCGGGTGGTAATGGTGGGTGAGTGGGTGGGTGGGTGACGGTGGCGGGTGGTGGGTGATAGCGAGTGGGTGGTGGGGTGGTGATGGCAAGTGGTGGTGGGTGGTGGCAGGTAGATGGCGGGTGGTGGTGGTAGTGGTGGTGGTGTGGTGGTGGGTGGTGGGTAGTGGTGGTGGATGGCTGGTAATGGTGGTGTGGTGGATGGTGGGAGGTGGCGGGTGGTAGATGGTAGTGGCGGGTGATGGCGGGGTCTGGGTGACAGGGGGGTAGTGGGGGCGGGTGGGGGCAGGTGGGTGGTGAGAGGGGGTGGCTGGGGGTGGTGGGGGGTGGGTGGGTGGTGGTGGCGGAAGACAGTGGTGGAAAATGGTGGCGGGTGGTAGTTACTGTTGGGTGGTAAAAAAAAAAAAAAAAAAACTCAAAACTCAAAACGAAAACACATTTTTTTAGTTTACATTTTTTGGCCAAATTTATAAACTGAGACCACTGATTTATAAATCAAAAATTTACCAAACAAGTTTTTATTTGAGTTTTTAAAATTTTTGTAAATATAAACAGAAAACTGAAAACGTAAATGTTACCAAACGACACCATTACTTTTATCATTTTTTATTTATAAAAAGACAAAAAAAATTAAAAAATCAATTTTAAACCAACTTTTCAAATCGCCCCATAGTAACAAAAATTTTCCTTAACCATTATCAAATCTATTTGTATTTGATTTTTAATTGTTAAAATTTGTACACATAAATGTAGAAAATGGGTTAATTTTTTGACTTTTTGACTTTTTTAACTATTTAAACATGGGGCTAAAAAGCTTGATTTGGGAAAGACTTTTGACTTTTTTAATTTTTTTTATAAAAAAAAGAATGTAATGATTATAAGATAAATGTAATATTTTATTTTAATAAACTAAAAACTTATTTTATTTTTTTATGACTATTTTAATTTTAAAAAAAAGCCACAAAACCTAGTTCTCAACCATAGGCAGACTCAAAATTAAAATTTTATTTTAGCAATAATTTCCGTACAGGACACGGTGTTATTATTATTATTTTAATGAATAACTTTTTTCGTTTGAATTACGCGTGGCCCAACAAGACATTCAGATGGATGGATCGAGTTTTATAATATCGCTATAAATATATGATATAATCGTATATCGTCTCATTTTTAATCTCTCGCGTCCAAACAAGTCATCGAGTCGGTGTGACGCTAGACATTTTCAAACTCCAGCATTATTTGTAATTAGGCGTCGTTTGGAAATATATATTTTTAATAATTTTTTAAATTTTTAATTAAAATATAATATAAAAAAATTAATATATTTGGAATAATTTTTTAATTTTTTATCAAAAGATGTACAAAAAGTATAGAAAAAAAAGAATCTTTGACATTTTAAAATATATTGTTGACTTTTTGACTTTTTTAATAACTTTTTGATTTTTTAGCTAAAAAAGTCATTTGCCAAACGAGGCTTTATTATTCACTAGTTTTTTTTTCAGTTTTTTAAAAATACTTTTAAGAAAATTTTGTTTTATTTTTATTTTTATTTTTTGTTTTTATTAAATTTTTTTAATATTTTAAGTAATTTTTAAAATTTTTAGAGACACCTAATATAATTTTCATGAAAAAATTAAAAAAATCACTAAATATAAAAAATATGAAAATTCAATATATTTTTCGTATTTTGGTGTATATATATTAATTTTTTAAAATATTTTTTCACAAATATTTTACTTTTTAGATACATTTAAGTAAGGTGCATCTTAAAATTTGAAAAATATTCACTAAAAACACGAAAAATGAAAAACTCAGTTTTTAAAATACTGAAACCAAACACACTAATTATTATTATTATTTTTTATTTTTATTTATTTATTTTTTTTATAGATTACGCTTCAAATCTCAACATAAAAAAATTTGAAGATGGGTATCTATGACACTTAGGGGTGTGCGCGGTGCGGTTCGGACGATTTGAGAGTAAAGTTACAAACTGAATAGTGAGTTAGCGAATTGACAAATTGTGGTTTGGATGGTTTTTGGCTGATTGATGAATTGAAGAATATTTTAACTAATTATCATACATTTGCATAATATATAACACTAATTTGTATAATATTTTTTAGATATATAACACAATAATTTTACATAATATGTTTCATATATATAACCACTAATTTGTAATAAATTTCATATCTTAAATCTCTTTCACACTCATTTTTACATTGATATTTCATTGGAAATTAAAAAATATATATGTATTAACTATAGTGTAGTGGAGTGGTTCGGTTGACAGATTATAAATTTTAAAGTTTAAATCGCGATTAGCGGTTAGAGTGGTTCTAATTGGTACGAATCGGTGCGATTTTAGCCGATTGGACATTATTTTGCACAGTCCTAATTACAGCTTGTAATACCAATATATATTATTTATAAGAAGAATTGAGCATATTTAATAATTATAATTTTTTACATTTATTATTTATTTTTTAAAAAATAAGCGTAATAAAATAAAAATATTACGATAATTAAATTAAATTATTCTTTTTATAAATTATATACATTGAGTATTTTATAAAATGAACGGTTCGAATTATTGAAACAGAACTTGTGGTGAGCTTATCATGTTGAGAGGTGAATATGATAAAAAAAATATTTTTGAAAAATAAAAATAAAATTTAATTTTTAATTTTTTAAAATTAACTAGTCCATGATAATGGCCCTGTTTGGTAGGGCTTATTTCCAGCTTATTTAGATTTTTAGTTTAATTTAAGCTATTTTGATGTGTTTGATTCAACTTAACAATACAGTTTATAACTTTTTGTAAGTCAAAAATCAACTTATTCTTTGATTTTGGGGGGAGGGGGGAAGAAGCTTAATTTATAAGTCAAAAATTAACTTATGTTCACAGCTATAAGTTATAAGCTGTTAGACTATAAATTATAATCACTTTTTCACAACTCTATCAAACGGACCTAACAACCTTGTGACGCACGCGTTCCACCATCTTTTATTAGAGTAATAAATTACAATAATCTCTCCTAAAAATTTAAGAAAAAAAAAAATACAACAAAGCATATACTGTCTTAATGTTTAAATTCACAAAACTCTTAATAATCCTTACTGTCAATTATAATTAAATGCATATATATATATATAACTTTTGATTATTAATGTGAGTGTATATATATTACTGTGGGGGACATATTTTTTTAATGACAACACGTGGCTAAGGTGGCACCGAAGTGCCAGCCGATGTGCCACATGTCCTGGTCATGGCGTCAAGGTGATTTCGGCTAAGTCGAGGTTATCTGCAGGGATACCGGAATCCGAAATGAACGGATAAGGGATAAGAGTCTTAGAATAGGGGAGAACCTCAACATGAATAAAGATAAAACTCTTAGGGAGTTTATCTTTATCTATTAGAGAGTTTAGGATAAACATTAAGCCAGAGTTCAAGAGAAGCTAGGCTTCTACAGGGATCAGGTAAGTGCTGACTATAAAATAAGAGCACCCTTGTGGGTCTAAGATACGCTTTCGGTATTCTGACTAGTGAGTTAAGCACTAATTATTATCTTTGAGAGATAACTGAGTATTGACTTGATCGTTAGAGTGTCCCCGAATAGAAGAACCACCGCCGGAGTCTCATCTTTCTGTTACAAGTTGTTCGGGAGCAATCTATTTTGTCGATATTCTCCAGCTGAGTACCTGTTTGACAGTGTGGTCAGAAATCAACACACACAATTACTAGCATTAATTACTTGTTTTACTTTGATTAAAAATAAATCAAGATAATTGTGTTAAACTTATGATTTTTGTTTCTAATATTTTTTAGCATAGGAAGAGATCGGTGTAATTTTTTATTTTTATTATTAGATGCAAAAGTATATGCAACCAATAATGGTTAATAGGCTCTCAAGTCTTATAATTTTAACCTAATTATATCGATTACTTTTTAATAAAGCTAAAAAGATCGAAATTAGTTTAAAATCAAAATAGTGTGAATACAGATAAACAAATTACATATATATTTCAATATAAAATAGATGAAAATATTATTTTTTCATCTATAGAGTTAACAAATTATTGATGTTTATGAATTAAAATTGTAGAAGAGTTCAATACTAAGCTCCTGAATCTTATATATTTTCTTCAAATATCAACAGAGGTCAATATAATTTATTTTTATTTATTTATTTTGGGCTCATAAGGCCACTCAAAGTTGAAATTCAACTTGATTTCTACTACAAATTATTAGGTTGACTTCTGTTTTTTAAGGTTATTTTTTCATATTAAACAATGAAAATGATTACCAAATCTATTGTCAAATTACTGTATTTCTACAACTCTTCTTTTTTATATCATTAGGGTAAAAATTATGCCGCGCTAATTTTAATCGTATTAGGTCAATTATAAATAAAGTTTTATATAATTTTAAATAATTTTTGCTCAATCAAAATCATGTCATGTTGTAATATAGCGATGAAAATGAAATTGTATAGTTGTAGACACAATTTTGCCCATTGGACAAAAATCTTAATTTCCCCTTACTTGTATATACAAATTTAAAAACTGAGAATTTAACAATTTTCTTAATAAAGATGATAATTATTATGTACATTCTTCTTTTATATCTTCTTACTATTTCTCACACATACATCCACAAATCACAATGTGAGTACATATTGTATCACTTATAATTTAATTTGTAATGTATCAAAAATGAAAGAATGTGTAGTGGCACTATCAAATTATTAAGTATGGCCCTCAATTATAGTGCCAACTAATAATGTATTTATTATTATTATTATTATTATTATTATTATTATTATTATTATCACAAACTTCAATTTATTTCATTATTTTTTTTATTTTTTTTATCTATTAAACGCCATGCATCTATATATATATATATATATATTTTTTTTTTCAATTTTTAATTTCTCAATCAAAAACTTTGTCCTACGAAATATTGGCATAATTTTTTTTTATTCCTTTATTTCAATACAATTCTCTATGGAATCATATTTTCAGATTTACATGTTTTAAAATTCTTACATAATTAAATAATTAATAGTATATTAAGAAAGTAAAATAAAATAACTTAAAAACAGAAAATCATCTACCCAAGACATTTTTTAATGATTATATTGAATTTATAGTCAAATATGTGATCAAATAATATTAATATGGTTGAAGAGGAAGTAACGTTAATGGCACAAATATAGAGTTGGAGGGTGGATGTGATTGTGGAACAACATCACACTAAAAAAAGAACATGCTATTATTGGCCATTTCTCTAATTGTTTATGGTAGGAGAGCACACATGTGATCATTATTCACAATGAAAATGATACAAGTTAATTATATGATATAGCTAGACAAATAGACATAGTGGGATTCAACCACTACACCCCAAAAAAATAAAATAAAATAAATTAATGTGGTCCTCCCTTAATGCCAACTGTATTAAGGCTGTGCTAAAATTAAAATTTTGAGTAAGAATTTATGAAAAATAAAAATAAAAAGCAAGAGAAAAGTGAACGATTTTTTAGTTTCCTCATTGTTTTATGAGTGAAGTACTAATAAATTTTAAAATGTGATCTTATAAATTATTTAATTTTTTTTTTCATATGAACCTAAAGGTCGGAAATTATACAAAAGGTAGTCACTTATATATTTGGATTTAATTTTTTAAAGATAAAAGTAGATTTCTCTAAATGTAAAATTACACATTTAGGTAATCTGCACTATAGAGGTTTTAGATTTTCCCTCCTCATGGAACAAATCCTACATTACGAATAAAAAAGTAACATTCTAATATAACACTCTAATAATGTAACACTCTAATGTAACACACTAAAAAATTTATTGGTGTACTTTTTTCAAACGTAACAACGAAACACTCTAAAAAAATTTCTTAGTGTACTTTTTCTAAATATAACAACATAACACTCCAAAAAAAACTTGCCAAACGTAATAACGTATCACTCAAAAAAATAAATTAGTATACTTTTTTCAAATATAACAACGTAACACTCTAAAAAAACTCTTCAAATGTAACAACGTAACATTTCAAAAAAAAATTTTAGTATACTTTTTCCAAACGTAATAACAAAACACTCAAAAAAAACTTCTTAATGTATTTTTTCCAAACGTAATACTCTAATGTAACACAAAAAAAAAAAAACTCTTTAATGTACTTTTCCTAAATGTAACACTCCAATTAATGTAATCTTAAACGTAACACTTCAATTTAACACGTAAAAAAATACTAAAAAACTATTTAATGTACTTTTTCCAAACTAACACTCACAGTTTGAAAATTATATATTTATCCAAAGCTTACTAACAAATTTTTGTACTCTTTTTGGAATGGTTTGAAGAATCCCACATAATTTTTTTTGGAGTGTTACATTAGAATGTTATGTTTGAGAACATTAATAAATTTTTTTGTGTGTTACATTAAAGTGTTACACTAATGAGTTTTTTTAGTATATTAGAGTGTTACGTTTGAGAAAAGTATACTAAAGATTTTTTTTGAAGTGTTACATTAAAGTGTTACAATTTAAAATTATACATTTGTCCAAAACTCACTGAGGAGTTTTTATACTCATTTTGAAATGTTTGAAAAATCTCACATCCTTTGAATGTTTGAAAGATCTCATATTTTGAAGTCATTTTTAAAGTCATTTTCAAATGTTTTCCAAATAAAAAAGATTCTTATATAAAAATTAATCCGAAATTTAATTCCCATAAATTGTGTACCTTACATTTCTAGCACAAAAGAAAAAAGAAAAAGAAACATAATAGAAATAAGGGTATAACCGTAAATCTAATTTTTAAATAATATATTACATCTACATTTTTAAAATCAATGAGACTAATTGATCTATAAAAAAAATCTTTAGGACTAAATGGATCATCATTATTCAAGATAGGATTTATAAATAAATTTCTCGTATTTTATATATAGATATATATTTTTGCAAATTCTTTATCCAAACATAATTTAAGACTCTATTTGAATCTCAATTTTGAGAAATAATTCGTAGATGGAAAGGAAAAGTTCAAAGAAATGTAAGTTAAAATTTTATCATTTTTCCTTTTTTTATTTTTTGTTTTGGTCCATAAATTCTTCCCCAAATGCTTAATCCAAGAACACATATAATGTTTTTAAGACGCTGGGAATTGCACAAGACACACAAAATTGTCTGTCTGATTTATTAAAATGATTATTCAATCGTAATATCTATTTTCACATTTAATTCGCTTAAAAATGAAATAACAAGGGTGTTTTGAAAAGTTAGTAAAAAGTTGACTTTTGACTTTTTACCAAGTTTTTTAGCTTTTTAAAAAGTGATTTGGGAAGTTGATAAAAAGATGGCTTTTGGCTTTTTAGTTTAATATTTGTTTATGGTGTCAAATCAAATTAAAATGACTAAAATACCTTTATCTAACATAAGAAATTTATTTTTTTTATTTTTTTTATCATAGGTCCCAATTTGTAATTTCACACTTGTGTTTTTGGCACTTTCCAAACTAATTTTGTTGCGTTTTTGTCACTTGCGTTTTTTGACATTTTGACAAAAATGTGACTTTTTATTTTAGTTCCCAAAAGGGCACTATATTACAAATGAAATTATCATTTACTATTATAAATGATTAGTTATTCTAATAAAAAAAAATTAATAAATGATTATTTCATTCTATTCTATTTCATTCCTATAAATGAAACACTGTATAAGATACAAAACAATTTTGTGACATTATGAACATGCGACAGTATTATTTTAATCAAAGGGTATTGAATAGTGATTGGAGCTAGATCACTTTGACTAATATAGTTGGACATTAGTGGTAAGGGACAATTACAATTTTTTAGATGGGGGTGACATGTATAGTACTTGGTTATTGTTTTATTTAGACTTCCTAGTGGTGTCTTTTATGAGATTATTATGGGTCCAAAGTGTAATTTCATTGTCAGGCTTAACTATCTCCCACATGTAGGTGATGATACAAATCACCTTTATTGACCCATCAACCAAAAGAATGAGTGACATGTTTGGTAGGGGTGGGCGCGACCCTAAGACACTCTAACCTCTAATCCCATCCGTCCTATATTGGCGGATTGAAGAAAAATCATCAATCCGATCCGTCGCCAATCCGGCGGATGTGGATTGAGCGGATTAGCGGATGGCGGATTGATGCGAATCGGTTTGGCGGTTTAAAATTTTATAAATTTTCAACATAATTCAACTTGCACTTCCTCAAAAGAAAAAAAAAAAAAAGAAAAAAAAATATTACAGTCAATGACTTAAAAAAGTATTACAATCACTGTATGCCTTATCCAAAGAAAGAAAGTTTGAAATTTTAAAATATTACGATCACTGCATGCCTCATCCACATATTACAATCACAGCATGATTCATCCACATAAAGTATTACAATCTATGATTCTTAAAATATAATAACAATTCAAACCACCAAAACCATGAACAGAGCAGTAGTAGAGATTGTATGTCTCTGTATTGTTACATCTACATATGTTTTTGAAAATAAAAAATCAACCAGCATATATCATATTTTCTATTTATTATTTTTAGAGCTAGATTTAAAAACCAAAAAATATAGATAAATAATACGTTTATTTTTTTCAATTCAAAAAATATATTCAAGTTGAAAACTTTTTTTCAACAGAATATTTAAACTCTTTTTCAATTGAAAATACAAACATAATATTTAAACAAATTGAAAATATAAAGTCTTATAAATTACTATGGATGCTCGTGATTTGGCGGTTTGGCGGTTCGGTTGCGGCCAAAGAAATCTTAAATCCGTCATCCGTCCGCCAAATTGGCGGATTGGAGAAAATCAATCCGCAACCGTCCGCTCGTCATCACGCATCCGTCCAAAATGCGGCGGATCGGTTCGGTTCGGTCGGTTTTGGCGGATCGGTATATCCGCTGCTCACCCCTAATGTTTGGTATAATTTTTTTTAATAGTTGAATATTGATAATTATAAAATAAAAGTTAAAAATATTATTTTTTTAATTTTTAAATGATTAATTATTTTTAGTTTTAAGTAAAATTTGTACCAAATATTTTAACATAAATTCTCAAAAAATTTTAAAAAAATTATAAGCAATTTCTAAACCCATTCCACAATGGTTTGGGAGAAGAAACTGTACAAGTTATAACGACTGTTGATAGGAATTTGGTCGGTCCTAGTTAGCATAGATAATGGGTAATGTTATATAGCCTCCGTTTGGGAAGTGGGTTGGCATTTTTGGCTTTTTTAACTATTTTAGTCTGGGCTTAAAAATTTGATTTGGGAAGGGCTTTCTGGCTTTTTTGACTTTTTTTTGTGAGAGAGGAGTGTAATGATTATGGGTTGGATGTGATGTTTTGTTTTTTGTGGCTAAAAAAACTTATTTTGTCTTTTGTGGCTAAAATAGCAAAAAAGTCTGACTTTTTGGCTTCCCAAACGGTGCCATAAATAAAATTTAGCATATATAATTGTTTTAAAAGAAAATTTATTTATAAATCTCATCTTGAGAAATTTTAAGTTGATTGGTTCTAAAAGTTTTCTTCTAGACTAATTTAATATATTTTTTTAAAGAAAAATTTACCTATAAATCTTATCTTATTTTTATTTTTATTTTGTGTGTGTATGTGTGTTATAGAAAGGTAAGATACACAACATATAATAATCAAATTTAAAATGAATTTTTCTATGTGAATTTCTTTTATTTGAAATGACTTGACATATGAGATTCTTTAAATATTCTAAAAGGATGTAGGAGTACAAAAACTCCTTAGTAAATTTTAAACAAATGTATAATTTTATTTGTAATATTCTAATATAACACTCAAACGTAACATTTCAATGTAACATTCAAAAAAAAAATTCTTAGTTTAACACACACAAAAAAATTTTAGTGTACTTTTTCAAACATAATATTCCAATGTAATACTCAAAAAAAAGAATGTGTAATTTTTCAAACCATTCTAAAATGAGTACAAAAATTTCTTAGTAAGTTTTGGGTAAATATATAATTTCAAACTGTGAGTGTTATGTTTGGAAAAAGTACAGTAGTTAGGTTCTTTTGTATTTTTATGCGTTACATTAGAGTATTACGTATGAGATTATATTGATTGTAGTGTTACATTTGAAAAAGTATATTAAAGAATTTTTGTGTATTACATTGAAGTGTTACGTTAAGAAAAAGTTTAGAATATTACGTTGTTACGTTTGGAAAAATATACTAAGAAATTTTTTAATGTGTTATATCGGAGTGTTACGTTATTAGAGTGTTATATTAGAATATTACGTTCTTATTTGTAATGTGAAATTTGTTCAAGAAGAAAGGAAAATCCAAAAGCTCTATAGCACGGATAACCCAAATGTATAATGTCACATTTAGAGAAATCCACTTTTATCTTTTAAAAATTAAATCCAAATGTATAAATGACTACCTTTTTGTATAATTTTCACTTTAATGGAACCTTCGAGTTCATAAGAAATAAGTGAGAATTAAACGATTCATAAGCTCGCATTTTGAAATTTATTAATGTGTCACCCTTTTTTTAAAGGATAATGTGTCTTCTTTATATTTATTTATTTATTAAAATTCAAATGTCCATAGTTGTTTATATTGAAACAATGTCATTGTTATATCATTTAAAAAAAAAAAAAAAAAAAATTATGTAAAAATTCAGTATGTTTAACAATATTTTGTGAGTGTTTGAAAAATTGCTATTTTAGTAGGTTATTTTAGTTTTTAATTATTTTAGAAGGTTAAATTTTTATATTTAGGAAGATAGTTAGATTTTTTTTTAATTAGATGTGATGTTTGTGGAAAAAAAATTATTATGAATTTGATATGATATTTTAATTTATTAACTAATTTATTTTATTTTATTTTTTAGTATTATTTTAATTAAAAAAAACTAAAAAAATTTATTCCCAAACATTCTTTTTCCCCCTTTTTCTTTTGAGATATTGCCAAAAGACCTTTTATCATAAAAAGATGGATTCCTTTGAAATTGAGGGATGATTTTTTGTAAGGTCACTTTCATTGTAGTTTCCTTTGATGCTTACATGTGGCACTAATGATGTTCCCTTCTTGCCTGGCATTATTTCTCTTGCACATAATTAATCAGTCTGAAGACTCTTGAGAAGTGGGTTGTAATTCACTTTTTAAATTATAATTTATTTTTTTTTTTATAAAAATTAATTATAGTCATTTTATAATCAGTTTTTAATCAAAAAATTAACTATCACTATCTGCTCAAAACAGCCCACTATCTCGTTGGTTTCAAATTATAGATTTCGTTGCCTTACTTAAATTTATAAATTTTTAAATTTAAATCAATTAAATTATTTATTTATTTTATATATTTTTTTCTACATATCTCACGATGAATTCGAACACAAACACATCCCTGGTTTCTATCTTGGCGGTTTGACCAATATCCCTTGTTTCTATGTTGGCGGTTTGACCAAATAACAAGGGCTTGTGGTTAGTATTTTTATAGATGAGGTTTTAGAATAAATATCATGTATATCATGTATATCTTGTCATTCATAGATAAAAATTCATTGTGTTAGTGAATTATATTACTGCTGACACATGATATTATCATTTAATAATAAATTAACATTTAATTATTAAATCTTACCATGCAAATGTGGTAGCTTTTAAATTGTTTTAGATGATAGTTATATTTAAATGAGTTTACTTTCTCTCAAGCTACCATCTCAATTTATGAGAGCGTTTGAATTTAGTAAATTCATTTTAGAACAAATTTTAGTTATTTGAACCGTTAATTTTTTTTTGGATTCGTTTAATAAAATATTCATACAAAAAATAAAGATGATTGGATATCGGTAGCTATATATTTGAATCATAATTATTTTAAAAAAAATAGATGACAAATATAATTTCAAGATTAGACATCTATTTTTTGCAATACAAATTTGATTCAAATATATAATTACCAATGTCCAAACATCTTTTTTTTTTTTTTTCATGAATATTCTATCTTAAAAAATGAATGGTTCGAATCATCAAAATATGAGTTGTAGTGGACTTCACGGACCTCTCAAGTTCTCTCACTCTCATGTTAAGACGTGAACTTGAGAGAAACTTAATCCTATAATGGGGTTCATCCAACCTATATAGTGAGTGTTTGGAAAATGAGTTTTTTTTGTAGTAGAATATTATTGCAGAAATTTTTTTTTGTGTTTAAGAAGATAGTTGGATTTTTTTGTGATTGGATGTAATGTTTGTGAGAGAAAAAGTGAAATAATTATGGAGTTTGATGTGATATTTTGTTTAGATTTATTTTTTTTGATTTTGTAACCAATTTGTCTTTTAGTGAAAAAAAATAAAATAAAACCTAAAAACTTTGTTCCCAAATGTTTTTGGGCAAATTACAAACACCCCCCTCAAAGTTTGGTGAAAATACAGATTCCTCCCTGAGGTTTGAGAAATTACATCCCGCCCCTTGAGGTTTATATTTTCATAACAAATTACCCTTTGAGGTTTTTATTTTCATACAGATTCTCTCCTAATTTCCTCTAATTTGTTATGAAGATTTGACCATGAGGGAGTAATTTATAATTTTTCAAATCTCATGAAGAAATTTGTATTTGCACCAAATCTCGACAGGGTGTTTGTAATTTGACCAATGTTTTTAAAGCAAAATTTATTTTATTCCTTATGATTTTGTCTTTGATCATTTGATCACTTTATCTCACGTCGTTATGCAGATAACCCCTTATTATTTTGAACTATAGTGCAAAGATGACGTTGTTAATAACAGTGGCGAAATTACCTAAGTACCCTTATGCCATATTTTCTTTCTTTCTACATATAATTTCATATATTAATAGCATATTTAACAAATTAAATCATAAATCAACCTAAACACCCTCATTTATTACCATAAAATTATCTTAATTTTAACATAGTTTTTTATTTAATAAAATTTTAAATTAAACATACATATTATATATATCAAATTAACCCATAAATTAATCTAAACACCTTAATTTATTACCATCAAATTAAACCATCAAATTACTTTAATCTAAATTTTAATTTTTAACCCAATTTTTTTACATAATAACATTTCAAAATAAACATCAACATGCATATAACAAACTAAATCATAAATTTAACTAAACATCCCAAACTATTATCATAAAATTATCTTGCTTAATAACATTTTAAATTAAATATATACATATATATATATATACATATCAAATTAAATCATAAAGTACCTTAATGTAATTTTTAAATTTCAACCCAATTTATTATTTAATTGCATTTTAAATTAAACACACACACACACACACACACACATATATATATATATTTAACAAATTAAATAAAATTACCTTAATATAAGGGGTATTTATTTTAAGGTCTTTGATATTAAGATTTTATAAGATAAGGGATATACAATATTTTCATAGTAGTTGGGATCCTTCAGTATTTTCACAAAGAAATTCAAGTCAGAGAAATTTGTGTCCGACTTAGAGAAATTTCGGTCCAACTCATAGAAATGTTCTTGATTTCAGAGAGAAATTGTCATAGAGAAATTTCATCGAGGGATCTCAGCTAATAAAAAAAAAACATATTGGATATCTTTTATTACACAAAGTTGGAGAGAGATGTTTCACTAATTTTCCCTTAATCTGACTTTTAATTTTTAACCAAATTTCACATTTAATAACATTTAAAATTAAATTGTTGATAATTTGGAAAAGAAAATGAAGATGATGATATTTTTTGCGTTTGAATCAATTTTTAACTTTGATTTGGAAATTTTGCATTAACCACTCTCAATTTGGAAAAATGCGGCACATCTTCAATTATTATGAACCGAAACAGCTACGTGATAAATTAAATTGTGCCCATGTTTTTATTATTTATATTGACGTGATGTGAATTTTTACTCATACCTAATCATCCATTCTTAATTTCTTTCCCTTTTTTACATATTTATTTGTTTTTTATTTTTTAGAAAAGGACATGTTGCAGCCCTTTTTGACTAATTAAAATTAGGATAAAAAATACAATAAATCTCATAAATTTGATATAATAACATTGATTTTTTTAAAAATAAAATTATAACAACTAAAACTAATGCAGATAATACGCAAACACTAACATAACAAATAAATACATATTTTAGTAGAATAAATATGACATCACCAGTTATTTATTCAAACAACTAATAAGTTATTACTGATGAAAAAAAAGGTACAATATGTGAATTAAAACTTTAGAGAAATTGATATAATTATGTTAAAAATTTAAGACTAAATATTTTTTCTCAAATCTCAAAAGAAAAAGTGAGTGCAAATTACCCCTAAAATTATTTATGTTTTAAAAAAATAACATAAAATTGTCTTAAATAGACAATCAAAAAAATTAATTTGAAATTAAACTATAACAAAACAAACATTTTAAAAATTTTATAGAAAATGGATTGGACTGAACAAATCACCAAATGAACTGAAATGACAATTTATTCTTTTAAGTTTTATCATTTTTCATTTTGGCTGTTAATTTGTTCCCCACTTTGATTTTTAATTTTTCTCAATTTACTCTAATGACAAACATTTCGTCCAAAATTGAGCAAAATTTTCACATTAGCTATTTTTTTTTTTCTTGCTTATGAGGATGTTTAGAATTTTTGGACCAACTAATTCTAAAAAGAAAACAAAAAAAAAAAGGGCTTATCGTTTTATATATACAAAGGTAGTGTTTGGTAACATTTACGTTTTTAGTTTGTGTTACAAAAATTTTATAAATTGGTTTTTGTTTATTTTTAAAAAAATATAAATTACAAACGTCTTTTGATTTGAACAAAATGTTAGAAAATTTTTAAACACATAAACTAAAAAATATGTTTATTCAAGTCTAAAATATTTATATTTATTTTTATTATTTATGACAATGAGATTATACCCATTATAATTGAAAAAACAAAATATTAATTCAAAAAATAAATATTTAAAATAAATATTTGAAAAAAAATTAATTGAAAAAAAAAATTTTGTTAGTCAAATTTTTAAATTTCTGTTTGAAAATCAACGTAAACTCATTTTTTGAGTTCATATTTTTTTTTAAATTTATAAATTGAGACAACCATTTATAAACTAAAAAAATTATCAAATAAATTTTTATGATAATTTTTAAAATTTTTATAAATATAAATTGAAAATTAAAAATGCAATTGTTATCCAACAAACCCAAAATAATTGACTGGTCTAAGTTTTGGACGCACCCTTGAAGTGGATAATAATTACACCTACTAATAATTGAATTTTTTTAAAAAAAAATTCAAAAAAGAAATAGAAAAAGGAAAAGCTTACCAACAAAAGACCAATTGCTTGAAAAATCATAAAGTGGTTTTGCCGATAATTGCATATATGAATATGACACTAATAATAAAATTGGTGATAGTGATGTTCAACCACAAACAAGAAAAAGAATTAAGATGAAATTAATAATTGTGATGTTGACTCTCAAGAAAAACACCAAGATTGACAATTAAGGTCTCGTTTGGAAATATATTATTTTAGTAATTTTTTAATTTTTTAATTAAAATATAAGTTAAAAAAAATTAGTATGTTTGAGATTATTTTTTAATTTTTTATGAAAAAAATATACAAAAAATAAAGAGAAAAGAGAATCTTTGACTTTTTAATATAAGTTATAGACTTTTTGATTTTTTTTAATAATTTTTTAATTTTTTTAATAACTTTTTGACTAAAATATTAATTTGCCAAACGAGGCCAAAGTGCAAAGACCAACTAATTAATTGGATGATGCCTTTTTCTTAACACAATGCTTGGAATATTGTTCACAGAAAACATAATGAAATGTTAGAGAAGAAACCTAGTCAGAGAAGATTCACATTTCACAGTCTATCATTATACTTTTTGTGACTCATTTTATGTTCTTAACATTAATATTTTCTTAATCAACAAAAGTTTACTTAAAATAGCCCATTCAAAAAAATTTCAAACCATCTGCTAGAGGTTGTAACAATCCAAATGATCCCACTACATCAAGACCCTTTCGACGTTGCACAAAAGCCATTACTTTACGTTCAGCTAGCACTAAAAAGGCTACTTCCAATAGAAGTGATAGAATTATTCCAAGTATTTCAGCTGCTAAGAACGCTGAAGGAGAGAAGAAAACCTATGCTTAACACACCCAACTCGTAGAATTACCACTCACCACAGAGGCGGCGGATAAAGCAGTGGATAATGCAACGGATGATACGTACTAGAATATAACCGGATCATAGAGAAGTTTTTGGATGTCTGAGTTTCCTGAGTCTGAGGCATGGTTCTTTGGCCCTTCCGGTTTCTGATCATACTCCAATCTTGGTTACTATTTTGTCATCTCCGAGCACTGAACCTTCTGGACTCTCCAAAAATGCTGAAACACATGCTTCGCAATAAAAATTTAGAAAGGTAACATTTAGTTAACTATCTCCACCCTCTCTTCATTTATTTTTAATATGGGGTAAAAGCCTCTTACAATTCTTTCATTTTAATTGAATCAAAAAATTTATAAAATCAAACTATAGCACGTGATCAATTTCAATTCTTCAATCAATAAAATAGAAGAATTTGATTTGGTGTTGAATTTTTTTTTTTTTTTTCAATTTTATCTAAACCAAACCAATTACACCCCTCATTATAAACAAGAAGCACAAAATTACTTATACCTCTATGTCTTTTGTGATTATTTTAATTTCTTTCAACTAATTTATAATTCTCCCTTAAAAAAAATGCACACAAAGACAAAACGATAAAAAAAAAAAAAAAAAACCTTAAAAAACCAACTAAAAAGCTATTAATCTTGCATGTTAGAAGCTAAAAGCCGATCATTTAGAATGTAAATTGACTTTTTGATTTTTTAACTATTTCAACATGAAATTAAAAAGTCTCATTTGAAATAAACTTTTTGACTTTTGTGAGAGAAAAAATGAAATGATTATGATTTAAATGTGACATTTTGTCTTACTATTTTTTTTAACATATTTTGTCTTTTTATGACTATCTTGTTTGACAAGTGCTTATTTTAGCCTAAAAGCTAAAAAATTTCTAAAAAAATCAAAAAACTCATAACCTATATCAAAAAGTCAAAAATTCATTTTTCTTTATACTTTTT
This sequence comes from Camellia lanceoleosa, assembly GCA_025200525.1. Lineage (NCBI taxonomy): Eukaryota > Viridiplantae > Streptophyta > Magnoliopsida > Ericales > Theaceae > Camellia > Camellia lanceoleosa. Next base: position 66,713,883 of record CM045763.1, read on the forward strand.
TCACATCTTTTCATAAAAAGACAAAAAAATTATTCCAAACATACTAATTTTTTTTTAACTTCATATTTTAGCCAACAAGTCAAAACAGTTACTGAACTAGCCTATGCCAAACATAGAATTTGGAAATGTTTTTTCTATCACCTACGCACACAATGAAAGTGTAGCCCACATCAATAAATGAGAAGACCGTAGAAAATGGAGTCCATAACTGGTCTAAAAATAACGCGCAATTAGTAGAGATTAATATTATTTTTTGTCTCATAAATTATATTACAAGTAAAAAAATGTATCAAATATTTTGCATAACATTGAAAATAATATTATCAACAAAAAAAAAAAGAAATAAAAAAAGAAAATGCCCCCCAATAAGTTGCACCAATACCCTCTGTTTCTGATATACAATTGGACATGAAAACCAACCAACCATACATTATGCCTAAACAATGCAACTCATTCAACAGTTTTATTCACCTCACTACTCCCCCAGCTATACAAAACAACATCCTATCTCTCTTCTTCAAGTTTATATTTGACGGTTGATTTTACAGCATTTCAAAAAACCAATCAAAGAAGCGGAAGTTTAAAATAAATAAAAAATAATACAATGCACGAGGCCCTCCCAAAACAGTATCTGTATAGAGCACGATGTTCGCTACTTTACCCTTTACCCTAATTTCCAGAGAGACTGTTTCTGTGACTTAAACCCACACTTTGATGGCACACACAGCAAGCCTGTACCGTTGGGCCAGCCAAGCTGCTCTTTCAAGAAAGAAAACAAAAATTCACAACACACTGAACTAGGGTTCGATACAAAAGGCAACCCCCAGACAATTATAGTACAAGAATGAGCAAGCAGAACCATCTTCTGGGGAAATCTGGAACAACTTACCAAAGAGATTGCTCATTCAGATGAGCGCAAACAGCCTCCAGGAAGAAGGAATTTGTACTTTTCTGCATTTTCTATCAAGTAAGCCGGAAGATGAACTGCTGAAGCCGATTGAGGAATCGATCCCATCTTCTTAATCAGTTCCCGGAAACTATACTCCTCTGGTAGCATATCAAACAGATCATCTCCTTGACAAATGAGTTTCTGGATTCGAGCATAGTTCAGAAATTCTTTATGCCTCACCCGGTCTGCATGGCTATATGCAGTCATTTTGAACACAAAATCTCTTAGATGTCGGAAGCAGAAACTACAATGCCATCCGGCGTCAGAGAGAATGAGATCAGTTGCGCGTGAATGGCGATAGAAGGTCCATGGGTTGTAAATATTGACCGTGGCCCGCCAGCTACTGTAGTCTACAGGGAATTCAAAAGAGTACATGTAGTTCCTCAGCTCGAGATGCAACACAGGAGGTACACCATCACACCATTGGAGTAATTTCACGGTGTGTAGGCTCGGAATCTCATCAGTGTCTGACATAATAAGCAGGTCCCCATTGGAAATACCCGCACGACGAAGCAATCCGTTCATGGCTCTACGTTGTTCTGATTCAAGCACAAATGGGTCTTCGTGGGACCCAAGCGACGAAGTCCGGCCACGAAACACACTGTGAACGATCTTTCCCTCAGCGAAAGAAAATCGGTTGCGATTTGCAGCGAAGAGCAGAGGCTTTGGGATACCCGTGAAGGTGGTGTTGGCTTCGAGTATTACGAATTTTGTCACATAGGGATTGAGTTCACGCCACCGAATCTCAAGCAAGTCGAGCTCATTGCTAAAAATGATGGCATCAAAGACACGGCGGGGTTGGGAACGGAGCAACCAGCCATGGAGACGGCAGAGATGGTCCATAGACACGTTCTCAGCATAGTAATGTGGTAGGTGTCGGAAGGGCGGAGGGGCTTTATCCCAAAGTGGGCGGAAGAAATAGGTGATCTTAAGGCCATGGTTGAAAATTCCAATTACACAAATTGGCACGAGTATCAGGGGTAAGATTAAAAAAAACTTGCGAGGAGATCGTCTGGAGGTGAGGCGCAGAGGTCGTGGGGCCATGCTATGAGGGAATGATCACGAGGAGACGCAAAAAACATGGCAGTCCCTAATCATGCTTCTGCCAATCATTATCATCTGCATGATGGAGTGGGTTAGAGGCTAGAAACAGAATAATTTGTGTAAGCATAGAGAGATACAACATAGAAAGAGAAACCACCAACAAAATATGTGAAAAATTCGAAGGAACTTCCTCAAATATTGTCAAAGTTGATAACATGAAACACATTACTTTGCAATAAATGCTAACAGATAATCTGTTCTAATAAAGACCAGTCACTACATAGATACTGAGATGTGTAAAAGATAATCACAGAGAATCCAAAGCATATGTTTGGAATCTTAGCAATAAGAATATTACAAATCTCAAATAAGTTTTTAACAGATTTCTCTCTACAAATCCCATTACTGGGTTGAAAAACAAGTGCAGTATTCTCAATAAAACAAAAAATACTCTCTGTTCCCACAGAGAAGAATGTCATAGTTCCTAGTTGTCAATGACTACAACATGAAGCGCTCATTTTATACACAATATAGAATATGCTGAGTACTTGAGTTATTGACAATATCTAGGCAACTCTTATCTATAAAATAATACACTGAAGAGTAAGTTAACAGAAGCAACTTTGCAATCAACAACAAGCAAGCAGAAGGGACCAAACAAAAAAGAACAAAATTTAAAAATCACATATAAAGTTAAGGAAATCACCTACATTAGTAAAATGTCGAATAGAAAACTCATAAGTTGCTTCAAAAGAAATCACCCATCTTGTATGCCATGCTATAACAGGGCTAGGCTCTTATATGGCTTATATAGATTGGATTTGAGGTACTTTCCACATGCAAGAACACTTTGTTTTCATGAATTCTAAATGCAAGATCACTTTATTTTCATGAATTCTAAATGCAAGAACACTTCTATGTCCACAATGAAAGATAATGTATATACAATATAACAAAATCTTTATCTAGCAAAAGTTCTCAATTCAACTTTGAAAAGTTTAACATGTAAGGGCAGCCCCAAGTCAATACTTTGTTTTGATATAAATTAAGCTTCCTACGTCTAATTGATGGTGTTTTAAAATGAAAAATTTAAAGAATTGCTCACTCTATAACTTTAAGATGGACATTGGACAGCTCCTAACTATTCCTGTCCATGCAAGTGAGACAGCTATCAGATACTTATCAATAGATCATCATTACCAAAACTCTCTGGGATCCATGCTTCCCTTGCATTGGGATTCATTGGTTCCTCACTCCATGTTTGGAAGTGTTCTTGATTCCCAGAATTACAAGGTTTGGATTATCAAAAGTGCAGTGATTGTCAGAAGAGGAATCACTAAAGGTTTGAATAGTTTCACGGCTAAAATCCTAATCAATATTCACCCATGAATGGTTATAAAAATTGCAACACATGGTTACTAATCAGCCTCATGTACTCCAACAAAACCCATGAGGTTCAGACACTAACTTCCATGAAAATGGCAGAAGCTCTTGCAGCAGTGAACTGCAACTTTAAAGCTGGGTACTCACATGTTTCTACCTTTCCAAGATTTTTCTTCACCGAAAACAAATTCCTCACTTTGTTGGTTGTGATGACTACATATGCAATCACAGTTTATTCTTTGATAAACCAAGTAATGGATGGCATTAAGCTAAGAAATGTACTAAATCCATCTTTTTCTTTAGATATTTGGTAATAACTACCATGAATACAACTTACCCAAAAAAAAACTACCATGAATACACAAGAACTATAAACTGCTGTAGCTTTTACTCATACTACTTATTACTGAACTTTACTGTATCTCTACACCTGTCTATATATAATAATGATTTGCAGATAATTACCTGATATTGCTTTTCAAGCTAATTTAATCAATGTATTGCATGTAGGAAGAGTAATTCAATAGAAACAATGACAATATAATTTAGATAAAAACATCAAAATTATTAATTACAGAAAAGGGGTTTTTCTTATAATCATTAACATATACATCGCATCCAAGGGGATCTTTATCAATGTGATCCATATTATGAAAAATGATGGATCACATAAGGTTCAGTATCCCCATAATCCAATTTGATGTGAAATGTTGTGAGTGCAATGTACAAGTAATTATCAAGAAAAAATTAAATGTGATTAGGAGTAAAGTTTATGGACCTGAACATACATGATTGACACATGGTGACTGAGATGCTCAATCTTTTCCTTATGCAAGGGGGACTAAGTTCTGTAAGGTAGGAAAAGGAATGTTTGACATGAATGGGGACGTATATTAGATTAAACAAAAACACAAGAGTCTTAGATAAATAGTAAAAATAACTCCAAATATTGCCCATATGAATTTAACTGGGAATACAAAGAGAATGATAGAAGAGAAGAAGAGTTGCAACTCTATCCACAACAACGTCTCAATGAGTGAATATATAAACAAGGATTTGAACAAAAGAAATATTTGGACCGATGGCGATGTGAAATTCATATCACAGACGAGACTCACTTTGAAAAGAGGTGTGTAAACTATAAATTACATAGTGCTTGATGTCCAATACATTCGATAAATTACAATTTACTATAGCACAAATCTAATACTCATTCCAAGAAGCCAGACACTGGTTATGTCAAGATTATTTCATTCAATACGAAAATATATTATCACCATATACATTACAGAAAATCACCTATCACATCTTTTGGGGCAAGATAAGATATAAAATAAAATAAAGGATATACAAAGCAGCAAGATTTTAGCTTTCATTTCATGTGCCTATTACCAAATGAAGTAATAGCAATCTAACAGTAGTCCATTTTAAAATTGTGGAAGCTGGGATGTGAGACTTGATTTATAATCCAAATACTAACCAATCATAATCCAATCTAACAGTTGTCTGGATTATAAATCCAGACAACCAAAAACAATCATCAGATTTGCCATGGAGAAAAGTCTCTAAACACTCTTCCAAGAAACCGATCCTCTCCACAAATCAACCCACCAGGGTAATTTAAAAATTGCAGCAGTAACCAACAAACTACCAATAAATAGTAATATAATAAGGTGATCCAACAAGAAGGGTCATCCTTAACCTTACCTGTCATAAGTAGGTTGGTCATCCTTCATGTTTTGACAAAAGAATATATTCTAGCTTGGAAATTTGTCCAACTACTGTTTTTGTTGAGTAAAAATGAACTGCCTTAAAGGGGGCAATTCAATAAGTGGCAAGACATGCGGCCTCTTTCCTTACAGTCAACAAATTATTATGAAAATAGATCATCCAATCAGGTTCCACAACCGCTTCTAAAGAAACCATTTGAGAAATCACTCAACAAAATTAAGGAGAGGAAGATATGCATCAATGGATGCATTGCTTCCACCCAGTTTGGATTTGGACTCCCATAAATGCTACCATGTACAAAAAGAAATTCCAAAACATTTTTGTAGACCTATACTTTGTTCACTTTGCATGATATCCTAGGGATGCAATTTCTAAAATTTGCATTGATACACTTAATAGCCATCATCCCACAATTTCCCAGGATGAAAACAAATTAAGCATAAAAAAGAATCAGGGCCAAGCCCACTTTTAATCAGGCAGCTGAGACCTTTGCCATAATCTTATACTGGCTTTGTTATAATAAAAGGTTGAAATACCAAATTTAATCAGGGCCAACAATACCACTTTTATTTTTAAACCAGAGTATTTTGTATAATCTTGCCCAGGCTTTCTAGCTGTGGGGATGAAATACCCCCTTTTCCAAAGGGTTCTGGTCCAGATTTCTCAATCTCCATTTCAAACAGTAACTTTCTTTTTTTCTTTTTCTTTTTTTTCCTCCAAAAACTTCAGACAAGAATCTGCAAAATTGCACCTCTCTGTACCTCACATATGCTTTCATTAGTTGGTTGCAAACATTTATTTCTTCACATAGAGCTGCTCCATAGCTGCAACTCAAGTTTGTTTCCGTTATTAATTGTGATTTCTCCAACCCTGCTGAGATAATCCTTAATGGCCCCAAAATCATATCACATTGGGCACATTCTGTGGTATTATAAGCAGAAGAGATTGAATTTTTTTTCTTCATGTTAGTGGCATCTTGCTAATTCTTTAATCAGTGGCAGTTTAAGGCTGCAAGATTGATGGAATCCTGTACTTGTAAAAATATTCGCATGCATACTATATTCTTCAAAATTACAACTTCATTGACGATGAAGAAGTTGTCTGGTAATCCTCTTTGAATGGAAAAACAGAGGATCTTAACAACACATTTAGTGAACAAAACCATGTCTATAAACCCAAGAAATTTATATAAAATACAGTTTATTGTGCCAGAGTATCAGCAAACCTTATGCACTTTGTATATAAATTACCAACTAAAAGAGAACAACAGTTGGAAATTATCAATACAAATCATTTGAGCTCTCAGCTACAACTAAAATCAAAACAATCAATCATCCATTAACTTGTGACCAAAGCACTGAGAAGAAAACAAAAAAATAATCCAAGACAGTGAATTAGAACTATTCAGATTGAAAATCGATCAATAGAACTTGTCCATAATTAAGCAAAAGCATTCAATCCAAAAAAAAACACACACACATACACAAGAAATTCGAAATGTATTAAAACAGAAACCCTAGCCAAAAACTGAAATCACAATTCATAAAATCTAGTGTATAATTAGCTCAAATTTCCAAATAAATAGCGTTGACGAACACACACAGCAACCAAATCGACCAAAAAAAAAAACTGTAAAAAATCGGAATTTATAAACACTAGAGTATAAATTAGGATTCACGAATCCGAAAAACAAACGAAAGATTACATAGATTACCTATCTCAAGTTTCAAAGAGTCATGAATCGACGACGACGAAAACACACGAGACTCCATCGAGCGAGTGTGCACATATACATATCCATATATATATATATATATATGTATATCTACATCTATATATCTTAGCTCTGTATTGGCCTCTCTTGCAAGGAGCTGAATGTAGAGAGAGAGAGAGAGAGAGAGAGAGAGAGAGAGATGAGAGAGAAAACCTGGGGCCTCCGCGATGAAAGAGAGAGGACCAGAGAGAAGAGGAGACAGAGGGCTGTAATGGTAATGATTGGTGCAGGGATTGTCTGCGTTTGAGACCATAGAATTACACAAACTCCTCTAATATGAGTTTGACACGGGTGCATAAGTTGGGATGTAGTGTTGACATGTTGAATATTAGGGGATACGGTATAGTGGTATACCGTGAGGTGTAGTGTAGGGTAAAACTTTTGCACTATCTGAAAATTTGTATTCGGAAGTCACGTGGCTTTCACATGTTGAATTAGTCGTTGATAAAATGAGTGACTGGATGACGTGAAAAGACCAATTTGCTAAGCAAGAATTGTTATTCTTTTTTTGGTATAATTTCAAGAAGTAATTGAGTATGGTTTGAAAGAAACTCAGTGATATAAAAATGATAACAATCAGCTTTGTTTTCAGTTTTTAAAAAATAATTTTTAAAATTTTTTATTTTTTTAGTTTTTGTATTTTAATTTTTTTAATGAATTTTTTTAATATTTTAAGTAATTTTTTAAAATTTTTATATACACCTAACATAAACACAATTAAAAAATATAATATTTGTAAAAAATATCTTTAAAAAATACATTAAATATCAAAAAATATATTAAAAAAATACGAAAGTTTAGTACATTTTTGTATTTTTGTGTATTATTAATTTTTTAAAATATTTTTTCCCAGATATTTTACTATTTAGATACATCTAAGTAAAGTACATCTAAAAAAGTAAAAAAATTACTTAAAATTTAAAAAATATTCACTAAAAATAAAAAAACACAAAAAACAAAAAATAAAAAATTTAATTTTCAAAAAATTAAAACCAAACAAACTGAATAGGTTTTATGACTAATATTAACTCAGTGATAATACCCAATCCAAAAAAAATTGTTTTAACTCAATTATCAGTTTTTTGAACATATCATAGGAATACCCTCTTTCCATGATAATTTCTTTATAATGGAATACAATGCAGATACTGAATGTCAGCATAATTTTCGGATAAGACTAGGATTTAATACCACTAGATGCAGTTATTGTAATTAGTTGCTTGCTAAAAGTAAGAGACCTCAATGTTTATTATGCAATATAACCTATTGTATAGTTTGTCTACAAAAATTAAATATGACACATAAAATAACATTAGAAAGTAACGATGAGATACGAGAAGATCATAGTATAGAAAGCAAAGAATTATATTTAACAATCAAAGAATTAGAAATATGAGTAAGAGAACTTAAACTATAAATACGTGAGATAAAAACTAAGGCTAATTTTGACATAGACTATTTAGAAGCAAAAAATAAATAGCCTTAAATAGCAGATAGAACAATTTCATACTAAATACCCTTTAAAAGATAAACTTATTAAAGAATATATGCACTCCTTAGAATTAGTCAATCACGTTGATTCTCAACCCTTTAGTCAATATTCCCAAGCACAATCCGACAACACATATTTACCATTTAATTACCTTGTCATACCCAAGCCAAATTTAGTTGAAATCTTTTGTGTAATATGATAGATATCGGAGCCAATAAATCATATATTGAACAACGCATAGTTCCACCAAGATGGAGTATAGCTTTAACAACCCCGGCTTTAGTCAGTATAGCCAATGGCACTAAACAAACATATACACATTACATCAATGGAGTACAAATTAGTTTTCATCACATAGGTTTTCAAACTCAACATATAGAGCGGTTCCTTTTACCTCGAGTTTGGATTGTGAATACTCAACAAAACCATCCCTTTATATTATGCCTTAATTTCATACTTAGTCTACAAGGTGACATGTTTATCAGCCATAACAGCATTAGTTTCTTCAAACGAACAGTACATACACCCACAACATATGCCCTTAGCACCATTGCCCATTCATTAGAGTTGCGTGCGAAGTGTGGTGGTACCATAGGAATAGATTCAGTTCCCGCTAATTTTTTATTTCCTAGTACAAACATTTTTCCTAAGTTAGCTCAAAAATATATACCAAATGAAGAGATAGCAAATATTTCTTTAGAAAATTTAGATATAGAAGAATTTGAATCAAAAAACATAGAAGATGTTGAATCAGAAGAAAAATATGACTCTTGAAGTATAGAAGATTTTCAACAAATTGTTAACCTAGAATTAATTTTTGCGAAAATAGGAAAACTGGAGAAAAAACCAGTATACAGAAGAACATAAAATGATTTAGATGAAATAATAAGATTAGCTGCAACAACAAAAATTTTAGGAGAACAGCCCATGAAATACTGGGAAAGAAATAAAGTTCTAGTTAGTTTAGATATAAAAAATAAAGATTATAGGATTACATCAGCACAAATATATCATACGCCAACAGATATAGAAGAATTTAGAACACAAATTAAGGAATTATTAGATTTAGGAGTAATTTGACCTAGTAATAGCTGCATTTATGGTTAGAAATCATGCAGAGATAAAAAGAGAAAAAGCTAGAATGGTTATAATTATAAAAGATTAAATGACAATACAGAAGATGATAAATATAATATAGCAGATAAAGATCAGCTCATAAACAGAATACAGACAGCAAGAATATTTAGTAAATTTGATTACAAATCACGATTTTGGCAAATAAAAATGGAAAAGGAAAGCATACCTTGGACAACCTTTTGTTGCCCACAAGGACATTATGAATGGCTAGTCATGCCTTTTGGACTAAAAAATGCACCTTCCATATTTCAACGTAAGATGGATAGAATATTTAATAAATATAGTTTTATACTGGCATATATAGATGGCATATCAGTATTTAGCCCAGATAAAAATAGTCACTAGATCATTTATATATAGTATTAGAAGAATTTATAAATAATGGAATAATAATTAGTAAGAGAAAAATGGTATTAAATAAACCTCATATAGAATTTTTGGGAATGGAGTTAGGAGATGGAAAAATCAAGCTACAACCCCACATAATTAAGAAAATTTTAGATTACTCAGATAAATTAGAAGATACAAAACAACTTTAATCATTTTTAGGGGATTTTAAATTATGCACGAATGTACATTCCTAACCTTAGTAAAATAATAGGACCTCTATATAATAAGACCATACCCACAGGAAAATATTTTAATCAACAATATATAGCTTTAGTAAGAAAAATTAAAGACATTTGTAAAAATTTACCCGACCAACAACTTTCCTTAGAATCAGAATATATAGTTGTAAAAATAGATGCAAGCCAATTAGGATGGGGAACAGTACTATTAGCTAAACCTAGCAAGTATGATAGTAAAAATAAATAGTGTATTTGTAGATATAGTTCTGGAAAATTTAAAGAAAAAGATACAATCATGACCAGCTTAGATTTTGAAACATTAGGAATAATATATGCAATAAACAAATTTAGATTATTTTTACACAAGCCCTTTACAATTATAACAGACTGTGAAGCTATAGTTAGATTTCATAATAAACTTAATGAGCGTAAACTTAGTAGTAGAAGATGGGCAAAGTTTTTAGATTGTATAGTAGAACAAGGATATAAAGTAGAATTTGAACATATTATGTAATGACCCGGAATCATATGTCGTAATTACCAGTGTTAACCAGTGATTAATTATGCTTAGATGTGATTTAAATAAAGAATATCTGTTTGACTTTAAAAAAAAAATATATCTGTTGAAATGACAACTTCGGGACTGAAATTAATGACCGAAACGGAATCAGAAAATGAAATTTAAGATACCTATGCGATACCGGGAATTTTTAGAACCATCTGAATCAATAAATTGAGGACTGAAAATTATCTGATTCGTAAAGTTGTTTGGCTCATGTTTTTGCCCAAATTGATTTATTTGGATAATTAGATATAAAGAGATAAGGATGCTTGTTCTTTGACTCTTTGACTCAAACAAAAGAAGTGAAAAATCTAGAGAAGAGAGAGAGAGAGAGAGAGAGACCAAGGAAGGAAAGGGGAGAAAGGGGGAAATCAAGTTGAATCATCTCCAATAAGGTAAGGATTCTCTCTAATTCTTGATATGGATTGTGATTCTTGCACATAGAACTCAAAATCATGGTTTAGAAGGTTTGATTCATGTTTATTTGGCTTAAAGGAGGTTTCCTTCCTCAAAACTCCATGGTTATAGAGACATGAAGCTTGTATGTATATGTTTTATGATTTTTATCTCAATTCAAAGATTGATCTTGAATATATTGCGTTTGGGATTTGTTATTAGAAATTATAAAGCTTAATTCAAGTTGGGTTCAAGTGTTTGGGTCTTGAATTCATGATTTTGGAAGTTGATTTTGAAAGAGGGAAGAAGAACCAGGAAATCGGGATTTTGCTCTTCCCGCTCGAGCGGAAGGAAGAACGCTCGAGCGGAGAAAACGACCTCTCAGAAGTTTGAAATGTTCTGCCGAAGTGGTCCGCCAGCTTCGCGAAGGCTTATTTTCCGAAATTTTGGAAATGTTGTTCAGCATGTTTGAGCATCCACACTTTACCTTGAGCATTCTTGAACCTTAATTAAGTCATGGTAAGAAGGTTATGAGATGAAATACCATGAAGTGAATAAAGAAAAAATGAAGGAAAAGAAGAATGTGTGGCAAGAATTATGTGGTTGATATGTATGTTAAGATTGTGCTATACTGTGGATGTTGCAGGTCAGATTGAGAAGATGCGTACATCGGAATCGGAAACCCATCATAAGTGACATCTCCGTAAAGATATGTTAATATGAATTATGTTTCTTATGTCAATGATATACTATGAAGTTTTTTTTAATGATAATGTTTTATGTGAACGAATGTCTGTTGCGAATCTACTATGGCATCCATAGATAGTCGGTCATGGGGGCGAGAACATGCAGGCCCATGCCAAGCGAGTCATGGGGAACGGCATGGAAGGACAAGCCCATGACCAATTACGAGATCTCGTAGACTGTTTGACTGATTGACTGATATATGTTCTGTGGAGTATGCCATTACGTATGTTCTATATGATGACTGATGACTGATTATGTTTATGATTGATTTATGACAGATTTATGAAAATATTGGACTTCGCTTCATCGAACCTCTTCTTGTTATGTTACTTGCCGAGCTTTAGCTCATTTAATGTATTTATGCATTATAGGTGGGCCTTGAGCCAAGCCTGCGGGAGCGTGTTGAGCCGCCGTTTTGGAAGCCTACCCAAATTTTAGGTGTCCCGAGCTGGGCCAGGCCTAGAAGGCCATTTTGTGAGAGTTTTGCCTTTTTGGTCATTTGGACTGTATTTAAGTGTTGTAAATGATCTTTTGTGTAACTTAGGTAACAGAATGTGGGTAATTAACTCATCATTTTGGCATGTATATAACTTGTTCATATTTATGCACAGCTCTTGGACTCTTTATTATTTACTTGTGCTTCCGCGAGCCCCTCTTATTTATGTTTTGCATGGTAAGGCCTTTGGTAATCTAAGATTACTGGCCGGTCTCGTCACCGAACTTCTAGGGGTGGGTTCGGGGCGTGACATATTAAATGAAGTGACAATAAATTAACAGATTGGCTAAGTAGAAAAATTTATTTAGAAAAAGAAAATAACCAGTTTAATTTTTGTGTAGATAATGGAGAACAACAAAACAATGAACTTTGGGGGATTTGCTCTTCCCATTTATGAAGGCAGAAACAAATTCAAACCATTAACAAGAATCGAGCTAGACCCAGTTCAACAGTGTCTTTTAGATAACCTTTGGAATAATCTCAATCACCCAGCTACAGCTTTAAACTCTCTCAGTATATATTTTTCAAAAATCCAAAACAAACCTTTGTCTAAAAGCTTTTCTTTCTATGTAGTAGCTAAAGGAACCAAGCTTGGTATTTACCATGACTGCGTAGAAGTTGAACCTTTAGTTAAAAATTTTCTCGTACTTCAGTTTAAAGGATTTTATGATTTCAAGTCAGCCAATTCATATGTCCGCAGACAAATAGGAACCGGTTACTTTATTAGCCAAATAGCTAAAGATTATCTGGACACATTGAGCAAGATGCAGTCAACTATTCTTTCTACTAGTGGAGTTCCAGTTAGCCAGATAATAGGAAGCAGCAGTACTAACCCTCAGCCAGATTCTCAAAATCCTCTCCAAATGTGCAGACATTGTGAAGGCCTTACCAAAAATTTCAAGAAAATTATGGATAAAGGAAAAAAGGTCAGTGAAGAGCTAGACCAACTCCGAGACGAGGAAAAACAATTGAGAGCAACCATTCGAACCCTAACCAGCCAGCTCAAAAAACTAACTCCAAAAAAAGCACCTACTCCTTTTTCCAAACGTAGAAATCAGACAACTTACCAGTGCGGAATTTGAATAATTGAGTACTAGAATGTATTTTTTCAGGTATTCTATCATTCAATCTTTTTGTGAGAAAAATCGAGAAATAGAAGACCTTAAACCCTATATATATACCTTAGCCGAAGATAACAGAAATAATATGTTAGTCACTATACAGCAGTTTCTTCAAAATCTCTCTATAGCAGGAGTTTAGTGCCCTAGTATGGTATATCAATGGACTTATCTCTACAAGGATGAAAAACAATCTTGTTTACAAGAAGAAAGATGTATAGATAGACCAGAATATTTTAGAAGATGTTAGTGTAATCTAAATTTCAGCATCTGCCTTTGCCAGATAAATCGAGCAACTTTTGAGTCACTGGAGATAGAGATTAAAGGCAAAACGAGTCATCTAACTGTCACGCAATTGTTAGATTACGGCTTTGTTTCTAGAATAATTTTTTCAGATCCAAATCAGACAGATAATTTTGGAAATAAATTTGCTCATTCAGTACTTTGTGTAATGGAAGAGCATCATCTGTTTATAGAAGTATTAATTGATAGCAAGCTACCAGAATGGAAAGGAATAAGGTGCATTCCAGCTAAGCATAAAATGTACCTCAGAGGAACTTCTATATTTCCAGGATACCGATGACTTTTCAATCGGAGACCCTGGCCATGCAGGAAATTTTCACTTAGAGATCAGCTCAATAAATGGAGGAAATTTGCTAGTAATCCTCTATTAGCATATAATGGAAGCTATGATAATCTCGTCTGCAAAGATAGAAATCAGAAGATATACTGTAATTTAGCCATTCCAGGTTTTCCCTTCAGCAAAAAAACATTTGTTGATGAAAGCTGATGCCCCAACTATCAGTATAATGTCTCTCATGATTCACTAGTAATGGAAGAAAAAGGTAACCAATGGAAGAATGAACCAGATAATGGAGACGATTTTTACGATAAACTCTCAGCAGCAGATCTTGAAGATCTTTTAGATAGAATGTATGGGTGAAAAGCAAAAAGAAAAAAGAAAAAAGTACTTTTGCTCTTGTAAAAGTACCTTCAAAATTAATATGTAGTCTTTCTATCTGTTTATTAGTATTAGGCCTCTGTCTTTTTGGGCAGTTTTTTACAAAATGATTGGGTTCTCCACATATAAAACAATTACATTTTTTACTACTAGGTTTTCTAACACATCTCTATTTTGTTTTATCTTTTTCTTCTTTAGGTAGTCGCTTATAATTTATTCTATTAAAAGTTCTACTATTTCTAATGAATTTTTGTTTTCTCCATGGTTTTCTATATTTTCCATATATTTTTATATTTTTTCTTATTATATTTGTCTTCATATTGCTGAGGAGTATATATTATGTTACTACAAAAACCATAGTTTTGTTTTTTCAAATCTTTATGTATTTTGCCTTCTATATATTTTTCTCTAAGTCTTTGAAATGTAAAAATTATCATAGGTTCTATTCCTAAAGCTTCTCTTATATTTACTTCTCCTAATATTATTCTTGTTGGTAAATTGGCATAATAAATTGACCATTTATTTTCTATTTCTCTTTCTAATTCCCCTAGTAATTTCCTAAAATATTTATTTTCTATTTCTTCATCAAAACTTTTTCTACTCCTAGCTGCTATGGCTAAATATTCTTTGCTAAAGGGTACAACATATTTCCAACTTCCTAATGTTATCTGATATAATTCAGTTAATGCTATACTCTTGAGTTTAATCATTTCTTCTAAAAGGGTCGTATCCTATAAGCATTTCTTTTATAAAACTAGTAAATTTTCATGAGTTATCTCCTAGTCCTTTAAGCTATCTAATTGTCTCCTCATATTTTCCTTTAAAAGTTAAATATTTGTTAAAACCTGAATCTCTTAAAAGTGTTTCCATATATTCTCACATATCGGTTGATTCAAAGAGATTATTCATCTATGCATTTACTGTGTCTTTTTCCCATATTTCTATTACTTCATGCCATATATGTGGATCGAATTTAGCTAAGTCTAAAAGGGTTCCTTGATTGGTTGCTGGCTGTAATTGTATACTCATATCTGGTTGTCTTTGCTTTCCATGAAACTTATACTTTTTATTAGGATATGCTTTACTACATCCTGTATTGATTAATGGTCTTCTTCCTCTTACTTCATAATGCATTGGTTCTACTAGATCTTCTAGCATATGTTGTGAGTTGCTAGTTTCTGTGCTTTCTGTTGTTTGAGTGTTCATATAAAAAATGTCTTCTAAGTTAAACTGTTCAGGAATTTTAAATATTTTACTTGGATTTATTTTATCTTCTAAAATATCATCTACATATTCGGTATGAAATTCTTGGTCTAAAAATGACACGCTTCATCATGGGTATCTCCCCTAACTATATATTCATAGTATCTAGTATCTAATAATTTATTCATATCACTTAGGGTGAAATTTCTCAAATCTATTTCATTAATATTATATATCTTATTTTGTGATATTGTTTTTTCTTCTGTCATTACATGAAGCTGATTTATGTCACTATGATTATCTTGATTTTCTTCTCTATCTACATTACTAAATTCATCATCTTTGGATTTTTTCTGGTGCTACATTTGTGTATTGAGTAAATCTTACTGCATAGCTTCCATCAGCTTTTTGATATAATAAATTATCTTGAGGGGTTAACCTCTTTTATCCTAAGAAATATCCTAAATTCCAATCTAGTACTGTATTATTTTCAGAATTATATTTTTTAGCTAGTAGTGCCTTTATTCCTTTTGCACCTAATATCTTGACTATCTGATCATTTGTAAGTCTATAATGGGTATTGCTTTCTGAGACCGCTAAGCCTAAAAATCCTGTGCAAACTAATAAATTCTTTTCTCATTTTTTCATTTTATATCATCTACTTTTTATTCATATTTTTATCTTTTTATGAAAGGTCGAGGTTGGTAAGAGGAAATCTAGTGTAAAATAAACTATTCCTTCTTTTGAATTCATGTCTAATTCATATCTAATTCCTTCTTTGTCTTACATCATTAAACCTATCATCATAAAGACATACAAAAACTTTAGCTTATAAATTTTCTCTAGTTAAAGTCTTAACTCTTATCACAACTAATCCTAAGTGAGTCATTTTGAGGTATTCATTTACAACATATTTATAACTTTCCTTATTTATTAAATTTAGCTCTATTTTTTCATCTTTTTAAGTTACACTAATCATTTGTTCACCATATTGTTTAAATATATATTATTTTTTATGAATTTTTCCTAACTTATTACATATTTAGTTGGAATTAATTCTAGTTTTTTCTTTTTAAAATTTTCTATTTGTTGTTTTACATCTATAAATTCTTTTACTTAACATTTTCATTCTCATTACGCTTTTTACTGCTACTTCCTTTTACTAACTGTTTAAACATTTTTATTTTCTATAAATTCTACAAGCAGGTTTCTTTGGTAATCTAAGCTTTTCAAAATATTTAGCTATATCTTCTTCGTTTATTCGAGATTGGACTTTACTTGCTTGCCTTTTTATTTCTTTTCTTTTATGAAGTATTAATCTTTCTAACGAAGCTAAACGATTTTCTAAACTGTGTAGTTGTTTTGACAATTATTCAAATTTTTCACACAATCGGATAAGAAATAAAATTTCTATATTTTTTGTCTTACTGATATTTTATCTAACCGATTTATCCCTTAATAACTACTAATTCCTTTTGGGTTATTATGAAAGTTTTCTACTTATTTTAAAATAATCTAGTAGTCTCTATTATTTTATTTTATTTTTTTATCACTACTCATAAAATAAGATCTTATTAGTTGTTCTAAAATTTCTAATTTCTGTTTTAAATTATCTTGAATTTGATTGATCTGTTATATTTGTCTAGCTATTTGATTTATCTGATTATGAATTTTTTCAATTAATTGCATAAATTGTAACTCTATTTGTTTTGAACTACTAATATTTATAGCTGAAATTAAAGTTTTTATTTCTAGCTTGGTGGGAAATTTTTCTAAATTTAAATCTATTCGTTTTTGTATAATCAAGCTACATTAATCTTGGATATAATCTAATTTTTTATCTTGATCTTTAATTATACTGTGAGTAGTACGAAGATGGTATATAGACGAAGTAAAAATATTACTGATTTTATCTACATCCTTTTTAATATTTTTTGCAAAATTAATCTGATAATCTATAATACTATTTAGCTGAGAATTATATTCGCTATAGAGCTGATGTGTAAAAATACCTTCAAAATTACAATGAAATTTATTTTTATTTATATTAAGGTGATGGTTATAATTACTGAGTTCTAAATCTAAGTATTCTGCTCTTTTCATACATAAAATTAAATCCTACTTTAAAATTATTAAAAGGTACTATAATATGAAACTTATAACTAAATTGTCCGAAAATAAAAACTCCTCTATTTCCGTAAGCAAAATGCATAAACTAACTTAAACTGTCCTAAAACCGAACGTCTGATACCAATTTTTTGGGTAAGCAAGTGGTTTACCACTATTTTGAAGTTGGGTTGAGAATTATCTAATTAATTCTACAATCATGCTAATAAACCCTCAAGCTGTTGTATAGCTAGCTGTAAGGCTTCTTGTTTTATAGTTATCTGTCTATTTATTTGTGTGATTTTCAAACTATAATGTACTAGAGATTTACTAGAGGCTAATGATAACAGAAATTGATATCTTAGTTTTTTATCTTCTAATTCTTGTATAAGATTAATACTAGATCTGATTTTAATTCTAAGTTCTTCTCTAAAAGCATGAAATTTTGATTTTAAAATTCTTATATGAAAAATATTTTCTTGATATTTCTACTCAGGTTGCTCTCTTTATATTTTAAATTCTTTTTCTTATTTGGTAAAACTATTTTTAAGTAATGTTTGCTTTTATTACATGTACTCCCACCTTGAAGCTAAACCTCGTTTAACATAGTATATTTTCATTTTCTATTTCTTACCTTTTCGTTTCTGCCTATAATTTACCCTCAATGCCTAACCACGGCTCACACGGGTTCTTCAGCTAAGGTCATTCAGTAATGAAATAGAAAACAATAGATACTATGAAGGTTCAAAGCATATAATATTAATGAGCAAGCAAGCATTCCATAAACTTAGTTTTTCCAAAAAGAAAATAAATTTTAGAACATAAGAGTTACCCTTTGGAAATATCTAAGAAAAAGGAGAGACTACTCTCACTTCATATTAATATGTAGTATACTTACAAAGATTATGTTACAAACTTTGAGATTCTGAAAGATTTGAACACTAGGCCCCGTTTAGGGAGTGGCTGTTTTAGCCAATTAGCCAAAAAGTTACTCTTTTAGCCAAAAAGCCAACAACCCATACCAAAAAGTCAACAATTATGGCTTCTCTCTACTTTTTGCACAGCTTTTCGTAATTAGTCAAAAAGTCATCCCAAACATACAAGTTTTTTTTAGTTATCTTTTTAGTCAATTAGCCAAAAAGTTACTAAATTAGCCTGTTTAGAATTTTTTAGACAAGAGTTGGAGAAATTTTTTGCAAGGAAGAGTGGAGAGAACTTTCATTGCTCCATTCGTTGGCATGAATGCTAATTTATACACTACATTTGATAGATATAAACAAAAACCAAAGACTTACCCTTATGTCTAATTTTTGAACAAAAAGTCCAAAAGCCTAGTCAAGCCTAGTTATAGGCTTTACAAAATTTCTAGATAATAAATACATAGACTTTGACACCTTTTATGACCAACTTCCTATTACTCTAGACACAAATAATAAAAATTATATCAATAAAGGGTTAGGATAATAATGTCGGGTACTGCTTTGGGCCCCATCGCACATAATTCAATCATCCTATCTTGATAAAATTTTGACTCCGTAATTTGTTACAAAGCACGTGTAAGGATTCTCATAACTTTTCTTTAATGGAGTAGAGTAGGGGTCATCTGCTCTATTAAAGTAGTGAGTGAAGGAGAAGCCTTACTTCTGACAGACGCAAATAATTACAAACACAAGTAATTACAATAGCTGTTGTCGTTTTTGGCATGAATTTTGCTGATCATTGAACAGAGGTCTTATCTTCTACAGATTTTGTCTTTTTCTTCTGAGTATCTTGATGCTAATAATTGATGTGGACATATGGATACTCGGATGATGGAGTAAATCTTAAAAGCTAATCTTCCGTGGATACAAAAAAGATAAAAAAAATTCAAAGAGTCAAAAAGTCTAAATCCTATGAAACTAATAGTTCGAAATAGTAAATAAAATATGGACTTTGTAACTATAATACTTTCAAGATCTCTAAAGAGTCTAATTATGGAGTGCATGTTTTTTTTTTTCACCCATACATTCTATCTTCAAGATTTGCTGCTAAGAGTTGATCGTAAAAATCGTTCCCATTATCTGGTTCATTCTCCCATTGGTTACCTTATTCTTCTATTACTAGTGAATCATGAGAGACACTATACTGATAGTTTTGGCATTGGCTTTCATCGACAAATGTTTCTTTGCTGAAGGAAAAACTTGGAATAACTAAGTTACAGTATATCTTCTGATTTCTGTCTTCACAGACGAGATTACCATAGCTTCCATTATATGCTAATAGAGGATTACTAGCAAATTTCCTCTATTTATTAAGCTGATCTCTAAGTGAATTTTTTTTGCATGGCCAGGGTCTCCGATTGAGAAGTCCTGGGTATCCTAAAAATGTAGAAGTTCCTCTGAGGTACATTTTATGCTTCGCTGGAATGCACTTTATTCTTTTCTATTCTGGTAGCTTGCTATCAATTAATACTTCTACAAACGGATGATACTCTTCCATTACACAAAGTACTGAATGAGCAAGTTTATTTTCAAAATTATCTGTTTGATTTGGATTTGAAAAAATTATTCTAGAAACAAAGCCGTAATCTAACATTTGTGCGGCTGTTAGATGATGCGTTTTGCCTCTAATCTCTATCTCCAGTGGCTTAAAAGTTGCTAGATTTATCTGGCAAAGGCAGATGTTGAAATCTAGATTATACTGACATTTTTCAAAATATTCTGGTCTATCTATACATCTTTCTTCTTGTAAACAGGGTTGTTCTTCATCCTCGCAGAGATAAGTCCATCTTTAAATCTGGATTAAGTCATTGTTGGTTGTAAAAGTAAGGCACCCTCGTGGGTCTGATGTATGTTCTTTCTTGTGAGTTTAAGCACAATTTGCTATCTTTGAGAGATATTGATTACTGACTTGATCGTCGAAATGCCCCCGAGTAGACGAACCACCACCGAATTCTCATCTTCTTGTGCAGGTTATTGGGCTTAATCTATTTTGCCGGTGCTCTCTAGCTGAGTTCCTCGTTTGGTTGTATGGTTGAAAATCAACACCCACAATTTGGCACCGTTTGTGGGAACTTAAGAAGAATAGATGGCCAACAACGAGCAAGGAGAAAAGATCGGGGACGACATCCTAGGTAGGAGTAGTAAACATGCTGATCCTAACATAGAGGAAAAAAATCATAATGAAGGAGCACGGGGATCAGAATCCTGTAGAGAATAATGTCGGCAAAGAGGGAGACGCCCCGAAGAAAACAGGTTGAGACGAGTATTACAACAAAAGTAACCTCTAGAAATGGAAGGACAGATACCTGAGGAGGGACAGCGAGATGAAGGCAATGATAAACAAGTTGGCAGACCTACAATCGGTTGTCAACTTCATGATACAGAACAATGTAATGCAACCACCGTACCCATTGCAAGACACGCCGATTCTAGCGGCCAAGATCGATGTCCAGAAAGGAGGGCAGAAAGCAATCCCAGTAGTCCTTCAGCATGACAAGGACAAGGAACGTTCATATCGGCCTTTACGGGATGTTAGGTAAGTTGAGTCAGTAAGAGGTAAGTCTTAGAGGATGCCTTATAGCAAGGGAACCTGCGTCAAAGAACATCGGCACATCCAGGGGAAGAGACTTTGCTTTGATACAATGAATGAAGAAAAGTCCAAGAGGACATACCACAATGCCGGGAGTAGCGCACCAAAAAGGCTAAAATCTGTTGATAGCCAAGCTCCCGGTCGAACGAAAGAGGACTTGAGAGACTACCTCCAGAGGAAGCGACTCAACATTGAGGTCACATCCCTCGTCAAGCCAAGAACGCCATTCTTAATGGAGTTGGTTAGGTTCGAGACCCAGAAGAGGCTTCATATGTCGAGGTTCCAGGTTTATGACGATAAGTCTGATCTGAACTTTCATGTCGGCTTATATTTAAATTCAATGGCTTTATATAGTGGGAACACGCAGCTGTTGTGTAAGATATTCCCTTTATCGTTCGGGGAAATTACATCAGATTGGTTCCATAAGTTGCTAAAAGGAACTGTGAAGAGTTGGGAAGGCCTCGCCGAGATGTTTGTGGCTAGGTTTGTAACAAATAAGTTACAGCCACTAAAGGTAGACTCCCTGCTGGCTCTGAACATTAGCAAGGGTGAAAGCCTCAGGGCTTATGCCAAATGGTATTATGAGGTGTTCAACTAAATGCCGACATGCAACCAGGAGCTGGCTGTCGTATCTTTCAAAAACGGTCTGGATGATGAATGCCCTCTTCAGAAATTGCTGGAAAAGACTCTACCCAAGAGTATGGAGAAGCTCATGACATGAATTGAGAAATATGCCAGAGCAGAGGAAGACACGCACGAAGCAAAGACACCATAGCAAGAGAAAAAAAACGGCTCGCCGAAGTAAGGCCGAGGAAACACTGGTTTCAACAGGCAGGAGACAGGGTTGATGGCTGCATAGACAGTCACCACTATATTCCGAATCCTGGTTTATAAAGTTCTAGAGAGAATCAGGAATTAGCCGTATTATAGAGCGCCTGAGAAGATCCCTGGCGAGTTTATGGGAAGGAGCTTGGGGAAGCACTATGCCTACGATATTGAGGATGGACACTTGACTCAGGGGTGCAGGGCTTTGAAGACGCATTTGGAGGATCTGGTCAGACAGGGTTATCTGAGAGACCTAGTAAATAAGGCCAGAATAAGGGAAGAGCAGACAAGGCTATCCAGGCATTGGCAGTACCACCTCCACCACCACCACCATAGCAGCAAGTAGATGGACCTTGGGTGATCAATGTGATTCACTCGATGATCAATGAGAATGAGGTATATAGGGAGACTCAGAGTGAGGCACCTGCAGCATATGTATCAGGTCCAGCAGAAGAAGCCTAGGACCAATGAGCACCAGGGACCAATGGTCTCTTTTACCGAGGCAGACTTGGATATGGTGCAGCATCCACACAATGACGCCTTGGTGATAATACTGAAGATTAGGGAGTGCCAGGTAAGGCACATACTAGTTGATTAAGGCAATTTTTGTAATAGCATGTATGTTAGATGTTACAAGGAACTTAGCCTTTACCCAGATGATTTGGAACAATCCAACAGCCCGATGGTTGGATTCAACGGAACTCCGACGTGGTCTCTAGAAGCCACGAATTTGGAATTGCAAGCAGACACGAAGAAGGTAAGCACAGAGTTCACAGTAATTAACACCCCCTCCCTTTACAATGTTATCTTGGGAAGACGGTGGTTGCACGTAATGAGGGTTGTTCCCTTAACATTGCACCAGCTGTTGCGGTTCCCAATAGAGCATTGAATTGAGGAGGTCAGAGGGAATCAGGTACAGGCAAAAAATTGCTCCATAGGTGCAAAAAAACCACCTGCAACATGCAAGAGGCAAAAACAGTAGAAATTGAAGACGGGGACATAGAGTTCCTGGACGACATTGGCAAAGAGCCGGCCGACAAGAGTGAGGAAGCCTTGAAAAAGATTCTGGTAAAAGAAGATGATGTAGAGCGCTTCTTCTTTCTCGGCTCAAGCTTAGCCGAAGAGGAGGAGAGGGAGTTGGAGGCTTTCTTGCGAGCAAACATAGAAGTGTTTGCCTGGACGCCGTACTATAGACACCTCAATTTTGACCGCTTGTAAGACTTAGGTGCTTGATTCCGAGCACTCGATGATGACGATTACATTGAGTCAGTGGTTTAAGTTCTCAATAAAAGAATCCGAGTTCGAGCTCTAAACAATTCCAACCTGCCATACCCACTGTATTTCTACCATAGAATTTTAGTATTGCACCTTGTATCAACCTGTATTGAACCTGAAAGTAAGAGATAGTGGAAATACACTGAAGTCCGGCTGGACCTGAGTAATCCAACCGGAGACACCAACAGCCAATCGGACCTCTTGACTTTTCAAGCAGTTTCAGCAGTGTTCTGCCAGCTACCCAATTCTGCAGATATTTTGATCAAACCTGCTCGGGGCCTATAAATAACAGGGTTCAAACTGTTGTATAGGGGTTGAAAAACATATATAGAATTTGGTTAGAGAGATCAAATCAACATCAAGTGAGTTAGAAATATCAAGAGTGAGTTAGAAATATCAAGAGTTAAAAAAGATCAAAGCTATTATCCTTCTTGTTCTTCCATAAGCCTTGAAGCTCTCATATCATCCATACATACCATACTAGAGCTTGAACTTGAACTTGATTTGAGAATTGAAAATCATACTCAAACTTGAGGGTGCCTTGGAATCAAGTTTGATTTACAACAAGAACACCTCTTCTACAAGAGGTAAAGCTTTCTTGCTTTTATTTCAATCTTTGTTCATCTTTTTCTTGTGTTTTCATACTATTTTTGGACTGTTTTGAGGGCTAAAACTTATGATTAAAAGCTACCCAAAGGTGGAAGGGTTAATCCCCCTTGCTTGAACCTTACTCCTAGCTTAAATCCTTGTGTTTCCCACTTGTTTTCGTCAACTTTTGCCACTGTTTTGAAGCTGTTTTTCAACATCTAAACTATGTGATTTGAAGTTGTAAAAGTGGGGAGGGGTTAGCCACCCTTTCTCATAATTATACTAGCTTTAATCTCTCTATGATTGTGCACCTTCTATAGTTTAATTTCAGCACTATTGTATGTTATTTAGGGGCTGTTTAATTTATTTCAATAAGTTTGTTTTACATATTATGTTTGTGTTATATTAACCAATTAATCAACTTTGCATAATCACCTCTGCAACCTCCCTCCATTCTTCGATTATTCTGATTAAAAAGTTGTGAAAAATTAAGATTGTGGTTCAAGTATAAGAAAGAAACTTTTCTCATGCTTAATGATTTAATCTCTCAAGAGGTTCACTATCAAAGGCATAAAACTTTCTCATTCTTAATGGTTTAATCTTTTCGGAGGTTCACTACTAAAGGCATAAAAATTTTCTTAAACTAAAGTACAATCATTTATTTTTCAGTTCTTTTACCACTAGTGTGTCTACTTTTAAGGGATTAATTGCCTGTTGGAAATCATCAAGGAAAATATCATTATCACTTATTATTAAGTTTGGATTTCAAGTCATTATCGCTCACTTTGGGTTTTTCACTCTTCTGAGTTTGACTAGTTCTTGTTGCGCATCTTGGGTTTAACTTGAAATCCCAAACTTGCAAATAAGTTAGCCTCTTCCTTTGTAATTTCCTCCGAAGAAAATAAAGTTTATTTCCTCGGGTTAAGTCGACACTTATTTTCCTTTATTGTCTTTCGGACTTAGTGGATGTAAATATCACAGTGGACTTAATGGATTAAAGAAAAGGAAAGGCAATATAAAAGAGGCTAATAAAATTGAGTTTAAAATGAATCAACCAACATAAAGAAATAATATGATTGATTGAATTCGGTCGGACGTTATACCGAGTTTATTGTGTCAAGGCTTGTCTTATATTAATTCATGATGTTTTGATGAATCTTGAAGCGTCTTTACGGCCAGACGTTATGCCAGAGTCTATTATTGTGTCAAGGCTTGTCTTACATCAATTCATGATAATTTGATGAACCTTGAAGCGTCGCTACTTCTCTTCTTGAATTCGCTTCATGATAAGAGGGAAAGGTGGTTGTTATGCATTGCATTTATTGATCTTTGTCCTATCGTATCCAAAATCATCTTGCGAATCAACTTGCAACCATAGATGGTTTGGGAACCGAGTTCGCTCCTCTCTTGACTATTTTTTATGATAGAGAAGGGTAGAAGAGATAAATATGGCTGGGAATACCCTGTCTGCACTGTTTCACCTCCTGCACACAAAAAAAAAAAAAAAGATTTTCACAAAGAAAACAAGGTATGATTGGATTTATTTGGGGCTCGACTAAGTCTTGTTTTTGGTTGGCAAGGCGCCAATAAATTGCAAACAATTCACTTTTGGTTGAAAGCAATGATAAGGTGAAACAAAACAAGTCTCAGCAAGGCAGATAGAGTAATTCTTGAGGAGCATCACGCAATCATTACATATTATTTGTTGTAATAAATTAGACAACCCCATTTCATTGTTATTATTATGCATTTGGATTTGTGATAATGATTTATTTGGACACTTGGACATTCAGACTCTCCTTCGTGAGGATAAATATGTTATAAGTTGTATGTCTTTCAACTCCCCATTATTTCTCCCTTTTATTTATCTGCTTATGATGGTTACCATAGGGACATCATATTTTCAAATTAGCATTTTCATGACTTGCATTCATTCATTTTGCATGCATAAAGTTCGGCTTATCATATTATTCAAATGTCAAATTCAAACTATTTACTTGAATATGTGCGCTATCACATGCCTTGAATTGACTCGCATGCCATGCTAGTAGTCGAGCTTATTAATTGCATATTGTATGTGTTACATTAGTCATGTTGCATTAATTAGGATCATATATTTTTTCTAATTATTTGCTTTCTTTTGACTCACCTTCGAACATAAGGTAAGCATTTTTTTGCTTTAGCATATTGCATGAATGTGATTGCTGTCATATCGAACATACTACTATGAAGCTAAATACTTATTTGACATACCTGTTTGAATGCTTGTGGATGAAGGCTATTTACTGAAATTGGGATACTTTGATTAAATATATATATATATATATATGAGATCACTTTTTCAAGTAGTACATATTCAAAATACTTTTTTAAAACAAACATGAAATCAAACGTTCCAACTTCTAGTGAAATTAGTCTATACTTGTATGTTACGTTAAAAATAAAATAAGAACATATACTGTACATAAGAATCACATCATAATTAGTAGAAGCCGATCTTTGATCGGGTGAGTGGGGTACTCATTATTGACCTTCCCCTCTCATACCTAAGTTCCTGAACCAAGATACTTTGGTAACAACGGACTAATAGCCTTTGGCATGAGTCATGGGTTTCCTAAATTTCTCAAAATAAATATTTAGATGGTGACTCTGATATCTGGAAAAGCAGTTTATTTTTGGCATTTGATTCAAAACATCGATTTTCCAAAAGCAATTGATGGATTTGGACTCTTTTTATGTTTTTATTGTTTGACATTACACTTGTGAAATTAGATTTAGAACCAACACAAGTGGAGTCCGAACTGTACGGGATATTCATCATTCTGAAAGGAGGCACAAAAAGCCGAGCCACACATACGAGGTGCCTGGCATTGATCCCGAGGTCACTTGTCATAGGCTCAATGTAGACAAGTCGGCTAAACCTGTCATTTAGCGGGCAAGGAGACTGACTTTGATTCATGTGGAGGCAATAAAGGAGGAAGTGGACAAGCTGTTGGAAGCCAAGGCTATTCCGGACGTCAACTACCCAACCTAGTTGTCCAATATAGTAGTAATGAAAAAGAAGAATAGGAAGTGGAAAGTCTGTGTGGACTTCACTAGCCTGAACAAGGCTTGTCCCAAAGACAGTTTCTCTCTACCTAAAATTGATCAGTTGGTGGATACCACTTTAGGACATGAGAGGAGGAGCTTCCTGGATGCTTACAAGAGATATAACCAGATAGCAATATATCCCCCTGACGAGGAGAAGACTGCATTTATCACCCCAAAAAGGCTATACTGCTACAGAGTGATGCCTTTCAGGTTGAAAAATACAGGAGCAACCTACTAGAGGTTGGTGACCAAGATATTCAGACATCTAATTGGCAAGACAATAGAAATGTACATTGATGACATGGTCATGAAGACCAAAGAACCTGGGAATCATCTGGCCGGCTTGAAGGCAATTTTTGATATCCTGAGAACATATCATCTCTGACTCAATGCTTCGAAATGTGCATTTGGAGTCGGGTCTAGTAAGTTCCTAGGATACTTGGTTACCAGAAAGGGCATTGAGGCAAGTTCAAATCAAATCAAGGCTATTCTTGACTTAAAGAGCCCGACGTCAGCTAAGTATGTCCAAATTTTGACCGGCAAGGCGGCAGCCTTGAATAAATTTATCAACCGAAGTTCTGATAAATGCAAACCATTTTTTAGTTTATTAAAGAAGGCCACAGATTTTTTATGGACAGAAGAGTGCGAAGTCGCCTTGGCTGACTTGAAAAAGTACCTGACAACAACTTTAGTTCTGTCAAATCGAGTACCTGGAGAAAAATTGTTCCTATACTTGGCAGTATCAAAACACGGAATGAGCGCAGTGATAATCAGAGAAGATGAGGGAGAGCAAAAGGCTGTATACTATGTAAGACCTTAGCAAGTGTAGAAACTAGGTACCTATCCTTGGAGAAATTGACACTAGCCCTAGTGATGGCTTCGAAAAAGTTGAATCACTACTTCCAAGCCCATAAGATTGTGGTGTTGACTGAGCATTCTTTGAAGTCCTTGTTACATTATGGGGATCTGACAGGCAGAGTAGCCAGATGGGCAGTGGTGCTGGGCCAGTATGACTTGGAATTCAGGCCTAGAACAGCGATTAAGGGCCAGGTTCTGGCCGACTTTGTGGCCGAATTCACCTCTAGTGCCATCCTACGTCGGGCCCTGGTGAGCCGTGGCCTAGGTTGTCCACAAGAATCAGAAGAAACCCAGTTAGGGCCCAAGAACCCCACTCTAGCAAAATAGAAGAACGAAAAGATACCAAAGCCCTGCGACATTGTGAAAACCCATATTTAAATTATTCTTAAAAGAAAATAAATAAATTAATAAATTAATTAATTTTACTCAGAATCTACCTAAAATATATAATAGTGTGAAAACTAGTTTTAAATTAGCCCAATTCAGTCACTAACATAGACTTTATTAAGAATAAAAATGTTGTCGATACTTAATAATTATTGTTATAATTTATTGGTAAAAAAAAAAGGAAAAGAAAAAGAAAAAGAGAGGAATTAGATTCGTGGCAGAATATGCCACATGCAAGCTTGCATGTAAGCTTGGTAACTTCCATCTCATTATCATTCTTGGGCTAAGGAGACTTGTAGTGGGAGGAATGATAAGAAAGAGAAAAAGTGAGAGAAAGTAAGAGGGGGAGCTCAGCATAAGTTCATGTATAAATACAAGGAGGCTGAAGCATAATCCCATGTAGGTGAGGAGAGGGCTACTACTTCGTATGAGTGAGGGGAAATTTTTATAAAAAAAAAAATAATAATAATAATAATTTTAGCTAACAATAGAAGGAGAAGAAGAGAGGAAGCAAAATTTTTCTACTATTTCATCACCCATTTGAATCCTACTATTAAATAAGAAAACCCTCTCAACCCTCTCATTTCTTTTTATTAGTGAAATTTTCAGATTACTTCCTTGTGATTAAAATGATTACTCATAAATAGAAATTTTATATATATGTATAGGAATTTTGTGTTGAGAATAATCTGTTTTGAATCTGCCAGCATGTTTATCCGAATTTTTAGATAATTTTATACTCAAAATTTCAAAATGATTTCTTCTACAAAATTGTTGATAATGATGTCTAGTTTATCCAGAAATTTTTGGAAACAATTTTTGAGCTCTCTACGAATTTATACAAATTTTTAACTAAATTTGAAACTGTGTTGAGAATAATCTGTTTTGAATCTATCAGCATGTTTACCCGAATTTTTAGATAATTTTATACTCAAAATTTCGAGATGATTTCTTCTAAAAAGTTGTTGATAATGATGTCTAGTTTATCCACAAATTTTTGAAAACAATTTTTGAGCTTTCTACGAATTTATAAAAAATTTTAACTAAATCTGAAACTGTGTGACAGATTTGACCATGTATTTGAAAATTTATTTAAAATTCTATACTAAGCCAAATCTGGTAATTTCTAACTAAAATATGAAATTTGAAAAGTCTAGTTTCATGATAAATTTTTAGATTATGGGTTTGATCTATAAATTTAAGCATGGAATTAATACAAGGAAATGTGACAAATATGTGTCATAAACACCCTTGGAATTTTTAAGAATTATTTATAATTTATTTTTGAAAAATGCTTTCTGAAAAATGACCATAACATGTTTATGGAGTATTCTGTAGATTGATATGAATTTTAGAGTTGTATAAGTAATGTATTTAAAATTTTACTTGCAAGATATATATTCTGAAAATTTTTCTAGACAGGATAAAATCACCACTTTAATATTGTGCTAGTCTAATTTAGTAAATCAAAAATTTGTGCATGTGTGTATTTATGGTTTATTTCTTGTATCTAAGTTATTATGTTCATACCATGGTTTTAAGTAATTGTTTACTAAATTTTGTACATTGAACTATTATTGGGTGACATGCATAATGTTTTATGTTGGGAGTTTTTCTTTAGTTGGTATAACATTATTGGTGATTGAGATTTGAATAATTTGTGTTTAATATATAAATTAACCAAAAGGATTAACGGTATATAGTGAGTTACTGATAAAGGGTTAATACCGGGTATTTAGGGTGAGCCATGGTTTTTAATAACTTTTAAGTAAATTGTGTCGCAAAACTCTAAGATGGCACGGGGATTATTTGAACCCTTATCGGTATTTGGTTTTGGAATAAGGGTGGATGTGCAGGTAGCACGCAGGGAAGTTACGTACCCCTGGCAGACCGTTCCCTTGAGGCAAACCACGGATGTCACGGCTTGGGTATATAACTCCGGGCGTGGGCATGTTTGGTAGTTCTTGAATATTTGACCAAGGGGGGGTTTCCAAATTAACCGTGGCCATGACTTAGTGGTTGGTAAGTTAAATCTCTTTGGTGAGATTTCAATGGTCAATTAAGATATTAAAATTATTTGAATTATTTTAAGGATTGTAATTTATGTTTACAGTTATATTATTACCTCGTGTTTATAATCTCATTATTTTCTTTCAAAAAGAATGGTAGGTTGGTTATGTTTTCTTACAGTGTTGCAAAACTCATGGCATATATTTTGTTGCCCTGGCATTTTATGCCAGATTATGTCGAGAAAGGGATTGAGGCTGAAATTGGAGCTACTGCTAACATCGAATCTTGGCTAACTTAGAGTCAAGATTTTATCGAAATAAAATCCTATTATTTCTTGCATTAACATTTAACTATGTTGTAACGTTGTGTGTGAACTTGTAGTTTTATTTTGTTATTGGACTTTGACTGTGTAAAAATTTAAAAGTTCCTAATTAGTAGTTAAAATTTTATCTAGCAAGTTATTATTATTTAAATCTTATGACGTTTCAAAAAAAAAATTGGGGCGTCATAGACATCTACATCAATGACTCATTCCACTTGTTTGTTGATGGAAGTTCAACCCATTAAGCAGCGGAGGCAGGAGTAGTGTTAGTATCGCCAGATGGGCGAATGATAAAACAGTCTATTCGTTTGGGGTTCACGGCCTCAGATAATGAAGTAGAGTATGAGGCATTGATTGCAGGGTTGAAGTTAGCAGCAGCAATGAAAGTCGATGAGGTGATAGTCTTTTGCGAATCCTAACATATTGTGAATCAGGCAACAGGTGAGTATGCAGCCCGAGATGAACGAATGATAGTCTATGTCAAAGAGGTTGTCAGACTGTTAGCATTGTTCCAGGATTGCTGACTACTTCAGGTTAGCCGAGATGATAGTAGTCATGCCGATGCCTTGGCTAACCTGGCTAGTGCAATGAAATTAAGGGAGGCAAGGACAATAATGGTTCATTATTTGTCGGGCCCAAGTATAGAACCACTGATCACAAAATACGAAGCAATGTGCGTGGAGATGGGTCCAAGCTAGATGTATGTAATAGTAATGTTCCTGAGGGATGACAAGCTACCAGATGACCGAAAAGAGGCGCATAGGACCAGATTGAAGTCGGCCAGGTTCTGCTTGTCATCATAAGGCCATCTCTACAGAAGATCCTTCACTGTGCCCTTTTTAAGATGTGTACATCCATCACAGGTTGAGGATTTCTTGTATAAAATACATGAAGGAGTATGTGGAAGCCATACTGGAGGCAGATCACTTGCCTATAGACCCATATCCCAGGGGTACTGTGGCCCTACATGCAGAAGGATGCTAAAGCCTATGCCCAGAAATGTGAGAAGTGTCAAAGATTTGCACTTTTGATACATCAACCAGCAGTAGATTTGAACCCAGTATCCAATCTTTGGCCGTTTGCTTAGTGAGGCATAGACCTAGTGGGACAACTGCGCCATGCAACTAGACAGAGAAAGTTCTTATTGGTGGCAACTGACTATTTTACGAAGTGGGTAGAAGCAGAACCCTTAGCCAAAATCAGAGATATGGATGTAAAGAATTTTATCTGAAAGAACATAATCACCAGGTTTGGGATTCCAAGAGCCATTGTGGTAGACAATGGCACCCAATTTGATAGTAAATTGATCAAGAGCTTTTGTGTCAAGTACAAAATTAAGAACTATTACTTTATTCTAAGTTTCCCCCAGAGTAATGGTCAGACAGAAACATCCAACAAGACCATCTTGGATGGAATCAAAAAGAGGCTGGAAACAACAAAGGGAAAATGGGTGGAAGAGTTGCCTAATGTACTCTAGGCATATAAGACTACGCTGTCAACTAAGGAGTCTCCTTTTGCCATGGCTTATGGCACTGAAGCAGTCATCCCACTAAAAGTTAGCATCCCTAGAATCAGAACCCAGGAACTAGAGAATGGAACTAACGAGGCATTCTTGGCTCGTGACCTCGACTTATTGGGAGAAAAAAGAGAGAGAGTAGTAATTCGGCTGGGGGCATACCAGCAGCAGCTTGCTAAGGCTTAACAAAAAGGTCAACCCAAGAGAGTTCAAGATTGAGGACCTCGTCCTGAGGAAAGTGGTCGGCAACAAGAAGGATCCTAGGGAGGACAAGCTTAGCCCAAACTGGGAAGGGCCTTATAGAATTATTTTGCTGTTTGAAAACGGGCATATCGACTTGAAAGAGTTGCCCTATCCCCGGAACACTTGCAATCTAAAGTTTTTTTATCATTAGTTTTTTTGTTTTTTGAGAATTAAGCAATATTAGCCAAAGTTTTAATAAAACACTAGCTTGATTTGGTTTTATTGTTGGTGATACTTGTGTGATAGGATTGAAGTAGTCTTATGGCGATGTTTCTGATTGAAACATGACGAATAACTTAGACTTATCATATGGTAGAGTTGAATTATACTTGCCATATGATACGATTGAACTAAGTTTGCAATGTTTCCGATTGAAACATGATGAGTAACTTAGACTTATCATATGGTAGAGTTGAATTATACTTGCCATATGATAGAGTTGAACTAAGTTTGTGATGTTTCCGATTGAAACATGACGAGTAACTTAGACTTATCATATGGTAGAGTTGAATTATACTTGTCACATGATAAAGTTGAACTAAGTTAGCAATGTTTCCGAATGAAACATGTCAAGTAATTTAGACTTGCCACTATGTCAGAGTTGAACCAAGTCTTGTCTAGTTAGATTAACATAGAGGCCGAGGTCGCAAGACTCGGCTAAATTTTAGTTTGAATCAGACTTCAACAAAAATTGGAGATACATGCTTAATGTGAACATCAGTGATACTTAGGTTCACATTAGGGGGCAGGAATGAGGAATAAGCTAGATACTTGTTGAAATTTTTGACAACAATTTACAAGTTGGAGTCAGCTGAAATAACTAGATAAAGGATAACCGAGGTAACCAAAACAATTGTCAAGACTGGAAGGATTGAAAGGGTTCAGTCTTGGTAACACTTGTTGAAAGTTACCAAGAGGAAATATTATAAAGTGCTCATTGGCCGAGCTCACAGTAAAAGGTGAAACTCTAATGTGAGTTGGTCCGAGGTGAATAACTAAGTTTGTACGCAAGGTAAAGTGTGTCTGAGGTGTTCTAAACCCGAAGTGATCATACAAGAAAGTTGTAAAAGTACAATAATATTCTAACGTACGAAAACATGCAAGGCATAGAAGAAAAGCAGTAAACATACATGAAGAGAAGCATTTAACACTTGGAAGGAAATATAAGACTTGCATTCAGAAGATGGAACTTATTCACAGGTAAAAAGGCACTTCGGCCTAGCAAAAAGACAACTTGTTCAGGTACAAAAGAAGGCACATCAGCCAAATTAAAACTTAAAATTGTTCAAACAAAATGAAGGCACAACTGAAAGAAGAAAAGTTCAAAGTAAGGAAATAATTTTCTAAGTAGACTGTTTTGCTTCAGCGGTTGACGGTGCTTCGGCCTCGGTAGACAGCTAAGCGGTCTTCTCGACAATCTTCTCAACCTCGATCTTGGCGTCGATCTCAAGAAGAGTCTGGTCAAGGCTCTTCTCGACAGCTTGGACCTTGGTTTCAGAGGTGGTCTTTTCAGGAGTGGCACTTTTGGGAACCTCGTCCTCGTTATCTTGAGTCAAGTCTAGGACTTGCTCATCCAGAGTGGGGGACTTGGCCCTAAGAGTGGCCTCTTCCTCTTCGTTTGAATCTTCAGCATCAGCCTCATCCTCTTTGACCTCGTCATCAAGTCCCTTCGGAGTTAGAGGGAAAGGCACGCTAAGTTAGTTGATGTCTTGGAGGTCGGAGTCTATTAGGACAGATAATTTGTTAAGGGCTGCAGTCCACCCGAGGTAGAAACCCCGGTTTCATGCCTAGTTGACTTGGGCTTTGTATACATCGCGAACAACGGCTTTTCATCGGTTGCCTTGATCTTGGCCTTCTTGGTCGCCAAGGCCTCTGCGAGATCAGCCTCGGCTTTGGAAGTTTTTGCTTTGGCCTCTTTTGCCTCGGCTCTGAGAATCTCGGCCGCTGCTTCAACTGCTTCGACCTTTTCCTTGGCTTGATCTAGCAGAACTTTGATCTTGGTCTCAGCATTATTAAGGGAGGAGAAGAAGCCAGCGGCTTCTTGAGTCTTGTGCACCAACTCTTTCTTGAAAGCCTCGGCTTTCGTGGCAAAAGAATGGACGTGTTGGATGGCCTATAAGAAAAGAAACAAACAAGTTAGTAAAATTTCTAAGTAAAGAAATCAGAGCAGAAAGCCAAAAACAATACAAGTGTTGGACACTTACAAGAATAGAATGTTGCATCATCAACGCGAAGTTTTCATATTCGGTGATCTCAGTCATACGATTTAGATCGGTAGGCAAAAGAACGGCAGTGGAGTGAGCGGCGCCAACCTCAATGCTATCAATGGCACTATCGCCAGCTCTCATCTGCCGATCGCCAATTGAAATCGTTGGAGCCTAGGGCGCGTCGGCTTTGAAAAAGCTTGGGCCCTCTACACCTTCGGACCTCGGTCTTTTTTTTTGCTGTTGGACATATGGCACAGCTTCGGATGGCCTTTTCTTGGTGACAGAAGTGCATTTCCTGATCTCGGCCAATTTGGAGATCGGTACGGTATCTTCGGAGTCTACTTGGGTAGCAGAGGCCTTTACCTTGGCTCTTTTGACTCTTTTTGGCTTGGGCTTTGGTTGGGACTGAGAGATGGAGGAATGGACTAAAACCATTCCTGGCAAGTTGGCTAAGAAGTTTTCCACAACGGCTTACTGCGGCCCATGTCGTTGGCGGTTGCAACGATGGTGACTCTGGTACCGAAGTAGATCGTAGGAAGGGCAATTGGGGGATTGGCTGGGTTGTAAGCCGATGCCTCAGAATCTCAGCATTTGCGGCTATGAGTTTTGTCGGCTAGAGCGTTTGAAAGAGCTCGGCAATGGCATTGACACTGCGATAGTGGAATCAATTGAGGAGCAGAGGTGGAAGGTAGCTTTATTGGATCAGAAGAAGAGGCCTGGTCTGGCCTTGGTAATGAAGTAACTGGTGGAGTAGTGGCTGATGGAGGAGTCTTGCTTCTGCGGGGAACGTCGAACAATGTAGACTTGTATGTCGGGATATAATTCAGCAAAATGGGGGTTTTGCGTTTTGGGATGGGAGGATCCAAGAACTTCCTGAGACCTGGGCTTAGGAAGAAAGTCTGGCAAAAGTCCTTTGATGGCTGAGGAAGAACTACAAGAAAGAGCAACAAACATTAGTACAGATAGATAAATTGGAAAGTCTTGAATAGAGATAGAGTTTATGGGAGGACTTAGTTCTTACCCTCATCCTCTCTAAAGACTCCTTGGCGCAGTGGTAAGAGATGAAGATCGTCATCTGGTGTAAACTCCCAGTTGCTTAAGACGATCAAATAGTCATCTCCTGCACCCTTGTTTGAATATGGAAGGTCGGCTATAAGTTTGAAGGCGATGGATTTGGGTTTGAGGTAATATATGTAGCCTTCATCAAACTTAAGGCAACACATAGTGTAACAAAACTTAATGTCAGCTAGTGTAATCCTAGTATTTTCTCGGCAAGCCAGTTCGATTATACCGTTGATAACCCTACATGAGTTAATAGCTAGCTGCATAGGGTCAAATTTATAATAATAGAGTTTTCCCTAAAAGGGTGTCTAGGGGAAACCGAAGTCCACACTCGATAAAAGCAACTACGGGGAAAGGCATGGAATCTCCAACAGGCATGATAGAGTCCTCTTTTCCAGCCAACTGATCTGAACGTCAGCTGGAATAGAGAACTCTTACCTAAAGTATTCTAGTTTGGCCAGGGTGTCTACTCTCCACCTAAACATACCCATGATATCGGCTTAAAAGTATTTGGTGCTAGAATTCAGAGAAAAGTGATTGGCAAAGACCTCAGCTAAACCCTAGAGAGCACTAGGGTGAGGGTTTCGAAGATCAAGAGGGGAGATTGTATCAGCTTCTCTAAAAGATATAAGTTCTAAGGCAAGTCCCAAACCTAAATCTACAAAGATGAACAAGAATCAGGGGCAAAAATCTGAAAACAAACAAGAAAAACAAGAACAAGATTCAAAACCAAGAAGGATTCGGAGTCAAACGAAAATCAAGAATAAGACAAAGTAGAAATACAGAGAGGACATAGATATGGCAAGAACAGTGCCGAAACGTTCTAGTAAGACAATAACAAATTTCATGATACACAAAACGAATTCAAGAACAAGATACTAATTCATGGTATCCAGAAACGTGAAAAACACAGAAAAATATAGTACAACTATTCAATGGCAATAGGTGCAATGTAAAGGCAGCACGGGGAACAAAAGCAAAGCAGATTGAAGCACAAGAATTGATTGACAAATGACTCAATATGGCAATTGGAATAAGGAATTCAAGCAGCAAGGGACATACAAACAGATTCATGATAGTATCGCTCATACGAACAATGAAAGACATAAATTAAAGAGGAGAAATCAGATATTTACCAGTTGGAGTCGAAGAAACAATGCCGGAATAGTATTCGCCGGAGTCTGACGACAATGATAAATGAATCAAAGCAGGAAATACCTCGCTGGAAGTGGTGAACGGAATGAGTACAAAGAGCTCATGAATGCAACAATTGAGGCTTTTTGGGAATT
The DNA here is from genome assembly GCA_025200525.1 of Camellia lanceoleosa. Lineage (NCBI taxonomy): Eukaryota > Viridiplantae > Streptophyta > Magnoliopsida > Ericales > Theaceae > Camellia > Camellia lanceoleosa. The sequence goes on from CM045763.1 coordinate 66,750,793, forward strand.
GAGAGAGAAAATCTTGAGCAAGAGAGAAAATGCGAGAATGCGAAGTGAAGAGAAAGAGAGAGAAAGAAGGAGTTTTGTTAAAAATATGAAAATGTGGAAAAACATAATGAGCTGCCTTGGACAACGTGCTTGTCAGGCGGCGTGGGCAGAAATAACGCGCCCTGATAGCGCGTGTCAGGTACGAACCAATAAAGAAAGGACACTGTGACGACCCTGCCACATATAATATTTTATATTTAATTAATCAAGGTGATTTGGATTTTAATTAATTATTATTTTAATTTAATTGTGGAACTGATGAACAATATTGGTATTGATTCGTATGTAATTTATAAAAGAGCTATTTCATAATTAGAAATTAAAAGCTTAAGTGGCTCAAGAAGGTGAAATTGGCAAATTAAATTATTTTAATTTTGAGTATCGGACCATATGTGGGTTTTATTAAATAATCGATTCAGTTTGGTAAAATTGAGATTTGATTAATTAGGTCCGAATTGGAATCAATTAAGTTAATTAAATTATGTAGGATTTGTGATTGGGCTAATCAAGATTAATTAAGATTAAATGATGTTCAATTAAATTAAAATGTAATTGATTTATTTTTTTTAATAAAATTATAATGCAAAAGGGGATGTTGGTGTGTTTTGGAAAGTACAAGGCAACAATGCTTTATGCATATATATACATCATCAAGTCATAGTGTGCTGGGACAAAACAGAGTCGAGAGGGAGAGAAGGAGAAACTGAGAGAGAGAGAGAGAGGGAACTCAAACTATTGTCTTGGAGAGTTCAAGTAAAGGGAATGGAATATAAGAAGAGAAGTAATGTGTGAAAGGAGCTTAAGAATTCATCAATTGTACACCAAATTGAAGATTAAAGGTAAGGATTTCATGCTTGAATTTTGTAGAATCCTTGTGTTACACTTGAATTAAAGGTGAGTTTGGATTCAATTTCATATAATCTGGAAGAAATTAGAAAACAAAGATGAAGAGATTAAGTTAGGTTCATGGTTATGGAAATTAATTATTTTGGGTTTGATGTTGTGATTTTGCATGAAATTAAGCCTCATTGTTACATGCATGAGTAAATTCTACAAGTTTAATACTCTAATTATACATGCATCATGGATTTTGAAGAATTTGAATTAATTCAATCTCATATTTTGAAGAGAAAAAGGAAAAAGCTTTAGAAAGATCAAACTCATGGAAATTTAGAATTAATTCTAAAGTAAGACAAAGTTTTGATTTTATTATGAAAATTATAAATTTGTTTGATCCATGCATGTAATTGAATTTAAAAGTTTTATTCAATTTAAACACATTTTGGAACATCTATGATCATAAATTAAGTTTTTGGTTAAAAATTGAGTTAAGTTGAAATTTTAAGAAATTGATTTTGTAATTCATTATTTAAGTTTGATTTTTGTTATTAATAATGAAATTGAATTTCATTTTTACATACAACATGAAATTTTCAAGAGTTTTGAGAGTTTATTTGATGTCTTAAAATTTGTGGGTTTGATATGGAGAAAATAAATTAAATTTAAATTTAGACAAATTTGGAAATAAATTACAATTTATATTTGCAAATCAAAATTAGTTTGATTTTGATTTAAATTTTTTACTTGTACATATTTTTGAAAGGACTTTATAGTTTTAATTTATGTTTTATAAAACAAAGAAAGAAGAATGTTGGAATTATTATATTCATGAAATTATTGGTTTAATGATCAAAGAGATTTTTGTATTAGAAATTAGAAAATTAGTCATGGGTTCATCTTTATTAATAAAATTACATGTCTAATTGGTTCATGCAAGAGTTTAAGTTTTGAAAATGTGTTTGGAAATTATTTTGTTGGTTTTGCAAGGACAAAATTTGTTGGCCGCTCAAGCGGTAAAGTCACCGCTCGAGCAAACATTAAGGCCAACCAGTATTTTTACAGAGCTTTGCAAACGCCTTGAGCCACCAAAAGTGCGCTCAAGCGAGGACCCTATTTTCAATAATTTTTGACTAACTCTTTTAAATGCATAATTATATCCTCATGACATTCTAAGTATTCTTAAGCACCAATTGGACTCACATAGTCATGGAATAAGCTAGAAACACATAAAGAGAGTTTAATTAAAATGAAATGAATATTGAATGGTACTTCTATTGTATTTTTGTTATGTGATTTGTTTAGGTAGACGTCCGAGGCCTTATATCGTCTTAACCCACTGTAAGTAATAACTTTATAAAGATATGTTCAAGTTATGTTTACTTCCGAAAATATTATTATTATCGAAATTGATATATGATTGATTGAATGACCTATTGAAACGTTATTTTCTCATAATGAATGAAGTTCTGTTTTGAAATAACTTTGTGGCATCCATTGAGTGTAGGCCCTTGCCTGGGGCTAACAATACCATGGCTAGGCCCTTGCCTAGGGGAGATAATACCATGGCTAGACCCTTGCCTGGGGGAGACAATACCATAACTAGGGCCTTGCTTGGGGGAAACAATACCATGGCTTTTGAATTGATTGGCACATAGAGATCTCTAGTGTTAGACCATTATGGTCCATTGTTATTGGAATATTGTTACTCTATTGGATGTACTACGAAAATTGTCATTGAATAAGAATTACTATTAAGATGACATGGATCATTGAGAATTGGATTGAAATTGGAATTATAACGAAAATGCTATCGAACAATGGTTTTTTTCATTGCAAAGGATAATCAAATTATTTTGCCTATTGAAATGGATTGATTCGGAAATTGAAATATAATTTGATATGGAAAATGGTTTGTTATAAAGTTTGATATAATATAGCAAATGCCTTACTTTAAAAATGATTTAAGATTCGTTTTGAAATAATAAGACAGTTTTTTATATTATCGTTGAACTTCATTCATTTAACCTCTTTATTCTGTTATTATTCGCTGGACTTTAGCTCACTATTTATATGTATATGTAGGTGAGAAAACTAAGCAACAAGGATAGAGAAAGCCTCGGAGTCTACCCATGTCAGCCTTTTGAAGAGCTTCCGAAATGGAGCAAATTAGGCTCGAGTAGAGCCAAGAAAATCAACCCCCTTAGCTTTGTCAAAGTTTGGTATTTTTCTAAGTCTTAAATGTATATGTGTGTGAGATATATATATATATAAGATTTGTATATGTTTATAATTTATTATTGTACCATGTAGGTACAACCTCAATGGACATTTTTATTTTTGTTTTGTTTCCGCCTTAGGCCTCGATATAATATTAAATATTTTGAAATTTTTTTCTTTGAGGTCGAAAGTAATCTAGGATTACTGGCCGGTCATGATTCTAAACCCATAAGGGCGAGTTTGGGTCATGACAGATACGTATATGAAACGGTTGGAAAGACTGTTTGTGACAGCTCATGCACAATCAAGAGCTCTTGAACTTTTCGATTAATGAAGTAGTAACCTCGGCGAGAGGAGCAACCTCGGTTGAGATGCTTAAAGAAATCGATCCATGATTCTTGGTTCTTGATAGAATGGGCAACTGATTCTACGTTACGTGAAACCGACGAGTCATGACCTCGGTCGGAGAGAATAGTGAATTTTAACCGACATGCTATATTGATAAACGGTATAGGTTCCATCACTTCAGGTTGCCGAGGTAATAGAACCTAGGGCGCAGTTGTAGGGACGTATTTTGTAAATGGCAACACGTGGCTAAAGTGACGCCGAAGTGTCAACCAAGGTGTCACGTGGCTTGGTCATGCGCTGAGATGATCTCGGCTACACCGAGGTTATCTGCGGAGATACCAGAATTCAAGATGAATGGATAAGGGATAAGAGTCCTAGAACAGGAGAGGATTTTAGTCTAGATAAAAATAAGGCTCAAGAAAAGTTTATCTCTATCTAAATGAAGGTTCAGGATGAGCATTGAGCTTGAGTTCATTGAAGTGAGGCTTCTAATGGGATCAAGTCACTGCTATCGTGGGTCTGAAATATGTTCTTTTTTGTGAGTTTAAACACAATTTACTATCTTTGAGAGATATTGATTACTGACTTGATCGTCGGAGTGCCTCTGGGAGAACAAACCACCGCCGGATTCTCATCTTTTTGTGCAAGTTGTTGAGTTTAATATATTCTGCCGGTACTCTCCAGTTGAATTTCTCATTTGGTTGTGTGGTCGGAAATCAACACCCACATATATAACTACTAATTTATAATAGATTTTACATCTTAAATCTATCTCACATTCATTTTTATTTTGATATTTTATTAGAAATTAATAATTAATATTAATTATAATAGAGCGAAACGGTTTCAAAGGAGAATTATAAATTTTAAAATTTAATCTGTAATTAATGGATAGAACGATGTGAATTAGTACGATTTTAACGAATTGGACAATATTTTACACAGTTTTATCCATAATAATATTACAATCACATTATTGAAATTAAAATTAAGGGAACCATTTTAAGGATCACAAACATTTTTATTTTAATTAATTAATTTGTATATTTTATACATAAAAATTAGCAAAACAATATCTCCCTTTCTTTTTCTTTTTTCTTGGTAGGAGCACGTGAAACGGTCTCAACTACCACAGAGAGCAACGTGCTTCTTTTAGAAAATTTATCTTATCTTCTGAACTTTAATATTTTTGTTTCTTTCAATTTTATTTGTATGACTTGCTTTAGTTTGACAATATGTATTCACTTTTAAATTTTGAAAAATTTCATAAAAAGCTTAAAGTTCAACCTCCAGGCTAACAAACACCCCCATTGACATTGCATAAAAGACCATACATGTATTCCTTATTTTAGGCTATAGCTTGTGTTGTTCAAATAATAACTAAAGGTCATGTTTGATTCAAAAGATTAATAGTGAAGTATTAATAATTCTATCAATACTAATAATTCAGGTTATGTTTGATTCAAAAGACTAATAGTGTAGTATTCACTATCCAATTGGATTAATATCCATTGGATTAATAATCCCACCCCAACCCCATTACTAATAATCCTACAAATTTGTTGGATTAATTATCCATTGGATTAATAATCCTAAACCAAAATATTAAAACAAACATGGGATAATTGGGCCCACAGATTAATAATCTCAATTCCATGCTCTAATCCACCCAATCAAACACAATGAATAATTTATTCTATTAATCAAATTGGATAGTGAATACTACACTATATTAATAGGATTATTAATACCTCACTATTAAGCTTGTGAATCAAACATGGCCAAAAAGTTTTCATATGAAACAGTGGTAAGTTACCCTTTACCCTTTTTATATTTAGTCAATTTTTTACTTTAGCTCTTAGATTTTTTTATTTATTTTTATTTTTTTTTTCACTTTGGCCCTTCATGTTTCAAATTTTTTCACTTTACTCTTAAAGCTAATTACTGATAAAAAATTATACAAAAAATGACTTTTATTATATATGACTCACACTTCTAACATAAATTTAAACTCTAATATAATAATATATTTTTTATATTATGTGATAGTTATTGTGTCATTTTTTATCTAATTTTGAACAAAATTTAACTTTAAGTGTAAATTAGGAAAAACTTAAAATATGAAAGACTAATGTGGAAGAAAACAAATTTTAAAGGTTAAAGTGAGAAAGTGGCCAAATTTAAAGGGACAAAATATAATTTATCCTATAAAACAGGGTTTAAAATTTCGATACCCTTTGTTAAAAATAAAATAAAATAAACTATAACCCCTTATGGAAAATTCGTGTCTAACCTTCTTATCTATATACAAAAACTTTTACGTCATAAGTATAAGTTTGTTGGATAATACTTGAGACCCCCTTTTGGGGCACCCCTCACCCCCCCCTTTGCCATGTGTCAGGGGGTGATTGGATGTGCAGGAAAGGGGGACCAATGAGAGAAGAGAGGGGGTCAAAAGGGGGTCTAAAAAAGGGGTCTAAATCACCACCCAATAGTGTTATTGAAAAACACCTTAAAAAGCAGAGAGAGATTATAATATGTACTCTTAAAAAGGTGCATATAGTATATTTTTTATTTAAAATTTTATGATATAAATCACAAAATATTACAATTTTTATCTCAACAAATTTTAATTTTTTATGATGTGCATTTTCAAAAGGGCACATTGTAAATTTCTTCCAAACATTAGGTCTTTATATTGGAGTATTTGTTACAAACAACACAACAAGCAAGAAGACAAAAAAGAAAAAAAAGTCACACATTACTCATTGGTTTTAAAACTACAATACGGTGTCGTTTTGGTTGTGTTGTGGTTAAATTAGTTAAAATAATAGTAATAATAATATAGATTAAAAAATTAATAAAATAAAATATCACATTTTAATATAATTATTTTATTTTTTTTCTCACAAAAGTTAAAAAAATTAATCCAAACAAATTTTTTTGTTCGAACTAAAATAGTCAAAAAAATTAAAAAATCAAAAAATCAATTCAATTTCCAAATGAATATATAAAAATAAATAAATAATATTAGAAATATCTCTTCCTAACCGTAATCACTTTTCATTTTTCATTTTTTAAAAAATATTTTTCAGAAAATTCTACTTTCTTATTTTTCGTATTTTTTTGTTTTTATTAAATTTTTTTAATATTTTAAGCAAATTTTTTACTTTTTAGACACACATAACATAAATATGCCTAAAAAGTAAAAAAATTGTAAAAAAAATCTGTTAAAAATTCACTAAATACCAAAAATACAAAAAAAATATAAGAATTCAATACATTTTTTGTATTTTTATGTATTTATTAATTTTTTAAAATATTTTTTCACAAATTTTTTACTTTTTAGATACATCTAAGTAAGGTGCATCTAAAAAAGTAAAACAAAATGTTTAAAATTTTACAAATATTCACTAAAAATAAAAAAACACGAAAACCAAAATAGTTTTCAAAGAACTTAATCCAGAAAACTCAAACCAAACGCACTAGATTATGTTATGAAAAATGTTTCAAGGAAGCCATCCTATAATTTTGATGTGAATGATAATTTATCCTTTTTTTTTAATATATAAATATTCGGGACTTTTCTCAAACTAAGCTCCTACATTAATTTATTTCCCAAATTAAGTCTAGTTTGACCGAATTTTCCAAACAAAGCTTAAACGTGTTTACTAAACACGCTTTCACTATTTTTGTAATCCAGACAAACAAAATAAATAAAATTATGAAAACGTGTTTAGAAAATGCACTTTTAATGTCGCGCGGTTACAAATCGGTTGTTTAGTAATTATCACGTCAATTAATAAAACGTAATTGAAAAACATACAACATAAAAACATGTTTTTGAAAACACGCTTACAATAAAAAATAATAATTAATTTTACACTCACATCACACATACTCACACTCACACTCACACTCTCCTCTCTCTCTCTCTCTCTCTCTCTCTCTGACACACACTTACACCCACGTCACTCACACTCACTCTCTCTTTTTCACACACACCCACACACACTTATAATAAATAAATAAATAAAATAATTAATTTTATTCATTATATTTATTTTAATAAAACATATATAATTTTTAATATATATAAATTTTATTTTTATAAAATTTATACTAATAAAATGATATCAATCATATTTTTAAAATGAGACCAATATTAAATATATATAATAATACATAATAATCAAATCAAACAAAGTGATTATTACATATATTTGATATTCATCTATAAAAAATAACAATCACTCTATTTGGTTTGATTATCTTTAAAATGAGACTAATAATTTAAAATATATATATATTAAAAAAATATAACCAAAGCAAACAAAGTAATTATTATTTATTATTATATATATTTAATATTGGTCTCATTTTAAAAATGAGTGATATTTTTTATTGGTATTAATTTTATAAAAATAAAATTTATATATATTAAAAATTATATATGTTTTATTAAAATAAAATAATGAATAAAATTAATTGTTTTTATTTTTATTTATTTATTATAAGTGTGTGTGGATGTGTGCGAAAGAGAGAGAGTGGAGTGTTGTAGGTGTAAGTGTATCAGAGAGAGAGAGAGAGAGAGAGAGAGAGAGAGAAGAGTGTGAGTGTGTGTGATGTCTGACGCTAAGCCTTATCCTTTTTTTTTTGGCCACGGGGTCACTGCTATGACCCCCTATTGTGTTTAAAACGACACAATTTTATTCTTTTTTTATGTTCTTATTATGTTTTTTGGCATCATAAATTACACTTTGCCCTAAACCTTAGATCCTAAACTCTAGAATAAAAATAAATAAATTTTAAGAATTAAACCCTAAACTCTAAAATAAAAAAATAAATTTTAAGAATTAAATTATAAATTCTAAACTCTAAAATAAAAATAAATAAATTTTAAGAATTAAACCCTAAACTCTAAAATAAAAAAAATAAATTTTATCCCTAAACCCTAAAATAAAAATAAAATTAAGAATTAAACCCTAAATCCTAAACCTTAAAATAAAAAAAAATTAAGAATTAAAGTAAAAAAACGATCATTTTATATAGTTGATTATTATTTGTTATTATAAATTATTATATATATTTAATATTGGTTTTAATTTTATAAAATAAAATTTATATATATTAAAAATTATATATGTTTTATTAAAATAAATATAATGAATAAAATTAATTATTTTTATTTTTATTTATTTATTATAAGTGTGTGTGAATGTGTGTGTGAGAGAGAGAGAGTGGAGTGACGTGGGTGCAAATGTGTGTCGGAGAGAGATATAGAGAGAGAGAGAGAAAAGAGTGTGAGTGTGTGTAATGTGAGGGTAAAATTAAAATTTTTTTTTATTTTGTTGAAAGCGTGTTTTCAAAACACGTTTTCATGTTGTGCGTTTTTCAATTACGTTTTATTAATTGACGCAACAATTAGTAAACGCGTGATTTGTAACAGCGCGACCTTAATTGAAAGCATGTTTTATAATTTTATTTATTTTGTCTGTCTAGACTAAAAAAATTCTGAAAGCGTGTTTAATAAATACGTTTCAGCTTAGTTTGGGAAATAAAATAGTATATGAGCTTAATTTGGAAAAAGCCCCTAAATATTCACCACTAAATTGTTTGAGAATCTCAAAATAAGTAATCATAAAGAATTAACAATTATGAATATTTTGAAACATAACAATTTTTGGACAAAGAATCTTATGTGGCTATCTTATTATTGTAACCCTTCTCACATATCAATTGATGCTTAAATATAAAACCCTCAAAAAAAATTAAATAAGTAAATGGATAGATCCTTCTAAAATTTTTGTTTAATATAAATTTCTCCTCACATTTGAAATTGTCTCTTTAATTGCTGATGTCATGTCTTAAATTTTTTTAAATGACCATCTTATCATTTTTCATATAATTTTTTTTTCCTATCATCATGACTATTCTCTATAACATTCCATCATTAAATTCTACCTAAACATATTCTTATTGAGTAATAATATACAAATATAAATTTTATATAGAATTTTCAAACGTAATGATATAGCTTAATGGTGACCTTTCACTTTAAAACAAAACACTCATAAACATAATTTATATTTACAATATTATCACAATCACAACATTTTTATGATATTATTTGCATAAATTTTTATGTAAGAATATAATTTTTTATTTTTATTTCCACCATTATATCTAGATTTGATTAATTTAATCTAGATATATTTGAAAAGTATAAAAATTTGTACAAAAAATTTTAACAAAATCCATTGAATATAACAAAATAAAATAATAAATTAAATTTTTATATTTTTATATTTGGTGAATTTTTTTAAAAAAATCATAAAATATTATACTTCTTAAGAAAAAAATTATAAATTATTCAGCACTTCCTAAACAATTCCTTGTTTTGTTTGTTCTTTTGAATAAGGCCTAGCAACACAATTAAAAGTCAATTTTTTAATTTTTTTAATTTTTTTTTAATCACATCAACTTTTTACATTTTTTTGTATGTTTTTTTAAAAAAATAAAAAATTAACTTTTAACTTACTTTTCAAAATAGGCCCAATGTCTACTCAAGTCGACGTAAATGTTAAATCAAAGTTGAAAGTTTAATTTAACTCATTGTCTTAATTAGTGGTCCAAGAGTCAATTATTTGGCATGCACTATATAAGTGCACTTATTTAGATAGATACATTTATTTAGATCATATCATTTTTTTTTTTACACATTTTTTTATGAAAAGTTAAAAAATATATTTATTTAAATTATCTCAAATACCCCTTAATCTTAAAATTTTTTAAGTATGTGGCTCTTGCAAACTATTTTAATGAAGATAAATAAATATTCATAAGTTTTTGCTTACAATTAGGGTGCGCGCGTGGTGTAGTCCGAATAGTTTAAGAGTAAAATTATAAATTAAATGGTAGATTGATAGATTGACAAATAATCAAATCTCCATTTGAGTGATTTGGGACAGATTAACGGATTGATGAATATTTTTAACATATTAATAAGCATTTGTATAATATATAACATTAATTTACGTAATATTTTTCATATATATAATACAAACTAATTTTACATAACATTTTTCATATATATAACTACTAATTTATAATAGATTTTATATGTTAAATCTCTCTCCCACTCATTTTTATTTTGATATTTCATTAGAGATTAAAATATATATATATATATGTATTAATTATAATGGACCAAAACGGTTTCGAAGACGAATTATAAATTTTAAAGTTTAATTTGTGGTTAGTGGATAGAATAATACAAATCGGTATGATTTTAACAGATTGGACAGTATTTTCTACAATTCTATCCACAATAATATTATAATCACATTATTGAAAGTAAAATTAAGGGAACCATTTTAAGGATCACAAACATTTTATTATTAATTACTTTGTATATTTTATACATTTTATTTTTAATTACTTTGTATATTTTGTTTTTTCGGTAAGAGCACAAGAAACAGTCTCAACTAACACAGAGAGCAACATGCTTCTTTTAGAAAATTTATCTTATCTTCGGAATTTTAATAGTCTGTTTGCTTTCAGTTTTTAAAATTTAATTTTTTAAAAATTGAGTATTTTTTTTTATATTTTTTTGTTTATACTAAATATTTTTAAAATTTTAAGCAATTGTTTTACTTTTTTAGATGCATCTAAATAGTAAAATATTTGTAAAAAAATATTTTAAAAATTAATAAATACACAAAAATATAAAAAATGTACTGAATTTTTATTTTGTTTTTTTTATTTATATTTTTGGTATTTAGTGAATTTTTTAAATATTTTTTTCACAAATATTATACTTTTTAAATGTATTTATGTTAGTTTTGTCTACAAATTAAAAAAAATTGCTTTAAAATATTTTTAAAAATTAGTGAAAACAAAAAAAAAATACAAAAAACGAAAAGTAAATTTTTTGAAAAGTGAAATCTGAAAACTGAAACCAAACAAAGTAAATATTTTTGTTTCTTTCAATTTTATTTGTATGACTTGCTTCAGTTTGACTATATGTATTCATTTTTTAATTTTGAAAATTTTCATGAAAAGCTTAAAGTTCAACCTCCAGGCTATTGACATTGTATGAAAGACCATACATGTATTCCTTATTTTAGGCCATAGCTTGTATTGTTCAAATAATAACTAAAAAAATTTCATACAAAAAGTGATAAATTATATTTTGCCCTTTTTATGTTTAGTCATTTTTTTACTTTAGCTCTTATAATTTATTATTTTTCATTTTAACCCTTCATGTTTTAAAATTTTTTACTTTACTCTCAAAGCTAATTGCGGTTAAAAATTACACAAAAAATGACACATTGATAATCACATAGCATAAAAGTATTTTATTATATATAACTCACATCTCTGATATAAACTTAAATTCTAATATAATAATATATTTTTTATATTATGTGACAGTTATTGTGTCATTTTTATCTAATTTTGAACATAAATTAACTTTCAATTGCGATTGGGACCTCGAAACCTTCTCCGAATCCCTGAAGCATTAAAGCAGCGTCGTTTAAATCGTTTAATTTTTTTTTTTTTCAAGCGGAAGAACGAAGATGGCGGAGGAGGAGGAGGAGGAGGAGGAGGAGGGAGGGCCAACAAACTCGGGGATGAGGCGAGGCCGAGGAGGCGAGGAGGCGAGGCGAGGAGGAGGCCGAGGCAGGAGGCAGAGGCATGGCGATCGTGAGGCCCAGACGACGATCGAGGCGTGAGGCGGCGGGCGAGGCGAGGCGACGAGCTGCGGGAGGTCCCCGATCTTCTCTCTCTCTCTTTCTCTCTCTCTCTTCCTCCCCCTCTGGTTCAGTCGAAGAAGAAGAAGGAGGAATAAAAAAAAAAAAAAAAAGCAGCGTCGTTTTGGGCTTAGGGGGATTCGGGGCCTCCCAGTTTCGAGGTCCAAAACATTTTTCATTAACTTTAAGAGTAAATTGAGAAGAACTTGAAATATGAAGGGCTAATGTGGGAGAAAATAAATTTTAAAGACTAAAGTGAGAAAATGACCAAAGTTAAATAAAGTATAATTTATCCTATAAAACATGGTGTAAAATTTCGATACCCTTTGTTAAAAATAAAATAAAATAAATTATATCCCCTTATGGAAAATTCGTGGCTAACCTTCTTATCTATTTACAGAAACTTTTACTTCAAAAGTATAAGTTTGTTTGTACCAAGAGAATAAATAAAATCTATTCAAAAAAAAAAAAAAAAAAAAGAAAAGAAAAAAGAGATAGAATAAATAAAAAGTGAAAAAAGAAGTTGTTTAGATATGAATCTTTAAAGAATTAAAAGCAAGGCAACAGCAAATGAATATTTTAAGAGGGAAAAAAAAAATTAAAGCTCGATAATAAAAGTAATAACTTTTATTGGGTCGAAGAATTAGAAAATAGTGTTATTGAAAAACACCTTAAAAAGCAAAGAGATTATAATGTGTACTCTTAAAAAGGTACATATAATATATCTTTTATTTAAAATTTTATAAAATTTCATAATATAAATAATAAAATATTATAATTTTTATCTCTACAAATTTTAATTTTTTTATGATGTGCATTTTCAAAAGTGCATATTTATTGTAGATTTCTTTTAAGGGCTGGCTTCTCTCTAGCTTGTGATTGAATTGGAGGATACTGTTGAACTCGTAGATACCCATTACAGGTGCCGTTTCGATAATTTGAACTGTACAATGTGTAGAATTCGTCGAGTATTATATTTCTGTAAAACATCAGTTGATCAGATATCAATAACTGCGTGATTAAATCAATTTTGTACAAAAAAAAAATAGACGGTGAAAAAATAAACGGTTGGCAGAAATATGATCCGATGAAATAGTTATCGATATTCGATTAACGTGATTTTTTACAGACATATAATACTCGATGAGTTCTACACATCGAACAATTTAAATTATCAAAATAAAATCTTTAATAAATTTCTACAGACCTAATAATATCTTTCAGTCCAATCCCGAACGGGAGGAAAGCCCAGCCCTTCTTCTAGACATTAGCTCTTTGTTATATAGGAGTACTTGTTACGAACACCATAACAAACAAGAAGACAAAAAAGAGAAAAAAGTGTCATACATTACTCATTAGTCTTAAAACTACAATATGGTGTCGTTTGGATGCAGGTGTTTTTGATTTTTTTTGGATTAAATTAGTCAAAAAAAAAAAAAAAACTAAAACTAAAACTAAAAAATTAATAAAATATAAGTGTCACATCTCAATTATAATTTTTTTTATTTTTTCTCTCATAAAAATTTAAAAAGTCAGTCCAAATGACTTTTTAAAAAAATAATCAAAAAATTAAAAAGTTAAAAAACTAATCTTACTTTCCAAACGAATATATAATAATAAATAATTAATATTAAGAAATATCTCTTCCCAACCGTAACCACTCTCACTTCAAGCAATCATAATTGTTTTTATGAAAAATGTTTTAAGGAAGCCATCTTTAATTTTGATGTAAAAGATAATTTTTCCCTTTTTTATATAAATATTCACCACTATTAAATTGTATGAGAATCTCAAAATAAGTAATCATAAAGAATAATTTAATAATTATAAATATTTTGAAACATAACATAAGTTTTGGACAACAAATCTCATGTGGCTATCTTATTATTGTAACCCTTCTCACATATCAATTGATGCTTAAAATATGAAACCCTCAAAAAAAAAACAAAAACAAAAATAAAATAAAACAAAACAAGACAAAACAAAACAAAAACATTAATCAAGTAAATGGATAAATTACACTAACAGCTTCGGAGATTTTTATTTAATATAGATTTTTTCTTATATTTGAAAAATTACATTCTCCTTCTTGAGATTAATAATCTCATTACAAATTATCTCATGAATTGCTGATGTCATGTCCTAAAATTTTTAAATAACCATCTTATCATTTTTCCTACAATTTTTTATTCCTATCATTATGATTACATTCTATAACTTTCCATCATTAAATTCTACATGAACATATTCTTATTGAGTGATGATATACAAATATAAATTTTATATAGAATTTTCACACACAATGATATAGCTTAATAGTGACATTTCACTTTAAAACAAAACACCCATAAACATGATTTATATTTACAATATTATCACTATCATCACATTTTTATGATATTATTTGTATAAATTTTTATATAAGAATATAATTTTTCATTTTTATCTAGATTAGATTAATTTAATTTAGATATATTTAAAAAGTATAAAATTTATACAAAAGAAATTTTAAAAATTCATTGAATACAACAAAATAAGATAATGTATTAAATTTTTATATTTTTGTATTTGGTGAATTTAAAAAAATGATGAAATATTATACTTCTTAAGTACATTTAGATTAGGTGTATCTAAAAAAATATAAATAAAAATGCTTAAAATATTTTTAAAAATATTAAAAAATTAAAAATTAAATAACTCAATTTTTTTTTTTTTTTTTTTTTTTTTGTGAGTTTAACCAAAGAAGATGATTGTTATTTTATTTGAAATAACATGAACAAAATATATGCATTATTTTATTATTTTATATGTATAAAGGTTAAGAAACAAATATGTCATTTTAATCTGATAAGAGAGTAAATATGATTTTTTAAATGTAAAAAAAAAATCTATATTAAACAAAAATTTCAGGAGTATCGGTGTAATTTATCCTAAGTAATTAGTAATGACAAGGAAACAAAATGTTTTTACAAAATATTGAATGATGCGATATTTACTGGCGATTACATTTCAAATCAAAATATTTATTGTTGTGACTCATAATTAGGGGTAAGTAATAGATATTTTGATCTATTCAGATTGACCAAACCGAATTGATCTGCCATATTTTAGACGGATGTGTGATGATGAGGGGACCGTTGCGGATTTATTTTTTTCAATCTGCTTAGTTTTAAATGGATGACGAATTTAAGGTTCTTTTGGCTGAAACCGAACCGTCAAATCGTGAGCACTCCTAGTAATTTGTAAGATTTTGTATTTTTAATTTGTTTGGATATTCTGTTTGTGTTTTTAATTAAAAATGAGTTTAAATATTCTATTTTGTTTTCAATTTAGAAATTCTTTTATGAAATGACAAATGTTAATATTTGATATTTTTATGTGAAAAATATAAAGCTTAATTTTTTTATTTTTTTAAAAAATCAAATTAAATAGTTTTTGGATATAAAAAAAAGTAATGAAATAATTTTGATAATGCATGGTTTTCTTATATGTATTTATTATTGGTATTTGACAATTTACTTGATAATCTTTTGGTTATGTTGAGTTGGATTGTTATCCACAAAAAAATATTGATAAATTATTGTATTATGTTCAAAATTTATAAAAGTTTAAACCGCTAAATCGATTCGCAACCATCCGTCAATCCGCATCTGTCAATCCGGCGGACGGATTGATTTTTTTCCAACATGCCAATTGAACAGACGAATGTCGAATTAGAATTTTTTCAACCGCAACTGAACCTCAAACACCCCTACTCTTTTTGTTTTGTTTTGTTTTGATACAACGAAAAATAAAACACAAACCAGAGGACTAGGCCCTCTCTCTACCCATCCTTAGCATGTTTGTAACTAGCAGCTCCCTTATCTCAGCAGGAGAGTCATTAACAACTAAGATGTCTTCAGGTTGAGCAGCTCCCAATTTGGCTAAAACATCCACACAGAGATTTCTTTAACGATAAACATGTTAGGCAGTGCACTGGCAGCCATTTAATATGATCCTCGTATCTTCCACCAGACCTCTATAAGGATGTTTCTCTCCAAGGCCTTCTACAAGCAACTTCATAACCTCTTGGGCACCAGTTTCCACATTCACGTTGTTGAAGCCTTTTTGGAGAATGATTGTTAGACCTTTATACACCGCCCATAATTCAGCTTCAAGACTGGTTCCATAGTAGCCGCAGATCCAAGCTCCCTTCTCATCCCGAATGAGACCTCCAAATCTATTTGGTCCCTTGCTCTATTTGCTTCCATCCGTGTTTAATTTCAGAGTACCTACAAGAGGGAGAGACCATTTAAGTTTAAATTGAGGTCTAGGATTAATAATAGATAAGCTAAAAACAAGATCAATTTAAGTTTGAATAGATAATTTGTTTTCAAAGACTTTGAGGTTCCTGTTTTTCCAAATTTTCCAAAGCGTGACCAAGAAAACAGTGCTCCAAGCGGATTTGGCACCAAATTTAGCCTTCGTTTTGGAATTAGAGATCATCCAATGCATCCAGTTTTCATCGATCATCTGCCAGTACTAATGCTAGTTTTGAACAACAGTCCAAACTTCCTTAGCTTTGAAACAAGCTCTAAATAGGTGGGGGAGATCCTCAGTTTCACTGCAAAATGGGCAACAAGAGTTATCTAAAAGCCCTCTTTTTAATCACATGCTGTTAGTAAGGAGTTTGCCATGTAAGATAGTCCACAAAAAGCCTTTCAGCTTTTGTGGAATTTTCTTTTTCTACAACCACTACCAGTTCTCCTTTTTACCATCATAATCCGAAGCTAGCTGAATGGATGTGGAAAAAGTTACATCCGGAGCCCCTTTCCAAACTAGAAGATCCAGGTTTGAATTATATTTAGGGGGATTCTCTTTAAAAATAGAGGCAACCACAATTGGGAAAAAGATTTGATTAATTATATTAGCTTTCCAATCACCTTCTCCATCAATGATATCCCTAACTTTGAATATAGTAAGATTGATTGGTATAGGAATATTTGAGGTCATGACTTCCTCAACAAGTTTCTCCCCATACCACTAATCTTTTCCAGATGTCAACAATAGAGCCATTACCAATAGACCATTTAGCACCTTTTCTTAAAATGCTTCTAGCATTTAGCATTCCTCTCCACACATGAGAGGTTTTGCTAATCGTCTGCCAATTCAGAAAGTGGTTGCCTTTCAAGTACTTAGCTTTCAACGCCTCAATCCACATACCTCTCTCACTGTTAATGAGTTTCCATCCCAATTTAGAAAGTAAAACTAGATTATGATCTCTAGCCTTCTTGATGCCAAGGCTACCATATTTTTTCTTTTTACAAACCTCATTCCAATTGACAAAATGAATTTTCTTTTTCTCTAAGATATCACCCCCAAAGAAAATTTCTATTAATCTTATCAATATCACTCCTACTCATAATGTAAAAAAATTACTATAGTATCATTTTGGATTATTTTTTTGTGTAAAACTTCTCATACAAAATAATTTTTTTTGTGTAATATTTTGTAATCATTTCATTACAAACCAAACACTCATCATCGTATTTCATAATTTAAAAAAATAAATAAAAAAAATAAAAAAAAGAAGAAAAGACAAACACACCATCATATCATGGATGGATTTTTTTGTGTAAAAAATCATTTTCTAAATTTAATTGTTAGCCACAATACAACAATGATTATTTCATGCTACCCCCCAACACACACACACACACACACACACACACACACACAAAGAAAATTACGTAGATATGAAAGAAAGGAATATTGTACCAATTTACCACTTCTTAAAGTAGCTCTACTCAAAAGGTCTAATTCAAATACATCTATTTAAGATGTGTTGAGATCCTGTGTCTCAAAGAAGTCTTTGTCCCGTTATTCCGTGCATCACGATATGATTTCTAATTTAAAGTAAACTTACATCCTGTGATTGAAAAGATAAAACATAAAGACAGTTTTTAGAACAGAGAATTCTAGTCTCTTTATATTTCACAGAGGCAACTAAAAACCATCTATAGTATGGCTTCTATTAAGAAAAAGTTGACAAAAGGCTCTGATGATCTCTATGAATTAGCCGTTGCTCTTCAATAGTTTTAGTCGTTCCACGGATTCGGTGAAAGAACTGCAAAATCATAAAAATTGAATGCCTCATTTTACAAACCAGATAATTCTGACACAGATTAAAAATAAAAATAATAAGAAAAATATGATGAAAATAACTCATTTTTTAATTAATTTTTATTTTATTTTATTTTATTTTAATAAAACAAAATATTCACGATTTAATGGAGGAAAAGAAAACAAGTAAAATATTATTCCATAATAGAAATTCAAATCATCATTTAAACCCGTTTCTCCTATTTTTATTATTCAAACTTTTTATCAGGTTTCGCCACTTATATTAATCTTTTCTTGAATAATCTTCTTACAAGCATTCAATATTGATAGTGACAAAAAAAATATATTGCATATTTTCCCCCAATTAATCCGATTATTATGTGAAGCACTCTCATTATATTAGTATGATCACTAATAATCAAATGATTACTGGTCTTTCTAAAATCAATTCAATTAAAATTTTCCAATAACACACAAAAAAAAAATTTTGACAAAAACGTATTTAACATGTAGTGTGATGTATTCATCTTGATGGATTGTGAGTCAGAAACAATGCATGTCGACATAGCAGTTTCAACACATCTGTGAAAGAAATTCTAAATTTGTGTTATTTTCTTCATTAAAGTTTAAACAATAAAAATCTTCATTAAAACTTTTTTTGGGTACATATTTTTATCAATATGACATATACATATGATAAGAATGATGGAAAAATTCAAGTACACATGATACACATACCTCCAAGGTACATCTCCTGCGAGCAGCCAATCACCATCTCTATCTTGATAAGCAAGCTTATAAGCCTTAACATTTGCCTGACCTGTTAACAACCCCCCATAAATAAATAGGAATATGTCAATCCAAGGTTACACTAAACCTCATTTGGAATCATAAAATTTCCAAATTCCAAAATAGCTCCTCACCTCTCCCAAACATGCCAACCAAGGTATCCATGAGTGTTTGATAAGAGTAATGGAGGCTCAAGTCAATCTTTCTTGCTATTGCCACACCCTCCATCTTCACCTTCACATATGTGGATTTTAATCCACCACCATTGCCACCAGTGATGCCACCATAAACATTTTCCACCAACCCTTCGTTCCTGGCACCGCTGCCGATGCGATTGTGGTGGCAAAGCTTCTTCCTCCATGCTTTAATGGGTGGCCACCCCACCACCCCTTCTTCTTCTCCTTCAATTCTATTACTGAATCAAATTAATCAATTATTATCACTCTATTTCATATAAATATTAAGCATAAAACTCAATATGCTAATTTTTCTTTTTTAATTGATACGAGGAGAATTAGGGAGAGCGAAAAATAAAACAAAAAATTTGTGCCATATTTCAAACGTATAATTATTGAACACATACACACTAGAAAATATAAATCTCCCCTAATTTTTATCCCATTATCATTTTGTCACAATTTAAAATTACTTTTCCTATACTATCTTTTTTTTATTATTATTTTCATTTCTGGACCATGTCTCCGGCACAATCTCAGGCTTTGTTTGGGGAGTGGGAGTAATGATGCTCTCCTTACCTTCTTTACTTGGGGTGATCTCCTTACCTTCTCTACTTTGGGGTGATCTGGGCCTTTGGATATATGGGTAAGTAATTTTTTTTTTTTTTTATAATAAAGTGCTATGCTCTTAGAGTGAATATTGACCATTATAATAACGGGACTTATTAGTAGAGAAAGTAAGAAGAAGATCCTTACTCGTCAATAAGACAAAATATTATATCAAAATTATAATTATTTTATTTTATTTTTATGAAAGTCAAAAAAAATTAAAAAAAATAAGAATTTTTAATCCTAAATTAAAATAGTAAAAAAAAATTAAAAAACCAACCCATGCTCCAAAAGTACATATGGCGCAAGACCATTACACATATCGAGATTGTAATGGGATTAGTTGTTTTCAAGTCTCACCATAATGTTTGGGTTGTCTTGATTTCCAAATAATGAAGAAAAATGAAAAATGGACTCAAAATTTAAATCTTATAGTATATTTACTTTTAATATTTAAAGAAAAAGTTTCAATTTGGTTCCAAATTCAAATGAATAATTATAGAATCAGACGCTCAATTTATGTAAAATGACAAGATTTTTTTAAAAGTTATTTTACGTTTCATTTTGTATTTGATTTTCGTATTCTCAACCTAATAAACTCAAATTTCACCGAAATCACGGTACTAAAAAATGGAACAAAAAGTTAAGAGAGTGAATTTCAAACCGATGTAAATAGAAATCAGGGGAAATTACAAATCAGTGAAAAGATAAAAACAAATTATAAAAATATGAAAAAGTTTATCACTTTAATTATTAAAATTGATAACTTGACCATTAATCTGCAATTTATTTTTGATCTTTCCATTGATTTGTAATCTCATTTAGACATTAAGAGAGAGAGAGAGAGAGAGAGAGAGAGGGGTAACAGAGAGAAAGTACTTGTCAATGGTGGAAGAGTTCTTGTCAAGCTCTTTATTATGATCATCATCATCTTCTTCATTTGGGTCATTGTTCCAGAACAACAGAGGCAAAGTTTGGGGCTCAACAAAGGCTTCATCAAAGCTACGTTTCTTGATCAAGTTACAATCACTAATGCTTTCACTGGACCAACAAGATCCAATGTGGCTCAAAGGGTCCGGGCCCAAAGGCCCCTTAGGCTCGTAACCACAGCTGTTGAGGTCGAACCCTTTCATGGGATTACTTGGAAGTGCGAGTGCAAGTTGAAGCTCCATAATTACCTTATATATATATATCCAAGAACAACAATACAAAAGTCACCACAAACTCGTATATATAAAAGATGGGTTTGTTTTGATCAGATCAAACTAGAAAGTAGAGATATGGAGTTTAAGGGATTTGGGTATGTTGTTTGAGGGGTTATATATACATATATATATATATATATATAGAGAGAGAGAGAGAGAGAGAGAGAGAGGATCTTTCTCTCCCACAAAGAGTGGACAGGTGTTGTTGGGATGTTGCTGAGGTCTAGATGGGTCCATTTTAATTTAGGATAATTTAAATAAATATATTTTTTAATTTTTTACTAAAATATATGAAAAAAATAAAAAAGTAAAGTTACTCAAATAAATATATTTATCTAAATAAATACATTTATATAAATTATACCAAACACTTAATTGCATTTTGTAAATATTAAAAAAAATTATTACTGATGAAATTTTTATTGTACAAGTCTGACATTTTAAAGAATAAATTGTATCTTACCCAGAAAAGGATTTACATCCCACGAAAATGAATTTTTGTTTCTAATCTCCTGCTTATTTGAGATTTTGCCTTATTCAAATTGTTTATTTTATTGGTTTAGTAATTATTTAACATGTGGTGTTGTCTATTTAGGCCCATTTTAGGAAGTGAACCTTTTTTTTTTTTGACTTATTAACTTATTATTAAAAAACGTATAAAAGAATAAAAAAAATGATGTGATCTAAAACTCACTTTTTCCAGCCTCTCAAAAAGAGTCTTACGCTGTGTTTAGTTGGGGGATTTGAGGAGGGATTTGGAAAGGGAAAATAAAAAGTTAGGTAAAATGTGAATAAAATATACTTACATTTCACCTAGTTCACACACATTTTCCTTTTTTCTTTCTAAATCCCTCCCTAAATCTCCGAACCAAACACAACATTAGTGTTTTAAATCAAATATAAAATTTAACCTTTTAAATATGATGACTTACTTTTATTAAGTAGTTAGGATGCAAAAGATGACATGTATTTTGTAGGCACCGAGTTGTGTATTCAAAATAATATTAAAAAAAAAATCCAATTTTTCTTATTGGATTGTGTTTACATTACTCATAAAAAAAAAAATTAAACTTATTTTTTATTTATAATCATATGATTTAAGTGTATTTATTTTTAAAATTATATTTACATTTAAAAAAATAAATATGATAAAATTATATGACTATGAATATCATACCAATTTAATTTTTTACATAAAACATTTTATAAAACGAAATATTCAGTTCACCATACTAAGATTTGTAATAGACTCTGTAAACCTCACCAATCCCCTCTTTCATATATATGAAAAATTATATTCATAAAGAAAAAATTATAAGAATGATATGATAATGTTAGTTTTGTAAATAAAATTTATTTATGTTGATGGTTTGTTTTAAAATAAAAAGTTTACATTGAATAAATTATACTATATAAAATTTTATATAAATTTTTTTGTTGATATATCATTATTATATATATATATATATATATTAACGGTGGGTGCAAAGAAAATGAGTTCATAATTTTTAATTTAATTTTGCTGGTATTTTAAAAATTGAGGGTGCAATTTGATAAATGAAAAAAATTATTTAGCAATTTTAATTGATTTGATGAATGAAAAAAAATATTCATCAGTTATTAAATGTGACAATTAGTAAGAGTCAATTTGAAGCAACTTATTGCATGTTAAAAGTAGAAACTTAAATCACCCCTCATCCCATTTTTAAATGATCAATTTTTGAATTAATTATATTTATCATCTTTGTAGTTTGGTTTAAATTTTACTTTAGCCCTTAATGTTTTAATTTGAATAATTTGATCTTTACACTTTAAGTTTAGTTTCATTTTGGTCATTCTGTTTAAATTTTCACTAATTTATTCTATATATACACCTTAATAGATTGACAAATGTTACAAAATCGTTAGTTTTAACTTCCAAACAATAAGAACTAAAGTAAAATTTGAGTCAAATTATATAAGTTAAAAAATAAAATTAATGCTTAATTTTTAAAAATGATTCATCTACCGAATTTAATTTTACTCAAATCGTTTGAATTTGTACATATTGTACGACCATCTGGACGATCGATACAACTTTTGTCAACTGCGATTATTACTTTTGTCAATAGTAACTACTATCTTTAGTAGTGTTTTGAAAAGTTAGTAAAAAATTGATTTTTGATTTTTTTAGTCAAAAAAGCCTGTGTTTTGGATAGTGACTGGGTAAAAAAGTTAACTTTTTTTTGGCTAAAAATGCTAAAAGCTAACTTTTTGCTAGTTTGCCAAAGCAAGTTGGATGACTGATTGACGATTAACATGTATAAATTTAAATGATTTAGATAAATCAAAATTAGTAAATATAATATTGGTTCTTAATTTTTTTAAACTTGTGTGTGTTATTGTGGCTTCGTTTGAAAAGTGGGTTGACTTTTTGATTATTTTAGTCTGGGCTAAAAAGTATAATTTGAAAAAGATTTTTTAAATTTTTAGTTTTTTTGACTTTTTTTATGAAAAAAGAGTGTAATAATTATAAGTTGGATGTGATGTTTTATTTGTTATGACTAAAATAAAATATTTAAAAAAAAAAAAAAAAAAAAAAAAAAAAAAAAACTCATAAACCCACCTTCCCAAACGGAGCTTGTATTTTGTATAATAAAATAGTCGGTAGCAGACAAGGAGTGAATATGGAGTATGTGAGAGTGCTATTGGGTCGGGCCAACATTTTACACACATATGGCTGTTTTTTTAGTACTCTACGTGCGTGTCTAGTTGTGTGTCCATTTTATCGTATCATTTGCCAGTCTTTTTGCCGACCCGCTTGTCCCCCCATTCCTGTTCCCGACAACTACGCCCCCACCCTACTTTACTTCCTGTTTCTCTCTCTCTCTCTCTCTCTCTCTCTCTCTCAATCTTTTACACCCCTCTATTGCGCGTCTCTCACACTCTACCCTCATTTTTATTCTAAAATTTATAGATATGGAATCACTGATACGCAGTGGGCAAAATTAAAATTGTAAATTAACAGAATTGTTTCTCAACAAGTTTGAGATTGAGTTAAGTTTAAGTAAGGGGTTGTTTAGGATGACTTAAATAAATGTATTTTTTATTTTTTTATGAAAAAATATGCAGAAAAGTAAAGAAATGATGTGATGAAAAAAAGATAAAAAGATGAATTATTTTTTTTTTGCCAAACTTAGCCTAAATTCTGTATTTGATTCATTAAAATTTTATTGAATTCATAAAATATTAATAAATAAGTCAAATATATTAAAGTTCGATTCGACTTGTTTGTAGTCCTAAGTATAACAGTGATGCTCATGCGCTTTGTGGGGTCAATTGTGAGTTTTATTTTGATAATTCAAATAGTTTATTTTTTTTTTTTTTAAATATTAATTATAATATACTTGTAAAAAATTAATTATTTGGATATTAGTAACCCTTTTATCTAATTATATTTGTATTCAGTTTTATATTTATAATTCATTTTTTATTTACAAATGTGATGTGATGAAATTATTATAAATGTCTGATTAATTTAATTTTTTAAAATATATTTTATTTGATAATTCTTAAAAAGTAAACTGTTCAAATTATCAAGATAAGACCCAAAACGAGCCCCACGAAGCCTACAACAATCATTGCATTACTGTGCCCATTGCACAACAGTGACCCATATCGAAAAATTATACTTGGACAAAATCTACTCTACCTAATCGAGCTGAAATAATCTAGTTAGTCTAGAAGACTACGCGTTCATGCGTCTACCCAATAATATATTAAAGTGTTGCACAACAATGACCCATATCTAAAAATTATATACAAAATTTATTCTACCTAATTGAGTTGAAATAATCTAGTTAGTCTGGAAGATTACGTATTTATGTATTTACTCAATAATATATTGCTCTCATTTGGCATGAGGCTTTTTTGAGATTGTGGGCTAATTTAACCACAAAAAGATAAAATAATCAAAAAATCAAAAAGCTAATCCACTTCCAAAACGAAACCATTCTAGTTTGTCCGCTATCTCTTTATTATTAAGGCCATATATTCATTTAATCTCTTATTATTAGTTGGCATAAGGTCAATATGAAATTCTTAAAACATATGATAATTGATCTTGATTAATATTCAAAAAAGGTTAGGTTCTTTTCATTGGATTTTCGTTGGATAATCTTCACTGTATATAAATAGATTAATTCTATTTATGAACTTAACAACAAACAGAAAACAAAAGAAATAAAGAAAAGGAGAGAAAAATGTTTGATTACAAAAATCAAACTAGAAACAGAATTAAATAAATAAAAACAGATTTTATTTTGTTACCAAAACAAAATTAAAATCTGATTTAAATAAATAATAACAAAACAGAAAATAAATGAATAATTTACTTGATTAATATGTTAAATATTATTCTGATCAAATCAAGTGTTTGACACTATATCCTTAAGACAAATTCGTCCTCTCTATGGTGCTTTCAGAATGTGGACGTCTATTTCCCACGATGAAATGGTCAACTACAAACAATAGTAGCACTACAAATTGTTTGCCTAACGAACACACTAAGTGTTTATACTCTTTCTCACAAAAATTAAATGCAACAAAATGAAGAATAAATTTGCAGAGGTGAAGTACGAAATTTCTGAATGTAAAACATCAAATGAGGGCTGTCCTATTTATAGATGTATTAGTGGCTGCAGGTTTTGAATTAAACAGGTGCAAACCTGTTTGAACAGGTATGAAACCTGTTTGGTTTTGAATTTAAAACGATTTAAATCTGTTGGGTTCAAAATTCAAACAGATAAAAATGAGAAGGGACATATTTGGGTGTACAGTTAAACCGGACCAGTTTATTTTCGGAATTAATTTGAATTTTGGATTTTATTTTACCAAAAAATAAAATAAAATTCAAATATTTTTGACCCAAAAAGATTAGTATTGGGCCGGACAAGCCCAACCTCACACCACGCACTCGTGCCCAAGCCCAGCTCGATCAGATGAAAGGCGGCGCGCACATGTGGTGATTTTTTAATCCAATGGTTTTAGCCCATTTTACCCATAACATTCCTCTCTACAAAACTTGGGTACCCCTTAGGACACACCCCAAGTTCCAATGCCATGCCTTATAAACCCATTCAAACCTTCCCACCAAATCAATGTAGGACAAACCTTATTTAAACTTTTAAGGATTTTTCACCAAAACTCTATTTCCATGGAGCATACTTTGGCTTCAATTTTTCATTTACTCGATAATGGTTTTAAACAACCAAATATACCACGTAAATTACAACGCGGTATAGAACGCGTTACCACTTTGACCCGCAACAAACGACGCACGGGGCCTACCTAAAAATAGACCAAACTTAAGAAAAAAATTCTAGTTTTACCCAAACTTTTCCAATCATTTCCAACACTTTTTTAAGTGTAAATATGAATTTTACTTGTGTGTTTGGGTTTGTAGAGCTCATTACTGGTTTCATCTTGGTAATTCTATTTTTTCCAAACACATATGATAAAATAAAAAAGATTATGATTATTATTAAATTTAGTCTAATTTTTTTATTAACAATATATGCAAAGGGTATTATAAAAAAAACAATTCAATTCAGATGATTAAAAATAGAACTATAGCTCTACAAGCCTGTATGATGTCCATGTTCAAATTTAAACTTGAGAAGCCCAACCTTCAAAGTTTTGAATCAAACTTTGAGATATTATTGGTTAAGGAAATAAATTAATCACGCTACATTTTAAAGTTTAAAAAGAAATTAAAATTACGTGTTAAAAATAAATGAGAAAAATGGTAAAAATTATAAAATATGTTTTTGGGTCACCGTATCTTCTAATGTTAAAATAATTAAATTATAAAAATATTTAAATATAATATTTTAGTTGGTTTAATTTATATTGATAAATATTCTCAAAATCAAAATTATGAAAAACATATTAAAAATTGAAATTTTAGTCCTAAACTGTAGGGCTGGATATAGGGTTATCTGATCTGTAAAAACTGCCAAACCCGAACCACCCGCACTTATTTTGGCGGTTTCGCATAAATATTAGGGTCGGATGTAGGTTAAGATTTTTCTATTTCACAGGTTGTGGGCGGATTGTGGGTTTTAACCACACCCGCACTCACCCGCTCGTATCTATATACATTGTTTAGCGTATATCGTTTCTGCAAGGTGAATGTGAATCAATTGATTGATCATGACCTGTACTTATAGTCTCTTTTGGAAGTAAATTGGATAAATAGACTGTAATTTATTTGGAATAAATCATTTGAAAAATAACAATTTCATGACAAAAAAATATGTGATTTTATGGCCCAAAATAATATTTAAAAAATAGGGAAAAAGTCCCAAAAAGAATATTTAAAAAATAGGAAAAAACAAGCTCAAAAATAAAATTTTAAAAGAAAAGCTCAATCCTCAAATTGCCCAAAATCGCACACACAAATCACAATCCGCACTACAGGCGGTTGTAGATTCAATTTTTTTTAAACCGCTGATATACAAACCGATTCAAACCAATGATGGATCTAGGAGGGGCTAAGGGGCGGCCGCACCTCAAAAAATTTAACAAATATTATATATTATATTAAAAATCTTAAAATAATTTAAAATTATAAAAATTTACACCCTCAAATTTTTTGTAAATAATTTTAAAATTATTTAGAATAGTCCCATAATATTTTAAACTATAGAGTAGTAACTTCTAAAGACATAATTCTAAATCGGTCCCTAATTCAAATTACAAATCAAATTATCAAAAATCAATCACCGAGCACGGATACTAAACAGTGAATTCGATTTCATCAATTTTGTTGGTCTGTTTGATTAACTATCTTGACCCGTTCATGGCACGCGCTAACCAGAGACCGTGGGAGTATAGGCCAACACCAAATCTCACTGGGGTCCATTTTGATTTTAAAAAGATCTAAACCAAGACCCTGAACTTCAGAGTCCTCTTGCAGACTAGTAGTTAAAATCCCCAATGGACAGGTGGGTCCCAATCCACTTTAATGTAAAAATTATGTGCCAGAACTTCTCTCTAGCTGGATTTTTTTTGGTGGAAGAAAAAAATGGTGACGCAGGGTCCACTAGATCTCAATTAATCTCGGGCTAAGACAATGCTTAAAGTAATGTTTAAGGGTGCCACATTGACGGGTGACGAAAAGTCAAAGTCGGGTTAAAAGTATTTTTAGGCCGACCCTTTCCGCTGAACCCAGGCCTAGGTGGATTTTCTAGTTAGCTTTTCATTTAAGATATGGGTTGATTTTTTAATTATTTTAATTTAAAATTAAAAAAATATTATTTGTGATAAATTTTTTGATTTTTTTAAATTTTGTAAAAATAAAAATAAAATAATTATAATTTAAATGTAACATTTTATCTTTTTGGCCTATTTTGTCATTTTGTGATTATTTTAGCTCAAAACTAACATGCCAAACATAGCCTTAGAGTGTTTTGTTGCGTTTTCATAAACAATTCAATGTTTAGAATTTATTGAATATTTTATTCATGTATAAAATAATGTTGATCAGATAGTAACAGTTACTTGATCAGACCACATTTATATCAATAATTTATTTTTTAAATTATAGTAACCTTTTACACAAACTTAATCTGATCAAGTGATTATAGATATTCGATTAATATAATTTTTTATAATGATAAAAATTCGACAAGATCTAAACATTGAATAGTTCGGATCATCGAGATAAACTTCTGAGTGAACTCACAAATTTCAACAACATGCTCAACTCCAATTTTGGACCGAAGAGAAGCAGGGTCCACTTATTGTGTGTGATAACCTAAATAACTCTTTTTGTATTTATACTTTCTTTGTTTTTAGGGATTGTTTTTTTGAAATTACATCAAAAAATTTTATATATTTGATCCATCTTGTCTTGTGTAGGCAAATTTTAAAAGTAATTAAAAAAAAGTAAAAAAGTAAAATTTATTATTTGTGACTTATTTTTTTTTTAAAAATTATTTTATTTTTGTTTGTCTAATAGAGCAGAATTTAAAGATCTTTTTTTTTTTAAAAAAAAATGCTAAAATAAAAACAAATTAACAAAGAACTACCAAAAAAAAAAAGAGGAAAAATAACATGACAATGGATACCAGGAAAAAAAAAAATCAATATTAAAATTTATACACTTTAATAATTAAAATATTATATATTTGGATAAAGTATATAAATAGTCCTTATAGTTTGCACGATGTGTCAATTTAGTCTATGTTGTTTCAATTTGTTCGATTTTGCCTCTTAATTTAATAGATTATGTTATTTTAATCAAATAAATAACGGTTGTTACGTTTGGTAGACGAAAAGTCAAATTATATGTCAATTTGGTCCATATAGTTTACACAATGTGTCAATTTAGTCCGTGAAAATTGAACAAATTAAAACAATAGAGATCAAATCGACACATTGTATAAATTACAGGAACTAAATTGACACATTGTGTAGATTTTCCGTCTGCCAAACTTAACAACCGTTATTTATTGGACTAAAATGACACAACATAATTTGTTAAATTAAGAGATAAAATTGAGCAAATTAAAATAATATGGACTAAATTAACATATCGTGTAAACTACAAGGACCATCTACATAATTTATCTTATATTTGTTTTATAATTTATAATTTTTTTCCTGAGCCACTGTAATGCTTTTTTTGGGTGAATATACTCTAAGGCTCCGTTTGTTTTGAGTGAAAGAGAGGGTATTGGGATTGCTAATACCAAGGTATTAGTAATAGCCTTGTTTGTTTTGGGAGAAGGCCTTGGACTATTAGTCCCTTGGTATTACTAATACCCTTGGAGAGGGGATTGATAAGGAGGAGGTAGAGATGGTATTAGAAAAATAGTGAGGAGATTATAAATTTTTATTTTTTATTTTTTATATATTGGAAATTTTTTTTAAAATATAATTTTTTATTTTTTTTATTTGTTTTATTATTTTATATAAAAATAATTTAACAATTCCTCACTACTAATCCCCTCACTATCAATCCCCTCACTACTAATCCCCTCACTATCAATCCTCTCACTAACAATCTCCTCACTATCAATCCCCTCCATTCTATCTCCCTAAACAAACGGGGCCTAATGTTATTTGTTCAAAAAAGTAAAACTTTTTTTTTTTTTTTAACAGTAAAAAAGAAAAAATGTAAACCCTAAACACTCACTCCATCACATTTGTATACCAACCAGGGGACAGTCTTGGAGTCTGTGTTTTTGATACCATTCACTGCTCAATTTCTGTTGTTTTTGCTTAGTTTTTGCCTCTCCAATTCTCACTTAATTGATGGGGAAGATTTTGTGCCAAGATTCACAAATCATGACCTCTCAATTGCTTACTTTTGAGTTGGTATACCCATTGAGTATTTAACAAGGGACAATTTCATTTTTAAATCAATCACAAAGGGCACTTTTTGTTTTTGTTCTCTTCTAGATAGTGAATGTTTATGAATTAAAAAAAAATTAAAAATAATAAAAATTAAAAAAAGAAAAAGAAAAGAGAGTGAATGTATCCTAAACAATGCAACAAGCAAATATGTTCCTTATGGCTTTTAACAAAATCCAATGGAAATGACAATTTAAGTAAAGAAAACAAAGGGACATATGTTCCCAATGTGTATTTTGTTTTGTTTAGGTTGGGTTCTTTTTTTTTTGGTTCACCACCCGGTATCCGACCCTTAGGCCGATTAATCCGGATTCGGGGAGTAGTTTTGGATGGTTAGACTCAAATCCCCTCCCAATTGGCGATGCGGGGAATCGAACCGTGGTCCTTCCTACCAAGTCAAGCTCCAATCGCCACTTGACCACCAACCAATTGGTGTTTAGGTTGGGTTCTTAAATAATGTTACGCCTACCTAGCTAAGGAAATAATAGAAAATTATTCAATAATTTTGAAAAATTATTGTGACACGTAATATTCTAATCAATGAGATTGTGTGAAAAGAAATGGATGTAATTGATTTTATCTTGCACTCAACTGATCAAAGTAAGTTAAGACGAAACTATTTATTTTGTGATTATTGCTCGTATTAGTTCAATAGCATCACATCAGCATTGTCGAGTGGTGCGCTCTGAAACTAATGAATAATTATTAATAAAAATTAAAAAAATAGAAGGATTAATTACTCTTATCACCTTTGCATTTTTCATTGAAATTTTATCTTGGTCTCTTCACTTTCA
Organism: Camellia lanceoleosa; assembly: GCA_025200525.1. NCBI lineage: Eukaryota > Viridiplantae > Streptophyta > Magnoliopsida > Ericales > Theaceae > Camellia > Camellia lanceoleosa. The sequence continues at coordinate 66,782,067 of CM045763.1, forward strand.
ATCATGATAGTCAACCATTTACATTTCAAGTGATATTATATAAATGTCATTCTTTTGTTTACTTGTGGTTAGTGGGGTATGACAAAAAGTGACACATGAATAATACATGATATTTTTCTATTATATAATTAACATGAGATCTTGATAAAATTACAAAAACATATATGCCTTAAAAAAAATGTCATATGTGACTCATGCCCAAATTTTCATCAATCTCATTAACAATAAGTAAATAGAAAGTGTGGGGATATATTTTCTGAGTACCAACACGTGGCAAGGTGTGAGGCGTGTCGGTAGAGGTGTCACGTGTCAGAATGCCGAGGTGATCTCGGCTAGGCCGAGGTTATCTCCGAAGATATCGGAATCCGAGATAAGTGGATGAGGGACAAGAGTCCTAGAATAAAGAGGGAACTCAACCTAGATATGGACAAGAGTCCTAGATTAGGAGAAGACTTCAGTTTGGGTAAAGATAAGACTCTTAGAGAGTTTATCCTAATCCCACTGGGAGTCCCAGATTAGCAGTAATCCTGAGTCCATTGGAGTTAGGCTCTCACTGGGACTGGGATTGAGTTGGCTATAAATAAGAGGCACCCCCATGGGTCTAAGGTATACTTTTAATACTAAAGCTTGTGAGTTTAGTACTTGATTATCTTTGAGAGATATACTGACTTGATCGTCGGAGTGCCCTCGGGTGAAAGAACCACCATCGGAAACTTCTCTTTTTGTGCAGGACAGCAGGGTGCCATCTATTTTCATATTACAATTGATTGGAAGTGTAAGAGATTAATTATCACAATTAAAAATAAATAAAGTCCATGATAAAATTTTAATAAAAATATGAAAATGGTAAATGCAATTAACCCAAGATAAATAAATAAATAAAATGAAAAATATCACATCAATGAGATTTTTAAAAAATTATTATAAATTAGTGAAATTTTATATACATATTAATAATTAAAATTATAAATTTTTTTATGTAATAACCGTAAAGACAAATTAATGGGTGTGTACTATCATTTGTTTGCCATGCAATAAGTGAACAAACACAGACAAAATTGGCATCAATCTAACCAATTAAAAGCTGTTCCTGTCACAATTAAAACTTGGAAAGAGAGAGAGAGAGACAGAGAGAGGAGAGAGAGGGGAATCACGTGGTTATCATGTGATACCAACGAGGCCATGAGTCCCTAACACTGGACCATGAACCCGCACGGTTAGCACAACATGCCAGCCCACATCCCAACAAACTATTTTTGTTTTATTTCTCTAATAATATTTGTCGCCAAAAAATTGGAGTATAATTTTGAAACTTGACCCATCATTGTGGCGTAGAATTGTAAAAATACTACAATCACATCATTATGCGTGTGTTTACGTATAAAAATTCTATTTAAAAATTATTTTTTACTATTAAATCATCTAATATTTACAATTATTGGATCAATTACTTTTTTTTTCTTTTTATAAGAAACACAAACAGAGATATATAAAATGAATAGATTGAACCTTCGTTTGGCATGTCAAAAAGTTTAATTTTTTTACTATTTTAGTCATAAAAGACACAATATGCTGAAAAGTTAATAAGACAAAATGTCACATCTAAATTATAATCATTTCATTTTTTTTTTACAAAAATTATAAAAATCAAAAAATTTATCCAAACGAGACTTTTTAATTTCAGACTAAAATAGTCAAAAAAAATTAATCCACATTCTAAATGAAACCTAAATCATCAAAATAAGACTTTTTGTAAATTCCACCTATCCAAACAATATCATTCAGTCCAGTCCAAATTTAGTAAGAGAGAATCATTTCCCAATCAATAAATTAACTTGTAATGTAGGGCAAGGACCACCTAAAAGGCAATTGAATGCGACATAACTAGCTACATTGTGTTAATATATGTAGATAAAGTGATTAATTAATGGAGTCAAGGTTCGAGGTGGGTGGTGAGGAATCAGTGGAGATTCTGAACCACCCAGTTGTGTTTGGAGTTTGAAGGGGTTTATTGGGTTCTGATCTGAGTTAATTTTCAGTGATTGTTGAGTTTTTGTATAGATATGTGTGGAGTCAAATAGTACTCCTTCAATTAATTCATTGTCTTTAAAAAAAGGTCCCCCCATTTGGGATTTTCGTACACTTAGGTTCCCAGAGAGGTCCCCTATTTGGAGGTGTGTTCAATGCATGTATGTTGTACTCCTCATCTTTGATCTTATCCACAAATTTTACTCTCTTAAAAGTGAAAAATTATTTAATAATTTCATAATACTACTTGATTATATTTTAAGTAAATCATTAAGAAAAATAGTGTACCTCAAATATTTTATTAAATCTCTCATATGGGGTGAGATTCACACAAATTCACATATGTATGGGTCCCATACCCATGTGAGAGGTTTGACAGAATATTTAAAGTCTCTGACATAAATCTGATCATCAATTACTTAGCTCTCATCCTATTCCCCCATCCCAAACATAAATCGTGAACCCTATCTCTCTTTACTAATTAACACCTTACAGAGTATCACATGTTCAAATTCCGAAAATACTGAATAATCACCCATTAAAAGTTGAGTTAACTTCAAGATACAGTGATGATAGAGAGTACTAGAGTTGGAGCTCTAATGTTAATCCTAGTAATGTGGTAATACATAAAAAAAATAATAATATTATTATTACAAGTCAAAATATCAAATCATAAAATAGAACCCACCTCTAAAATTCTTCATTTATAGATCTCAAATATTTTTGTTCAAGATATAACCTCAATGAATATACTCCAAAAATAAAAAAATAAAAACCCAATGCCAATTCAGCTAGGGATGGCACCGGTAAGTTGGCTTCTAATGTTCTATTTTAGTCCCATATCATATTGGGGCGGGACAAATTAAGGAGGTGGCAAGAGCAAGGCAGGCTGGGAGTGGATTAATTTTTACATCTTAAGTTTTCCCCCCACACATTTATTTTGATTGTCTTTCTTTTTTTTTTTTTTGGGTACAACGGAATTAAAAACAGCAAAGGAGGAACTAAGTCCTCATCCTACCCAAACCTATTACATCAGCAACAAGCAACTCTCTTAGCTCAGCTGGTGGATCACTCATCACCAGTATGTCTTCAGGTTGATTAGCTCCCATTTTTGCCAAAAAATCAGCACACAAATTGCCTTCCTTCCATACATGTTGCACAGAGCAATCACACCCCCTGAGAAGAATCTGGGCATCCTCCACCAGGTTCTTGAAAGGGCATCTGTCCCCTGGTTTTTCTTGGAGCAGTTTCACTACCTGTTCGGCATCGGTCTCGATCATGACTTGGTTCATTCCTTTTTGTAGAATGATAGTCAACCCTTTGTATCTGACCCACAATTCAAACTTCTAGACTGGTTCCACTTTGCAATTTTCCATAGTAGCCACACACCCAAGTTCCTCTTTCATCTCTGATTAGGCCCCCAAATCCTCCATCGCCACCAACTCTTCTGTTGCCATCCGTATTTAATTTTAGTCTACCTGTAGGTGGAAGACACCAATTAATAATTCTGAATGCAGGTCTGGTCTTGGAGATAGAATGAAGGAATGCTTGGTTAATCTCTCTTGAGTAATCCAAAATAAATTTAAAACTATCTTGACATGGGGTAGATTTTTGTTCAAAAACCATTAAATTCCTATTCTTCCAAATTTTCCATAAGGAAATAGTAAAAACAGATTGCCAAGAGATGGTGTCGTTAAAAAGTTTTTTGTTTTTAGCATTACTCTTGAGCCATTCCAACCAAGGCATCTTCATCATATCCCGGTACCAATTTTTATTACAAATAGCTAGCTACACTTCCTTTGCTTTGAAACAGTCCCTGAAGAGTTGTGACATATCCTCTACCCCACAACAATTTGGGCATTTAGGATCATCAGTCAAACCCCTTTTTAATCTCATATGATTAGTAAGCAGTTTCCCATGGAACACAGTCCAAAGGAAGCCTTTGAGTTTTTGGGGTATTCGCATCCTCCATAACCAATTCCAATCCTCCTCAGTCTCAGTCTCACCAAGGATGAGGTTATACACAGATGAAACATTAAAGGAACCAGCAGGTGATCCCTTCCAGTGGGGACTATCCATCTCCAAAATATCAGGAGAAGGATTATTCAAGATCAAAGATGCAATATTTGGAGTACATAAACTGTGAACTTTGGACTCATTCCAACTACCATCAGAATTAAGCAGCTCACTCACATTATTATCCACATTACAATTATTCTGTAAGTTTTGGTTAGTATTGGATTCAAGCTCCATAAAAGCCTTGTCTCCACACCACCAATCCTTCCACACATTCACATTGTTTCCATTACCAACAATCCATTTAACACCCTTTCTGAGGATGTAACAAGTTTTCATGATACCTCTCCAAACATGAGAGGCTCTTTTGTTGTTATACCAATCATACAGAGAGGTGCCTCTCAAGTATTTGGTTTTGAGCAACTCACACCACATAGCACCTTTGTTACAAAGCAGGTTCCACCCTAGTTTAGTTAACAAAGCCAGATTTTGATCTCTGGCCTTTTTTATTCCCAGGCCACCCTGACTTTTCATTCTACACACATCCTTCCAATTCACAAGGTGGATTCTTTTTCTTTCCAAGGTGTCACCCCATAAGAAGTTCCTGTTCAGTCTGTCAATATCATTGCTTACTCTTTTAGGAATAAGCATAGTTTGCATGGTGTAGGAGGGTATGGCAGAGCTTACTGACTTAATGAGAGTAGCTCTTGACCATAGATCTTGAGTTGGACTTCCATCACCTTAATCTTCTGCATTTTCTCCAAGATGTCATGAAAATGTCTTCTATTAATTCTGCCATTAATGAGAGGGACACCCAGGTATTTCCCTAACTTCGGCGGTGAGGAGATACGCATTTGGTGCTCAACTCTTTAGCCCTTCTTACATCAACATTAGAGAAACAAACATCTTGGATTTGTGGGGATTAACCTCAATCCGAGATGTTGCAAAACTCCTCCATAACAGTCATAATTGTGTTACAAGTTTCCATGGTAGCTTGGCCAAACAACATGAGGTCGTCCGCAAAAAACAAGTGAGTGAGGCTAGGACCACCTCTAGTAACTTTTATCCCCTTCCAACTCTTGTTCTCAACCTTGAAACTTATCATGCTTGGTCTCTCCCTGCATAACACAAAGAGGTAAGGGGATAAAGGGTCACCTTGTCTCAAACCCCTATGGGGTTGAAATTCCTCAAGATGTTCCCCATTCCAAATAATAGCAGTCCGCACAGTAGTAACACAACACATAACAATATCAATGAAGTTTTTATCAAAATTGAACTCCTCAAGGGTTTGTTTTAAGAAATCCCAAGAAATGTTATCATAAGCTTTTTCCAAATCAACTTTTAAAATCATGCCCCCTTGCTTCCCTTTTTTAAGGTTTAAAGAGTGGATGATTTCTTGAGTTATGATTATATTATCACTAGTGTTTCTTCCAGGTATGAAGCTACATTGATTGGGCCTAACAATTTTACTCAAGAAAGGTCTAATTCTACTAACAAGGATTTTAGAGATAATCTTATAAGTCACATTACAAAGACTGATAGGCCTAAATTGTTTGATGCTCTCCGGATTTTCAACTTTGGGAATTAAGGCAACAAGAGTTCTGTTAATTTCTCCAGGAATATGCTTGTTGTGAAAACAAGTTTTAACAAAGTCACAAACAACAGGACCAACAATAGGCCAGTAGTTATGATAAAAAATAGCTTGAAACCCATTTCTACCAGGTGCTTTGAAAGCACTAATATTTTTCACAGCTTTCCAAACCTCCTCGTCAGTGACATTACAAGTAAGAAGAGCATTCTCAGTCTCAGTCAATTTACAACTCCCCAGATTACTCCAATGTTTAAGAGTACTAACAGTGGATTGACTAAACAGATTTATGAAGAAATTAGTGATCATGGTTTTAAGAAGGATAGGTTGGTCGATCCAGATGCCTTCCTCATTTTTCAGAACATCAATTCTTCTTCTTCTCCTTTTGGTCAGAGTTATAAGGTGAAAGAATTTAGTATTTCTCTCACCCTGGGTGATCCAGGTAGCTCGGGATTTTTGAAACCACAGTAATTCTTCTTGATAGAGAATTTTGTTATACTGTTCAACAAGGTCCAATTCTAAGGTATGGAGGCTATGGGAATACATGTTGGCTTGGGATTTCTGCAAACCTTCAATCCGCCCAAGAAGCCACCTTTTTTTGCAAAAAATATTACCAAAAACTTCTTTATTCCAAACACTGGCTTCATGAGCAAGAGTTTCAAGCTTACTTAAAAGAGATGGCTGAGGATTGGTCCAACTCTTAGTAACCACAGATATAAAATCTTCATGAGTAATCCAAGCAGCAAGGAATTTAAATGGCTTACAAGTAGGATTAAAAGGAGACATACCTTGTGTGAACACCATCATAGGAGAATGGTCAGAATATGTGCGAGGCAAGTTGCAAACAGCTCCATCAGGAAAGCTAGTTCTCCACTCCGTATTACACATAGCTCTATCCAACCTAACCATGGTATTAGCCCAACCTTTCCGGTTATTAGACCAAGTTAGCCTCGGTCCTGAGCAGCCTAAATCCATAAGCTTACAGTTACTCATCCTCTCATTAAACTTCCTGCTTCTTCTATGATCTTGACTCTGGTTCAGATTTTGATTACCAGTGAAGCTCCTTTTTTCATTACTGGTGGAGAAATCGTTAAAATCCCCTGCAACTAGCCAAGGATCAGTCATATTCTGCGAAATTGCTTCTAGGTGCTCCCAAAGCTCTTCTCGTTTATTGTTGTTTGGGCTTGCATATACAGCTAAAAGCAACCAATCTGAGTAGTCTTGTCTGGATATAGTTGTTGTAATCACTTGGGAACTAGCCTCAACTACTCTAACATTAACCACATTTGGATTCCAAATCATCCAAATGCCCCCACTGCGGCCAATCGGATCCACGTGAGCAGAAGCAGTGAAGCCCATGCAATTGAAGAACATTCCCACAGATGCAAATTCCACTTTGGTCTCCATCAGAATAAGTACCTCTGGTTTATGGATTTGAACAAGTTCTCTCATGGTTCTCTTAAACCTTTGATTTCCTGCCCCCCTGCAATTCCAGATCAGCATATCCATGGAAGGTATGGTATGGCTTGGTATTGGGGACTGATCTTCAAGAGCCAGATAGCCCCTCACAGCTTTATGGTTGTCTGCCATCGATTTCATGGGAGATATCATCACATAGTGCCGATTCTGACCTGCCTCCACTTGCCTCCATGGCTGGATTCGCACTTTTACTTCCTCGTTCCATCCTTCTGAGGCAAGGAGGTGAAACACTTCTTTCCCTGGTGTAATGGCCACCATCACTCTGTCCTGACTCAATGTATGTTTCAGTGTTGGGAAGTTCTCCCCTTCCTCCTCCATTTTTGTCTGGCGGTTCTCTGTGGTGAGGTCTGTTAATGTTGGTTTTCTTTTGGTTGGGTTCAGAAGTGTTGATGGTGGTGAGTAAGGGGGTTTGGGATGGTTGAGGTTGATCAATGCTGGTGGTTATCTGGGTGGGTGGTGTGATTATGGGGTTGGTATGGGTAAGAGTAATCTCACTTGTTCCCAGGACTGTCTTCGGATCACGTATCTTCATGTCAGCTACTGCTGCTTTGCCCAGTCTAATCTCTTCCTTTTTGTTTTTTCCTTCCTCTACAGTGCTTCTTCTCATTTCCTGTTTCTCACTATTAGCTTTTGCCTTATACTTGAAGCCCGTATCTAGGTGGGCTTTCCCTCTATGAATTTTGTCCTTTCCTTCATGGGCTGTGTGGCCTTTAGAGTGAGCTCCTCCTTTGAAGACTTCAAAACTATTGCTGCGTGGAATGGATAGCTCCTTTTGTATAGATGATTTCGTTGGATTTTTTTTTCTTTTGGACACTGTCATCCACGGCCCAAAAGTTCCTGGGTTGGCCTTCAACTTTTGTGTTGCATTCTTTGACTCTGGCCCAGTTTTAGTGCTAGTGCTGGGTTCCTGCTTCTGGTTGTCTTCTCCATTTGTTCCTTGTGTCTTCTCGGATTCGTCTGCAGGGCATTAAGCTTCCCTCCGGTGTCCAATCCTGCCACAAGAAAAACATAGTGAGTGTATATGCTCATACTCAATGCGATATGTGTGCTTACCTATCGAGAAGTGTGAGATCAGAGGTTTCCGAAGATCCATCTCCACGCAAACTCGTGCATATTTCCCTCTTCTTTGCCATTCTTTGTATTGATGTCTATTTTCAGAGGAATGCCCAGGACTTTTGCAATGTGATATAGTGCCTTCTCATTATAATACTCAATGGGTAAGGTTGGGAACCGCACCCAAATTGCTGTAATATCCTCTTCTGGTTCATCAGACTTGAAGTCTTGCTGCCACTTCCTTACCGTCACGTAGTGGTCCATCACAATCCAAGGTCCACCAGTAAAAACTTTCATGTAATCATCTACCATGTCAAACTTGACAATGAAAAATCCATTACCTATATCAAGTGCTTCAAAATCAGCCTGCAATCCCCAAATTTTTGTCATTTTTACCATGAACAATTTGTAGCCGATGCTCTTCCCCAAAGAATCGGCGATTAAACATTTTTTCCACGGTTCTCTGATTTTCTGTAAGAGAGCTTTGGGGATTTTAACTTTCGGAACCCCATCTCTTTCCTCATCCATTGGTTCGTCTTCTACTTCAGAGCTCTTTGCAGTGGATTCATCTTCCTCGTCCGATGAAATCTCTTCCACATCGCAATCAAAGTTCTTCTAATTTCGGCTTTCATTAAAACGCGATCGGAGAAGGGCTTGTTTAAAGGATCGAGAAATATTATGTTTGCCCTATGTGGTTTCCATCTGATCTGTGTCTGCAGCTTCCTCCCCTCCATTAGGGTTTATAGCTTGCGATGGTTCTGTTTCAGCGCTGTTTGCCCCCGAATCTGGAATGCCCAACAAGGATTCACTCATAGATGAATCCTCTGGGACAGCAGTACTCTTGATTTTCTTTTTACTTCGGATGAGATGGTCCTTCTCCTCCATTGAGCAGCCATGTTCATCCCGTTGGTCTACCAGCCTCATCGCTTCATCAACGGTCATTTTCTAGAGAGAGAAAAAAATCATAATGTTATTTTTTTTGATTGTCTTTCACACATAGTTTCATTCGAACATGTCGGATCATCTCCAATAGTTATTCATATTTATCATTAAATTTGAATTTGGTAAAAATATATTAATTTTTTTGTTCTAACAGTTTTGTCAAATAGATATCAAATTTAGAATTTCATTTTTCTTTCATCAAACTAAGAACCATTGTACCTTTCATCAAATCATTGTTTATAACTATTACCGGATGTCCTCCCGAATATCCCCCAGATATCTTTCCGGATAACCACCTCGAAAAAAAAATTGTAAAAAAATTGCATTGGCTGGTCCATTGCCTGGTCAACCACTTCAAGGCAAAAAAATAATAATAATAATAATTACACTAGTCGGTCGACTGGCCGGACATTCGCCCGATCGTCCGCCCGATCGACCAGTGTTCTAATGAAACTCCAAAATCTTGCTTTGGAGTACTTGATATCAAAGGAAATTTTTACTTAAATTTGATTAAAAAAATTTATACACCGTTAAAAATTCTCTTAGTAATATCAATGTCAATCTTCTACCTATTTCTTAAAAAAAATAATAATGTGTGTTTAGTCTGAGTTTTTTAGATTAAGTTTTTTGAAAATTGAGTTTTTTTGTTTTTTGTGTTTTTTTTTTTTGTTTTTAGTGAATACTTTTAAATTTTTAAATATTTTTTTTTACTTTTTTAGATGTACCTTAGTTAGATCTATCTAAAAAGTAAAAAATTTGTGAAAAAATATTTTAAAAAATTAATAAATACATAAAAATATGAAAAATATGCTAAATTCTCTTCTTCTTCTTTTTTTGTATTTTTTGTATTTAGTAAAAGATTTTTTTCACAAAAAAATATACTTTTATGTGTATTTATGTTAGATGTGTCTAAAAATTAAAAAAATTACTTAAAATATTAACAAAATTCAGTAAAAACAAAAAAAATTCTAAAAAATATTTTTAGAAAATAAAAAATAATCATCCCACCTCTTTTTTATTGTGTTTAAATCTTAAATTAATGGAGAATCTTTATATTCTACTTCTTTCCACTTTTATTTTTTATTTTTGTTGTAATTTTTTTTAATAAGGATAAAAGGTAATTATTCAATAATTTTCAAGTATCATGTGGCCTAACTAATGACGTGGTAAAAAACTTTAAATAAGAGTTAATGCTAACCCATCTTTATAAAGTGGATGTTTGGAAAGTGAATTTTTATGTAAGTTTTTTTAGTTGTAAGATATTATTAGAGAAAAAAAATTTTGTATTTAAGAAGATAATTAGATTTTTTTTTATTGAATGTGATGTTTGTGAGAGAAAAAATAAAATAATTATAGAATTAGATGTGATATTTTATTTGAATTTATTTTTTTTAATTTTACAAAATATTTGTCGTTTAATAAAAAAAAATCAAAAAAAACCCACCACAAACTTCCCAAACACCACCTAATTGACAGATAAGTAATAACTCACCCAGTATACTTTGCGATAAGCTACCTAATAATATTTTGGAGATGGGGAAAAGGGGTTCTGAAGACTTGATGTTGGGCTAACCAGGATGACTTGACCAAATACTCAGTCACTTTTATCATTGCATCTGTCATGTTGCTCACAAATCCAAGAATTTATTTACGTGTAAATTATAAATACATTTTATAAAATTTAATTAAAATATAAATCGTTTTTTATAATTTTAAAAATTATATTCAACCTCTTAAAATTTCTAATTTCATAATAAATCATTCTTTTTTATTAATAAATCATCAAATCAATTAACAATTTTTAATAATGTTAGAAATATGTTTCAATTAATAATTTAGGTAATTTTATTATTGTATAAGAGTGCAATTATAAATTTTATTTTTTTAGTTAATTCTGTTAAATAAAATTTTTTAACAAGAGAGTGTTTGTAATTTTTCAAATTATAAAGAAGAAAAAATTAGCAGTGAATCCTATGTAGTAGAAAGTTAAACCATTTAGTCCTACAAATTTTCTTATACACCATTTAGTCTCACTATCTACATCAGTAACATCAACAACATCATTAACATCATCAAAACCCCAAGAACACTTCACGGTTTACCTTCTTCTCTTCCCCATTTTTTACCACACACACTGTAGAGAGAGAGGGGAAAAAAAGGAAAAAAATAACACACTGAGACATCATCTGCAAAAACCTTCCTCACCTTCTCTCTTCCTTCATCGACGCCTTCGTTGGCTTCACCGTCGTGACCTCTTCTTACCCCCAAACCCTAACTCTAATCCCTTATTGCGGACCACTTACAGATTCTGGGACCGCCTCATTGCCATAGGCGTTCTCCACGGCGACCTCCAAAAATCCAAACTAGCCCTCCGACTCATTGGCCTCATCGACTTCTCCGACCGGATGGATGGCTCGCCACCCTCGTCGGTCGGCGACGCCCTCGATCGCGATGGCGGCGAAATCAAGATCCTCTATTTTCTCGAGAAACTCAAGCGCCAGCGAAAGTCGGGAAAATCGTCATCATAATTGGAATCACGAAATCATGAACATCGGCCCGATTTCGGGTTTGTTCTGAAGTCCGCTCTCGATGAATTTAGGGTTTGGGTGATTAGTCTTGTGTTGGTAATTCAATGAAGAGTCTTTATGATGGGTTGGAAAAACCCAAGGATTTGTATCGTGGGTTGCCTTTGGTTTTCCCTAATTTGAAACAAGAAATTAGTGATGGAGTTAGGGCTAGGTTTGCTGCGTTGAGACCTAAAGGTCCGATCACACATCCAGTGGTTTCAGCGTGTTGATGGTTTCAGTCGGCCTGATGTTCTTTTTCAATTTGAGGGATTTGAGAGAAGAACATCACTGCGTTGATGATTTCGATCGAATATCACACATCCGATATTCAAGGACATTCAAGAACATCACTGTGTTAATGTTAATGTTGATGTTGATATGTTTTGATGGTTAATCGTTATTTAAAAAATTATTTAATCGTTATTTTTTATGTTGTTTTGATGATGTTGTATGATGTTTTGATATGTGATGTTGTTTTGCTGATGATGTTTGATGATGTTTGATGTTGTTTTGATGATGTTATTCATAAATGTGATGTTTGATGTTTTGATGTTTGATGGATAATGTTTGATGTCGATGATGTTCAATGGTCATTAACATTGGGATAGGACCTAACGGTTCATAAGAAAATTTATAGGACTAAATGGGTTACAAGATACAAATTTGAGATTTATTGGTGCATACCCCTATAAAGAACAATATGTATTTTAAGCAAATTTCTGGTGTGTATTTGTAATTTATCCTTTATTTATTTATTTATTTTGGTCAGGGAGGTAAATGCAGAAAGGGAATCTGAGAATCAAACTCAGGTGTTGAGCTTGGCTGATCCCTTCTGGTCTGGTGTTTTTCCATTGCACCAATGGTCTTGCTCACATTTTCAAGCTTTAGACCATCAATCCAATCATTTATTATTGGGCCTGGTTCATTTAAGCTTTGCCAATTCAATGGAAGGATCAAAGCCCAAAGAATTTATGGGCTTTTTGTAAATTGGAAGCCTAAAAAGAGAGAGGTGGACCATGTAAAATATGATTCCATTAAAAGGACCCAAAACAAATATATATAATAATTTTTTGGATCTTGTTATTTTTGTCACACAATACCAAATGTAAATATCATGCTGATCCCGTCAGAGCATCTCTAGTGGTTAATACTAAGGACAATATCAAATCAAATTCTGCTATGTTACAATGCCAAAATTTTATAATTTGACAATCATACTTTATTTATTTTTTGAAAATCCATAAAATAACAAATAAAATGCCTTTTTAACTCTCATTATGAAAGACATAGAGAAGTGTTTTTAGCATGCATTAGGAATTGTATCATTTGTAATTTTAGATATTAAAGATAAATTGTGGATTGCATTTATAAAAAAAGTGGAGTGAAATAAAAATATTTTGTTTTACTAAAGCTCTTGTGAAAAAAAAGACTATTGAAGATGAGTTTTTAGAGAAGGCTTTGTCATGTCTTTTTACCATCAAGTGTGGTCCTTTTTTCTTTTTGTGCTACACATGTATTATGTTGTTCTAACCTATGCTGTGCTTGTTTTACCCTCTTTACATTGCATTCGGCACTGTTTGGCAAAGGATTTTTTAGATAAAATAGTTAATAAAGATAAAATAAATTAAAATAATCAATAAGATAAATTGTCACATCTAAATTATAATCGTTTTACTTTTTTCTTACAATTATCAAATCAACTAAAAAAAGCCAACTAACTTTTTAAACACAATTTTTTTAGCCAAGCTAAAATAATCAAAAAATTAAAAAAGATAACTAAAATTGCCGACTTCCTAAACGAGGCCTTCCAAATAAAAAGTTGAGCAAGTGCATTAGAGCATCTCCAACGGTTCATTACTTTTTTCATCAAATCTGAGTAAAAAATAGCTCATTTTCTCAATCTGATATGGCTTACTCCAACGGTGTGCATCAAAAGGAAAAGGTCGTCTGGTGGGTCGACCGGCTGGTTGATCGGCCGGTCAACCGGTAAGGCTATGAATTTTTTTTTGTTTCCTCCTATCTATTTCTTCAATGTTGAGAACAAACATACTTCAGATTCAGAGTTATAGGAGCAACTTAAGCAAAATTATGATCATGCTCAACAACAAATATGTTCCATATGGATAATATCATTATTAGAGGCTGGTTTTGTGTCGAAGTTGCTCAAGCAGATTGCGAAAGCTTGGAAGGCGGAGAATGGGTATCGATAATTCATGGTGAAGATGTCTTTTCCAATCTTTCCAAACTATAAAATTACCTTTTCTTGCTCTGCAGTTGGCATGTTGTGAGACGGATCAACAGCAGCCACAAGCTGGAAATTCTTAACCTACCTATTTGAACCCGTTCCTCAAAATAAAGATTACTTTGTAACCTGTTCCTAAAAATAAGCGATTAATTGGGGGAACCAGTCAACCGGTGACCGGTTGGCCTACCCCAACGTTATAGCACAGTGAAAGTTTTGTTTCATTCTCATTTTGATATCAATTTGGTGAAACCATTGGAGACCCAAAAAGTGACTTTTTCATCAAATTTTAAATCTAATGCACAATTTGATGCACTGTTGGAGATGGCCTTAGATTCTCTCACCCAACCTAGTCCAATTGGAACCGAATTATCTTGTATATGTATGGTCAAAAACTAATTTTTAATGACTTTGGATTTAACAATCTGATAAATCTCCAATAACCTCTCAGAAGAGATCTTAGATTTTATTACCAAATCTGTACCACCACTGAAAACCCTTTAGAGTTGCATACACAGCACAAATGGAATTTGGTAGTGAGAATGATTGAGTAAAGGGTATATCTTTAGCTTTACAGATAGAGAAAATCCTTGTGGCTTTGCTGCCCAAAAAGTAGAATATCATTGTGAAAAGAATTGAAAAAACAAAAAAAAACAAAAAAGCAAAAGGAATCATATCCTAATCAAAGAAAACAAAGTATGTATATGACAGCTTAAAAGTGGCCAATATTGCATGCCTTTTAATGTGTTTTTGTTGTCATTGGATGTAATGTCTTGTCTTTACTACTACTTTGCAAAAGCTTAACCATTTTGATATGTTTGTTTAAAACCAAACATCTTATGCAATTCCAAAAAGAAAACTAAGAACAGACCCAAGCAGTTCTCACCAATATCACTATTTTTTAGTAAATTTTTAATACTGATCTCAATAGCATTTGGTAATAACATTTTTTAAAAGGTTAATTTTAAATTTATATTTCGATGACAAGAATTCAAAAGGAAAAATATAAATTATATTTTTAGTAAATTTAAAATAATCGTAAGTTTTTTTTTTTTTTTTTATTTCTCAAGAGAAAAAGAAAAAAGAAGAGAGAGAGAGAGAGAGAGAGAGAGATAGAAATTATAGTCCCACACAAACTGGTCATTTTGCTCACACTCTACCCCAGGGGGCGTTGGATAAAAATTTACATGGTGCTCATAATAATCGCTCAAAATTCATGTTGATATAAACGTGTACTTAGTTATTTTATCTACACAAAATTAAATCATAAAAAATATTAAAAATGCACAAATCATTGTAATGAGAATGGAATGTCAAATTTTTGATGACGAAAGCAATTGTGTAGTTTTGTTTAGTTTTGATGCGATAATAATGCCAAATTATTGATGGGCTGATATGCATGTCCAAAAAACAAAAAGACCTTTCCTGGGTGTTTGTTCGTTTGGTTTTAGTCTGTGATTTGTTATTCTAGTTGTTGTTTTCTGACTGTTCTTGATATGTAGCAACCTTATGTTTATTAACGAAGTTTTATGCTTTCTTTAAGAAGAAAAAGAAAAAGAAAAAGAAGAAGAAGAAGAAGCTCTATAACAAATATTCAAAAAAGAAAAATTATATTGTGGTCCAGGGATACCACGTGACTTTATCTTTGATCAATCACAATTCATCATATCTCCTCATATTCTTTAATCACTCAATACAAAATTATAAGTTTTACTTTCTCTACAAATCACAATTCACCTAAGGCAATCACGTGGTTATACTTAGGACTACCAAATAACTTTCAAAAAGGTACTTGGAATGCTAACGCAAAAAAATAATAATAATAAAAAGAAAACAATACAGCAATAGTAAGTCTTTAGACTAGCAAAATGAAGAAAACAAACATTGTTTACATTCATAACATATAATTTCAATATCTTATTTTAACTCCAATCATGACAATCTTTTTCTCTCAGTTCACATCTTGAAATTGTATTTATAAAGACAAATAAACTTTCATATCTTTTTAACTCGAAATAATTAAGAAAACAAAAAATTTCATAACAAATAAAGTAATTATACTTCGAAATTTCAAGAGAAATGTTTAGTTTAAAATTTTGAATTTATAGAGCAACATCAAACGTCCAAGTATGTTAATTTAACTTACGCAAACATCTAATGCAAGAAATAAATAAATAAGTCCACATTTTAAATATTCTTTGATGTAATTTATGTGACATAAATCACGTATGTGATGAAGCCAACAGAATATTAGTGTTGATAATTTTTTCAGTAAAAGAGTGATACTCATTAGTTGATGCTCAAATGTTATCAACCTATTATTTCTCTCTCTCTCTCTCTCTCTCTCTCTCTCTCTCTCTCTCTCTCTCTCTCTCACACACACACACACACACACACACATTAAAGGATAATACAAAGATTACAATATTTAATGGAGAAATGTTAGGAATCATGAAAAAAATTTCATGAAAATGATCATGAAAGATTTGTGACCCTTAGATTACTTTAATTAGTGTGTGGTGCTTTATTCTAAGTGTAATTCAAATGTCACAAATCTTTCATAATTATTTTCATGAAAGACTTTTCATGATGCAAGTATTATGTAATTCTCTCTCTCTCTCTCTCTCTCTCTCTCTCTCTCTCTCACACACACACACACACACACACACACACACACACACACACACACACACACACACACACACACACACACACATATTAAAGGATAATACAAAGATGACAATATTTAATGCAAGTATTATGTAAGATGCTAAATTACAATAATATCAAATTATAGTCATTTATTTTATTTTTAATCGTTTGTGGTTTAGTTATTTAGTGTATTTTTTAACTTTTTATGAAAAAATTTATAGAAAAGTAGAGAGGTGATATATATATATATATATGACCTAAATAAATGTGCTTATCAAATAAGTATAGATCATCTCCAAACAACCGAATATGACTGATATAATCCAACTACCTCGTATCTTTCTTGTCATTTGGTTAAGTGTTTTTCCTATCGTTTGGTTAAGTGTACTAATCAAACATAGTCTAATTACTAAAGAAAAAAAACTATAATATACTTATTCATTATATTTTTTTAAAAATTATTAAAAAATAAAATACGTTTGAACGAGTGTCGTGTAAAGCAGTGTCTAATGACACACAAACACATCATCTTGTTTGAAGTGTTTGCACTTCTTAGATTGATAGGAAGAAGAAAAATAATTGTTGTGTGTCCGAGCATCACAAACCTATAAAAAATTCTCATCTACTAAGGTGGTATTTGATAAACTAATTTATCATTTAAAACTGAACGTGTTAAGTAAAAATTAATTAAATTCGTTTGATAATCATAAATGATATCATTTAAAAAAATAAATGACTCTTAAAATATAAACTAAAAATTAAGAAAACTTTAAAAATAAAAAATTTACTGAATTTTGACTAAATTTATAAATACTTATACATAAGCATTAACATATACGGTTATAACCACACAACTCACTATTGTCACTATTGTCATTATTATCATAAGTATCACCATAATTTTATTACCATAATCACAATCACTTTTATCATTACCACCATCACCACCACAACTACTATAATCATTCACTTTCACAACCATTGCCATTGTTATCATAATTACCACCACAATAACAACTATCATTACATTATCTCTCCATCATCACCACAACCATTATATCTCTATCTCTACCATCATTGTGGTGTTATAGGCATTATTGTTGCCTTCACCACTACCAACTTATTTCATAATATAAAATTTAAATTTAAATTTAAATTTAATGTTATACATATTAAATAACTTGTTATAGTTCAATACTTAAATTTTTGTTAAATAACTTTTCAACTTAGAAAATTCAGTATTCAACTTTCAATGCTAAATTTTTAACTTTCAGTTTTCAGTTTTATTAAACACCACCTAAGTCAATCATTTAGTCTCATTAATTATTAATAAGGAAAATCACAACAGAAAAAAATCCAAATTTTGATCATTGTAACAAAATAAACTGGGGTTTTTAATTTTATTAATTTAAACCTTACACTTTTATTTATTTTTAATCTAAATCATTTGTCTATTTCTGTTAAGTAAGGTCAATGAAAAAATTATTATTTTAATCATTAAACTCAATAAAAAAATTATATTTTAAATATTTTATATATATGCACTGCATTTAAAAACTAAAATACTGTTATTTTCCATTAGTTTTACTTAACAAAAATAGGTAAATGGTTTGGATTGAAAATAAATTGATAAAATTAAAATTTTAAGATTTATTTTGTTAAAATTCTCAAACCTGGAAATTTTTTTATAATAAAAATTATCCCCTATTTATATCATTTATACAATTCTTGAATCTCAAATTTGTAAATAAAGTTGTATTTGAATCTTTTCTCGATCCAAAAGTAGTCTTGAGTGTGCCCTAAAGTTATATGAGTGATCTTTCTTCCCTCAGCCCCCATCCACAAGTGGAGCAATAATTTTTCTTTCAAGATAAAAGAAAATGTCATGGGGGAAAAAGGAAAGCTTAAAGTGAAAAAACAAAGCCAGGGTCCCTCTCAAGTCTAATCCTTGAGCACCATCCATTGATTATCACTACCACTATCCACCATGGTGTGTGAAATCCATGCAAGACTGCCTCTTAACTGTGCTTTTAACCACATTCACATCACATTCCACATTCCATACTCCATACTCCACACCCACTTATCTATATATAATCTTATTCAACTTCCACTTTGACTACTCACTCACACCCGTGTGTGTATGAGAGAGAGAGAGAGAGAGAGAGAGAGAGAGAGAATTAAATACTAGTAATGGAGATGAAAGAAGGGAAGTCAAGTATAAAGAAGGGTTTGTGGAAACCAGAAGAGGATATCATATTGAAAAATTATGTAGAAGCTCACGGAGAAGGTAACTGGGCTAATGTTTCTGAAAAATCAGGTAAATAATTAGCTCTACATATACTTGAAAAATAATTTTTAAGAATTGAAGTTGATTCTAAATGTGTGACAATCACTCTCTCTCTCTCTCTCTCTCTCTCTCTCTGGTGTATATTAGGTTTAATGAGAGGGGGTAAGAGCTGCAGGATGAGATGGAAAAATTATCTAAGACCAAACATAAAGCGTGGAAGAATGTCAGATGACGAGAAAGACCTCATCATCAGATTGCATAAGCTTCTCGGCAACCGGTTGGTTCGCTCACTCATTTTCCGCTCTCTACTTCTTTTTCTTTCATTCCTTCTTTATTTATTTTGTTTTCTGTGTCTTCCATTTTTTATTTTATTTTTTTAGTGGAAGATTTGTTAGGTATTATTTTCAAAGTTTTCCTTTCATTTTTTTTTTTTCTTGTATGAAGTAGTTTTTGAAAATACAATAGAAGTTTAAAGGTGTTTTCTAAAAGAGTAATATTATACCAACAAAAAAATTTATGCATAATTTTCATATTTTGGACAGAAACAGAGCCAAAGAAAGCCCAGGGGTACGTGCTCTCGTGGGTTTTGATTTTTTTCTTTGCTTATTTCTATATGCAAAATGTATTTTTTTTTTTTATCTTAACTTACTCTTTGATTAAAGATTTTTTTTTTTGTATTATTCATAACACACGTAGTTATTTGATACTTTAGAAATATTATGTGTTATTGTCTATTTAATAGTCTAAACCAATAGTGTAGCAGGAAATCTTATAGATTTGATATAATAAACTCATCATTTTTAAATTTTAAGTAGTTAAGAGATAATGGCAGATCACTTAGTGTGAGTTGTAATTTCTCATGCTATGAGCATCACATAGGTAACGCCATATGATATTCAAAGAATGTTTAATTATTTTCATTCAAATCACATCATTTATAAGTAATATCATATCTCTACTATTTTTCTGGCAAATAAAAATAAAAAAGATTTTATAATAATTTGTGTTGTAAACTATGTGCTTTTATTGTTTAAAATTAGAAATTTTGATCCATAATTTTTTATGCTAAAATTGTAAATTTACATCACCATTCTGCACCGAACTATTTCATACTATTATAAAATTTTGATTTGTTACAATTAATAATGAATATTTGATTTTTTTTCACTTTAATTTAGATCATAAAATTATTAATATATTAATGTTGATCATAATTTTTTTTTAAATTTAATTAATAAATGCCTAATCTAACTTAATTTTTGGCTCCGCCACTGATTGTGGACCTTTCATTTCAAAATAAAATACCGTTAAAAATGAATTTATTTATAATAATGGCTATGTTACGTCATTCTTGTCAAATTTTTTGTATCAATTTTATGTAAGAATAGAATTTTTCTTTCTAAAAATAATTTTTGGCAAAAGATAATTCTACTTTGGTTCCAGTTTTCTAAAATCATTCGTGTCAAAAAATAATGTTTGGTTCCAATTTTCAGAAAATAATTTTAAAAAAATTTTACTTTTTTATTTTTCGTATTTTAATATTTTTAATAAATTTTTTAATATTTTAAGCAATTTTTTTTAATTTTTAGACACACCTAACAAAAACACACTTAAAAAATATAATATTTATGAAAAAAAAATCTTTAAAAAATAAACTAAATACCAAAAAAAAAAACGAAAATTTAGTACATTTTCATATTTTTGTGTATTTATTAATTTTAAAAAATATTTTTTCACAAATATTTTACTATTTAAATACATCTAAGTAAAGTGCATCTAAAAAAGTAAAAAAATTACTTAAAATTTAAAAAATATTCACTAAAAACAAAAAAATACAAAAAAAAAAAGCTCAATTTTAAAAAAACTGAATTCAGAAAACTGAAATCAAAGGTATTGAATAAATTTTTTTTCTAAAAAACAAATAAACAAAAATGATACCAGACATGCATTGTGTTGGGTGGTCAAGATTACACACTTTTAAATTTTTTTGATTGAGGATCTAGAATAATTTATATCTAGCCTACTCTTAAAAATATGGAGAAAGGTAGCCAAGCCGCTAAGTGGTGGAGACAGATGAACCCGCTATGGGTTCATTTGGGAAATGGGTTAATTTTTTGACATTTTAATTATTTTAACCTGAGATTAAAAGTTTCATTTAGAAAGGATTTTTTGATTTTTTTAATTTTTTATGAGAAAAAAAATGTAATGATTATGAATTTAATGTGATATTTTATCTTATTAGATTAAAAAATTTATTTTATTTTTTTGTGATTAAAACAGCCCTAAACCCAACCCAACCCAACCCAACCTCTCTTCCCAAATGAAGCCTATAGGTGACAACCGGGGACAGATAAGGATTATAAAGCTCTTCCATCCAACTTCATCAGAGATGAGGTTTGAACCCAACATCTTAGGGGTGTTTTGGGAACAAAATAAAAAATTAACTTTTTAGTTTTTTAACTTTTTTAGTCAAAAAAATCATAAAAAAACTAACTTCTAAGGATATGTAACTTTTTTATGTATTTGGAGAGACCCAATTGAATTGCTAGTCAATGAGCCTGATCAAAATCATATTTCATTTGATTGCTAATCCCCCAAGGGTGGAGTTAACATTCTCATGGAAGTGAGACTCACAATCGAATCCAATAAATTAGATGATTAAATAACATTTTACCCATCAAACAGTCACCTTATATACTATTAATGAGGATTGTTACATAATTTTATAGATTTACTCAATTACTATCAACACACTAGTGCACAATCAAATGTAATTTATTTATCACCTGATATCACTGAATCAGTAATCCATCACTTTATCTTGCCGTACGTTTAATCTCACTCAATCTAATTTGACAATCAAATTTGACTTAAGAGACTTCACCAAAAAAGACTTTAAACCTATCTAATTATTTAATTTTTCTTAATGTAGTTGGACACTGATTGCTGGTCGACTCCCGGGACGAACGGACAACGAAGTAAAGAATTACTGGAATACCCATTTGAACAAGAGAAGCTCTCAAACCAAAACAACCACAATCTGCTCCAAGAAGAAGAAGAAACTCCAACAATTTCCTACCTCCCAACCCACTCGCTGCAAAATCTCAGAAAATGACGACGAAAGATTGCAAGGTAGAAAAGGAGAGGACATTACCGCCGTTAGTCCTTGGATCGAACATGCAAGAAGCTTCAACTTCGACACTGAACCTCCATTGTTCCCTGCTAATGATGCACCACTCTTCACCGATGATGAGCCTTTCATGCCCATCTTGGATTCCCTTGCTTTGTATGAAGCATTGCAAAGCAATGGAGAGTACCCACAGGAGGTTGCAGGGCATGCAACCGGTCTTTGCTAAAGGAGAAGTCCTTACATGCCCCGAGAGCATGGCTAGGTGGTGATCAAGATCCACTTCAATTGGTGAAAAAGGTAGAGTCCACGAATTCGCAGCGGCAATTGGGAAAATAAGGAGAGGCCACGGCATTTGTTGATTGGTCTATGACATGGACACGTGGTACCTCATGGACACCAAATAATTCTACCCACCGAGCAACCTTAGGTTTAGAAATAAAAATCATATTTTTTTCCAAACCTTCTTTTGTCTTTAGTTTAAAACCTTCAAATTTCTATTACAGTAAAATCTTTTACTCTATAAAATGAACAAAAGTTTCTTAAAAATCCAAAATATTTAACTAAAAAAGAAATATATATATATATATATAATAGCATTTACCAAATGCAACTATTTTTTTAGCAATAATTTTATCCTTGCCAAAAAAATAGTTTTAAAAAAAAATACTAAAAAAGCATTTCCCTAAGTGACATAGTTACAAAGACACATGTGGCAGGAATAGTAGTGTGTGCGCGCTAAATCTAGTACTGACGTGGATCGAACCGGGCCCTAGACGAAATATTCGCAGACACTAGTGCAAGTGTGATTGCAATAAAGTTCACTGGCTTAGCGCTCTATAGTTCCCCAACCCCACCACAAGAAAAAAAAAGTGATTCATAATGGAAGGACTCACTGAGAAGTCAGATCATATACTAATATAATTTTGCAGAAGAATATACGTACTTCAAGACCAGATAAAGTTGCAGTAAATGTAAAATACATACCATGTCCTTGCCCTTTTCCTCCGCAAAGAGCTGCTGAAAGTTACACAACAACGATACCCATTAGTATCTCATAATCCATTATCTGAAAGCACAAACTTGAAATCAAATCTCACCATTTTGTTTCCTGCAACATTTGGGCACACAATCCGTACCCTAGCATGCATAACCACAAAATAATGCAATTGAAACATTCGATTGCAAAATAAAAGTATCTTTCATTAGAAAACCAAAAAAAAAAGATGTCAATCAAGCTAAAAACATATACCACAGGGTCTTCCTTAATTTTGTGAACATGAAATGACAAACAATTTCCTGAAAAATACAAAAACCATGTTTACAATACATCGTCGTCTTGAGGGTATAATAAGCTTTCCTCAATGGGCAATGAAGGCGGAGTTCCGGGAGGAATACAAGCTGCTCCATTCTCTCCAGCACATATGCACAAAGCCTCTGCATCCCTAAGGATCGAATTGAGGTCAATGTTACCGCTCAGCTCATTTATAAACTTCAAGAGATTGTCGAAATCCATCTGCTCTCCCATTATCTTGTTACGATGCAGCTTCAGGATTGCAACACAGACGTATAGATGCAGGTGCTCGGATAAATAATGAGTCCACAATACTTCCCACAACCGCATTGTTGTTTCAAATTCAAATTCCCTAAGAAACACAGAGCCAAATCAGATAAAGCTCTAGTTAAAAATGGAAGCACACAAAGGAAAAAGATACTTGCACAGAAACAAATTTCGAAATGGATCACTCACAAGGGCCCACTGTGGGACCCAGACCATTGGGAGTGAGTATTCAGTGATCCAAACTGTGATTTTTTCTGTGTGCATATAGAACTACTAAGCACACAAGACAAAATTACAGGATTTTATTCATTTTTAGCACATGTCAAAGAGAGCAGAAATTGAGAAGAGAAATATTTGAAAACTCGAATCATCATGGTTAAATTCTTCAAATTCTGCACAGGGTAACCACTGAAAGGCTTATGTGAGCGTGATCATCAGGTGGCAATCTTGGTCCAGAACATTGGTTAAAAATACTGGAATGTCTACGAGTAAATTTTAATACAATCTTTGCATAGTTAGTCCACAAAATATTTCTGAGCAGATTTCCATAAAAAATGCCATCCATGTTCCTTCTGCCCTTTTTGTCTTTATCAGCTTTCTTGGAGAAAAGTAGAACTAACAGACATTTTAAATGTAGGTAGTTTTTCTCTGGATATAAAATAATTTCCCAAAGATGCTTAAGACAATAACCAGTGCAACATGTTCTTAAATTGATACGAGGAAACAGAGATTCAAGAAAATAAAAAGAACAGAATGCAAAAGGTACCATGTCACTTGCCTTTTAAATTGTATAAGAACCCATCGGAAGCAAAAGAAATAATTCAAGCAATCATTCTGTGTAAAATAATTGTGTAATGGACTATCTAACAACTCGACCAGCTGCCACAGAAACAATGAAATACATTAGAAATATGAAACTACGGAGAAAATATAGCAGACACCTAGAAGAACTATTTTAGTTGAGATAAAGCTGACAGATCCAATTTCTCAACATACTTCAGAAAGAACAAAAAGATATTAACAGTAGACAACTACAACACTAGCTTTAAAATTATGATTAGAAATGCATATCTACCACTGCTGCTTGTTTACTGACAAAACAATGGTTAAGAGCCATTGAATTATATCAATAAAGAAATAAATCCCATGATAATACAAATAAAAAAGCATCTCAAAAAATAATAGCAAGCATGTGCAGTACAACTGAAATATCTTGTGACTACACCATACCTGTTTGATTTTGAGTTGTCTATTCACAAACAAATTATGCTTCCTCAAAAAAGGAAACCAAATTTCAAAGTTATAACGAAGTTATAAAATGGCTATACTCCACACAGGAATATATTATCTCAAACCATCCCCAGATTGATAAAGCAAATAACAAAGAAAAATGTGTTGAATAATCAGGTTTGAGCAACAAAAACAAAAATCAAGATTGCTCCAAATAAAAGGTGTCACAGCTTCTTACTGCAAGGCTGAACTCCTTATTGGGCCTGGTTACAAAAATGCTCCAATGAATATGATCTAAAAAACAAAGCTAGAGAGATAGAAAGGCGAGGAGAAAAATGGACATCGTCATTTATTCTCTTTCTTCGTATTATAAGTGCCCTTTTATAAATATGATCACTTGTATTTTTTTTCCCATCTCAATTACAAGAATCTAGCATTTCTTATGAACTCCCTTCACCAACTAACCATTAAACCTTTTCTGATGAGTTTCTTGTATTAATTGATCTTTATCAAACCTTATTACTAATCTTGTTATATATAAATAAAATAAATAAAAACTTTGGTCATGTTTGCATAAATAAAAATTTTGATCATTGAAAATGGATAAAGATAAATTTGGGCAAACCCTAATTTTTTTCTGTTTTCTTAGTTTCTTCATAGAATATCATTGACTATAACTGCGTTTTACAAAACACAAGATATATGAGATGTACTGCTATTTGATGCAACAAATTAGCTAACAAAGGTATGAACAATATATCAGTTAGACATGTCAGCTGACTAAACTTCTTAATTAACATATACAAAAGAACACATGCACAGAGAGAGAGAGAGAGAGAGAGAGAGAGAGAGGAACAAACCTTTGATAATGCAAAAAGTTGAGTGTGCATGCCATTTTGATCACGATTAAAATTCGGTCCAAGTCGTTCCATCAATGCAACAAAACACCAAAATGATTCTGACTCATCCCTCATTATGGATAATATTGGGGACAGAAGATCACTCATGCCCTATATGACAACAACAGGGGGGAAAAAAGGTTCTTAACTAGCACAGAACACAAAAACGCATCCAGCAAATTCTTTGCAATATGCACCATACATATAAACAAGCAAGCACAATAAGAACTACTATCCCTGTCCATATAGCACCAATCCATATTATTTATTTGATATTTATCAGTTAAATCTACTAGGACAGATCAAATGATGGACAAGACATCAAGCCACATGCAATGAGAAACGAAATATTTTATTATTCTACCGTATTAGCACCATAAGCCAAACATCTGCATTATTCAAGAAGATGATAGGTAATCCAGAACATATAGCACTCAAGAAAAACTTAAAAAGGGAATTTCAAAACCATGTCGTTGCCCTTGAACAATGCAGTTCAACATTGCCTTTTCAGAAGAAAATTTCATGCATTGTGCTGAGTGTTCAATTGAAGAAAAAATTCTTCTGTTATTATCAACTGTGCACATCTAATCCTAGAAGGTATTCCAACTTAGGCAAGTCTTTTTTACTGAACTTCTGAAGTCATATCTACTTTTTTTATCAATGCATCTAAATCTACTGCAGTGTGACTTAACATTACACCCCAAACTATGTTGAATTATAGGGTTGCACACTACTTTGTGCTATATTCTTGCAGAAATTTGGTAACTGGCAACTAGGTCATATTTAATTCTGCAAGGAAAAATAAAGGGAAATATATGTTACCATTTACATCTTCATTGCAGTTTTTTTTTTTTTTTTAAAAAAAAGAAGCCATAATTCAGATGGGTTTTGCTTTAAGCAATAATGTCCAGTCCTGGAATTTTTGGCGTTGTTTTTTGATCCAATTGTTTCCAAGCATTGGTAATTCTGGGCTTTAAAAAAATGGCAAGCAGAAGGATATTTGATACATTTCATACATGGAAAACCATTCTGCTATTAATCATCTAAAATCAATAAATAACTGCCATCTGAAATAATAATTATTGACAACAATAAGTACCTGACAGTAACCAAGGTCAAAGTTGTAAAACGAGTATGTCAGCAGTATGTCTCGTAAAAGATTCACATTTGGATTGTCATCCCCATCATAGAATGAAAGTGATCTATCAGTTCTTACCTTGAAAACAGAAAGTGAACAATTAAAAGTTTGAATGTAAACAACTTTTTCAATTCATCTAAAGAAAATTAATTCAAAAGGAAAAAAATGAGGCATTTTCTAGCATACCACATCTTTATCAATAAGGCCTTTCCTCTCCCTAAATTTTGTAAATCTTTTTGCCTGTTCTGTGGAGATACTCTGAAGAAAAAAATATAAGCATGTTAAGCACGTAAAAAGTTTGTTTGAAAGAAACCACAATGTAAATATACATAAACATCAGATGCACAAAGTGTCTGCCCTCAGGTTTGAACACAATCAAACTAGAACCTAGAACCTAGCAAAATATCCCCTGTTAATATCTTACACTGAATTCCTACAAATCTAGTAGTCTGTATACCCTGAAAATATAAAAGCTTGAGCTATGCAAACAGATGAGAAGTTTGCTCCAATTTGGATAACTAGCAACTCCCTCAATTAAACCTTGGTCAAGTTTGGTTAGGAAGCTGTATTGGCTTACTAACCAAACCTGACCTCATATATGACAAGAAAAAGGCCCAGCCATTCAAGTCTACCACAATAATAATCATAAAACTGAATTTCTATATAGCAATTTAACACAGGCAATTCCAGACAAATGCAAAGCTAGAATATCAGAAGTGCATAAGTTGAAACTAGTTAACTGCTTGCATGAAAAGCATGTGGGCGTTTGCTATGTCAGTGACCACAACATGTACCAGCATCAAAACATGGGAGGATGAATAAATGTGTTGACTACTGAGCTAAAATTAACAACAAACCTGCCACTGGTTTTTAATAGCCTCATACTCTGACTTTTTAACTGACATGAGATATTCCCTCTCTGCAGATGTTGAATCATATGCATGATATCCCAACAGGAAAGGCCAAACCTGTAATCATTAAAAAAAAGTTTCACATAACAAAAATGCACATTCAACCTAGAAAAATGAAAGGTCAGCATGCCACTTCTTCCTACTAAAATAAACAAACCTCTTTCCGCAGTCCGGGATCAACTCCCCCATAAAATATTCTCTTTCTTAAAGCTTTTGAATCTATGATTAGTCGCCCTTCGAATCAATGAAAGTCAACCACTGCAGACAAACTAAAAATTAGAGTGGAATGTATAACTACATGTGCATCCAGACTGGTCCTTGTTGGGAAAAGAAGGGAAATTTGGTGGGAATGGGTAGGGGATCCACCCTAGTAAAAAAATCACCAATGAAATGACATCATTTTCGCCAAACCACCAAGATATATGGAAGAGATTAATTCGTTATATTGATATACTTGCTTTTATACGTATATGCACATATACGATTTAGTCATATTGATAATTTACTTTATTTTGGAAAGTGTATATTTTTATATGTTTATAAATATACAAAAGTATATATCATATTAAATAAAATGAATCTTACAATTCACAATTCAATATTTTAGCAAGATGATCCATGATTCGATTCACAACTTGACAACAATGGTGATGCTTGTGCAGGACTCATGTCATCCACGATACAATATGCATAGAGGCACCGGTTACATTATTGTGCATGAGTATATAACATGGACTTTTGTATGTGTGAAGTATCCATGTCAGGCACATAACAGCACACACATTGACACAGATTAATTGTAAGGTAATACATTATGTACTCATGGTGTAGAACGAGATAGGTGAAGCACAAACGATTACAGCGTAAAACACTATCAATATCATTATCAAAAGCTTATTATTACACTGTAAACCATAGCATATCAACCTTAATAAAATAGCATATCAACCTTAATAAAAATAGGAAACTCTCCCAAATATCATTTGGAAACAAAATCAGAATATCTTCCTAATAATCATATAATTAAACTAAATACCAATGGTAATTATTATTATCTACCAATGACATTTATAAGACCAAAAGGTCTTCGGGCTCACAGACTTCACCCGAGGCTTCCAAATCCAATAATTGGTTTCTAGCTAGTCAAGGGCTGTGCCATCAACTCAGCAATATAGAACAGCATAAAAGAAAATGATTTTCTAGATTTCTATTGCTCTGACTTTTAACCATCGTAATAGGTCAAATTACATATAATCAAGAATAGATTACATTCCATGCTCAATTCCTTTTTTCTCACATGTTTGTTTGAGCAAATCTTGACTCTTTCTATGAGATGCTAATCATATATTATTGTCATTTTTATTAGTAGTGGCTTGCGCACATACGAGTTGGAAGCATGTAAAATTGTGGTCTGAGCCACGCAGTAGCAAAAGACGGCCAGAAAGTGTGATCACTTATACAAGACAAATATATTGCATATTACTTGATGAATTGAACAAACCCATCAATGGAAATTTCGCAGAAAAGAGCAGCCCTCACCTCTTCAGACCCCAAGGGAGGCTGGCGTGGTTTTCCCCAAACTAGTGATAACTTATCATACTGCCAATAATAAAAAAAATATCATTAGATTGAGATGCAACAAATTGAGGAAAGATTTTATGCATTCAACAAAGAAAGATGAGAACAGCACATCAGATTCTAACAAAATGAACAAAATATTTATAAATTTCATATCGATCAAAAAAATCTTCATATCATTTATTAGTGTTAGTAATAACTCACTGGCTACCACCACGATTAAGAAAAAAATAGATACACCCCAACAAAACATGTATACCAACCACGTCAAGGCAATGAACATGGAAGGATGGTAGCAAGTTGATGCGTATAATAAGACTCAATCTTGTCTATCACTATGAATAACTTTCCTATTATGGGTGCCTATGAACTTCACATGTTGTGTTGTTAAGAATAAAGTATATTTCTATTAGGCTGTAGAGGGGCTTGCAAAGGACACCTATTTATATTAAGTAGCATGATGCAACATACATATCATCAACTTCAAAACACCAGTTGACAGATGCTCAAGATATACAATAAATGACATGCATACTGTTGCATATGAAAGAACAGCCCCTGATATCTGAGATCTTAAATTAATGCGTATTGATGTCATATTGTCAGCAATAGGAAAGCGTATCTCTTAAAATTTATTTACATAAGAAAAAGTGGCCAAGGAAAGCGTCTATATTAAGTACCAAAAGACAAGCAATTAAGTGGTAGAACCTTTCCTTCTTTTCCTTTTCTCCTATACTAAGATGTTATCAAATATAATTAAAGCAACAGGTAGCAGGCACTGCAGTAACACCAATAATTAGTCAAAATTAGAAACCATAACCAATCATAAGTTGCAAGGATTATCGGACAGAAACTATTCACTTCTACTTTTTTGTTAAAATCCATATATCTTACAAGTTGATGTTTAAATTTGAGTTTTCTCTAAGCATACAACAATAACTTGTTAATCAAGTACATTAAATTTTCAAGGTTTGAAAAAATTTATGAAGCACTGACACTTCAAAATAGGCCCCATAGGAGTGATCTTTTTAATAATTGTTTTTTCACTGACACACCTGAGACATGGAGAAGTCTTATTTTAATTTTTAAAAGCTAATTCCAGGGTCATTTTATAATATGAGAAAGCATTAGAATTGAATAGAGCTCATATTAAACCATCAACAACACAACATAGATCTAATCGCAAATATGAAGTTGCAGATTGGCTTCTAACAATCTTCAGAGCCCCAACGCAACACACATCTAGTCTCTAAAGCCCTGATAACCAACAACACCACCATAAACCCTCAACTCCACAAGAAAAACAATTGTAAAACATTGAAATACACATGATTTATTCATCTTATAAATGTTTTCAAAACATATTTAGAGTGCAAAAGTTGTAATTGTTACATGAATGATATCCTGATGTTTAAGTTATGGAATATACGGCCTTTTTTTTTTTTTTTGATAAATCAGTCTTTTAATTTTCATTAGTATTATGTTGGTTTTCTTCATTATCTTTGAATATCTTATTCATATATTTAACATATAATAAATTTATAAAAATAAAAAAATTTAACATGTCTCAAGCATATCATGTCCTACATTTTTTAAAATATAAACTGTTCTTCCAAATAAATGCTTATCTGAAAATCACTAATACCCTCTAATGTCATAATTCTTTAGTAAGCAGTGTTCAACCCAAAACAAATGTGGACCAAATTGCTAGAAACTCATGAATAACGAATCCTTGCAAACTATTCCACGTATGGGTGCAATTAGTGCGGTCACTTATTGTTCAAAACACTATTTAGGTTCATTTTAGGATGGTGTTTGGGAAGTGAGTTTTTATGTAGATTTTATTAGATGTAGGTTTTTATGAGATAAAAAATTTTTGGTGTTTGGGAAGATAGTTGGGTTTTTATGTGGTTGGATGTGATGTTTGTGAGAGAAAAAGTGAAATGATTATGGGGTTGGATGTGATATTTTGTTTGGATGTGTTTTTTTTGGTTTTGCAAAACTTTTGTCTTTTAGTGGAAAAAATGAGAAAAAAATTTGGGAACTTGCTTCCCAAACACCACTTAGGTAAGTTAGCAGTTAGTTGCGAAACTATCATGCCTAAGCTAGTACCAGAGTTAACGAATGGCTAGGAATGCAAAGCTTAAGATGTCATGAAAAACATATAGCAGAGGCTTCTTGATTGAACATTTGGCCATTAGTTGCAACCCTTGTGCAGTTCTGCACGAAGCGGTGGCGGGAGAGCGAGGACATATAGAAGAAGTTTCTAAGGTTGGGAGAGTCTACAGATTCGTCTATATATTTTATATATTAAATATGCAAATATACTCTAACAATTATTTTTTTCTTAATTGTAATATGTGTGTATTAAAAAGAATAAATATTAGATTCCACTACAAACTTGTATTTGTTAAGTATAAATAAATATTATGTAAATAGAAAATACTTGATTAAGTTTGAGTTGTTTTTCTTTTGCTCTTTGAGATATGCATGTTTGAAAGGTTCTTTCTCAGTTAGGAGCAAGTTCTTCCTCAACGGGAGCGAGTTTCTTACAAGTTTTTTACTTGGGTGCGAAATCGCATTTCTAAGTAACATACATCACCCAAATAGAAATTTCCTGCTACTGAGGTGTAGTTTAGGGACCAAAAGGGCTATTATTACGAGACCACTAAGGTACAACTCATTAAAGCTGCATTGTCTTATCATAAATATATTTGTTGATTGATATTCATCCAAAAATACTTATAGACATCACCAGCTGTAGCTTGATTAATATTAATATCCCAGCCAACCCCATGGGCAAAGTTTATTCAAGTCATGGTTGGGACACAAGTGTGCCTGTCTTAGCAAAGGCTTACCTGCTCTCCTCCTTAATTTTCCCTCCACTCTCTTCATGCTACCAAAATAATTAAAATCTCCATCCGCTTTCTTATCAATTCTTTTCCTCCTTTAATTTCCCTTCTAGTATTGCAACGAATCAGATAGATTAGAAATACCAGTTACTATTGGAGGTCAAGCTCTAAAACTAAATTAATAGTTACACATCAAGAACAGCTTCTGTATGGATAACCTTTTAAATATGGCTAATTGAATGATATGCCTCTACCAATGGTTAATAAATAGAGATACAAATCAAAAGTCATCAAGCATATAATATTATGGAGGCTCGAGATGCAATAATATTCCTTTTCTTAGTAAGTACACTGGAATAATACCATCCAACTGTACTTAACAAAAAAATAATAATACCAATCTAACTGTTTTGCCCAAAGAAAGTTGGACCAATGTTCAATTAATTTCAACAAGCAAATTTAGATTCTATAATCAGTCTTTACTTAACAATCCTAAATTTATATCAAGATGTAGTGAGCTATGTTACTTGGAATGTAGATTGTTCCGGTATGTGGAACGGGAACATGAGCGAGAATATGGTACAAGGGTGGACTTGACTAGATTATACTATTGAAATTTAAGGTACTCCTAGAGAGTTTTTTTTAGCAATTAGACATCTAACAAAACGTAATTTATTTTTTTCAAATAAATCATGTAAAAACACATTTCTATTAGCATTACGCCAAAACACCACTCTCCTTAAATTTTAGTTCTTACATTTGATTTTCTTTCCTCTTAAGGAGACCTTCAGGAAATTTATTGGGGAAAAAAAAATTGGGATTTCTTTGGATTGCTAAATTCATTATTTTGAAAAGAAAGTGTACCATGTTTCGAAACATGCGTATCAAAACATAAATCACTAACGTATTAGCATTTTCTGGTATATCAAAAACATTTCATAACCAGACAGACATCCCTACTCTTTCCAAATCCTTTTGTTGCTCACCAAACTTGATATATATGAAGAAATCAGAATGATAATACGACACATTCTCATGTGTAACACATCACTTCTAAGCAGAGAAAAGAATGAATTACTGCCATCATTTGCCTGCTTAAATAACAAAGGCCGAATTCGAGTGACTACGTATTTGTTGAAGGATTATGAAAAGCAATGGTAGGAAACTAACTAGACACTGTTACCTTATGCTCATACTCGAAGAAGGTAAAAAAAATTTCAATGGGAACAAACCCATAAAGATAAACAAAACCTAAAGGCTCCTTTTAGTACCTCCTTAAAATTGATTAGCTCAAAAGTTCCCACATTGGTGGCAGCTTCTGCTTCATCATTTCTTTTCCAATACGGTGTTTTCTGTTTAACAAGGATAGATGTCTGCATCAGACAGTCCTAGAATAGAAATTTAGATTTTTTAAACTGAAAGAATGAAATTTGAGTGTTGAACCAAGAGAATAAAGTTCATATTCTTGTCCCACTTTACTTGAGACCAAATTTCAGAATGGAATATATAATATGGCAATATTTTGGGGACACTCCACATTTCTTTTGAAGAATAATCCAATCCGATATACTGTCACTCCAAAGAGCAACTAAACTAGCAGGCAGAAAAATACTCTACATATACTTTAATGGTCCAAAGAGCAAAAGGCTATGCTATAGTTTGTACCCTATTGCAAATAATATTTGTGGCAGATGTAAACCAAAAGCACCAGCCAGTAGATTATGCAGCTGAAGTGCATACACAGCATAATATCTACACCCAGTCATAGTTCAAAAGAAAAACGAAGATGAGAAAATTTACTCATACTTAAGCATTTATATCTGCGATCTAGCAAATTGTACCCTGGCAATCTTATATTAAGTATAGTAACATTTCAAAAAAAAAAATACCAAGAGAAAAAATTTAATGCGAAAATAATTTCCTAATGTAAATCCCAATTAATGTATACAAATATATACAAAGAAGTGAATGAAACAAAAGGTTACCTCCAAAGGATCTTTGGTTACAGGAATTTGTTCAGTAACCTTTTCTACATCATTGGATGCCACGTTGCTAGGGTAATCGTGGGGAGTCAGGTTATGGGTCCTCCTCTCATTAGTGCCAAAACTATCACTATGACTTTCCCGGAAAATCTGGGAAGTAGTTTCCCGAGCAAATCTAGTCACACGAGAGAATTTCTCCAATACTTGAATTGAAAGATCTCGAGCAGGATCCTGAACCTTTTGCCTCCGCCTCCCATTGTTTTGTATATGACTGGCACTTCCATCAAAGGCACCTCCATCAGTCCTCTCTGAATTATCAATTGAGGGGCACTCATCAACTGAGACTGATGAGGATAGCCCGTTAGCAACAACAGCCCTAGGCAACTCCAAAGAGGACAGAGTTCTCTGTCCAAGAAAATAAAACAAAAACAAAAGGGAAAGAAGGAAAAAAAAAAAAAAACATATTTCAAATAGAAATAGGACAGACATGAAATATCAGGGTAAATGTATTTATTGTGAAGTGTTGCAGCAGTTAAATAAAAAAAATATAGATAATTGTTGGTGTAAACTTCACCTGGCCTCCTATTTCCATAAACCAAAAATCAATGTAGAATACATGCCAAAAAGAAAAGAAATACTCTGTTTTTGTAACTTTTAACAGAAGCAAGAAATGTTGGAAGGAACATAAAAGCTCTGACCATGTGACAGGAATG
Source organism: Camellia lanceoleosa (assembly GCA_025200525.1). Lineage (NCBI taxonomy): Eukaryota > Viridiplantae > Streptophyta > Magnoliopsida > Ericales > Theaceae > Camellia > Camellia lanceoleosa. The sequence goes on from CM045763.1 coordinate 66,816,915, forward strand.
ACCATCTGGTAATTACAAATCTGATTTAGTGTTTGGTTAGTCAAACCATTTATAAACATGCTACAGCAAGTCAAAATTTTATAACAGAAAGTAAGGCCAGTCTCTACAGCAATGAAGTAAAATTTGTAATTACATTCATTACTCATATCTTATCCTTTCGTTGTCAACTAATATGATTTATTTAGTTTGACATAAATTTACTGTCTAAGATCTTGGGGTCAATATGGCTTTCATGTTATGAAATATTAGTTCATACCTCAGGGGGGAGAAAAAAAAAGAAAAAAAGAAAAAAAAAACCTTGCTTTGGCAGTGAACAAGGGCATACTCGAGGATGAAGAGAAAAACAAAACTGACGAGAGTAATTATAAGTGACCTAAGGGATAATCAGAACACCATTCATGCTCTACTAGCAGCAGTTTGTGCTACTAGTGAAATAAGTGCGTAAGGATGACATGGTGGCGACCAGATTAATGATGATGGTAATGAAAATGGGATTTGTCAATATAAATTCGGTATCATGGTGGAACTGCTGTACCGGTACCTTAGCACAGTGTTGAATGATGGCAGAGGAGGGTTTCAGGACAATGATGGCAATGGAAATAATTATGAAGGATGGTGGTGGTGTTTGGGGTTTCAACGGAGGGAGAGAGGGAGGGGGAGAGAGAGTGGAAACAAGAGTATGTTTTGACTTTGGATTGTGGTTACTGATAAAGCTACTAATAAGCAACAACCATGGGATTTTCAGTCAAAACCTTCAATGACACTTCATTTTGCAGAGAATGTCGATCCATGAGGATCACAATGGAGATTTAGATGGTGCAATCTAAGGTAAGGTGGTCACCACACAGGCAGTTAAGAAGATGTGGTTCTGGTTTGGAAAGAACAAAAGTGAATAGGAGAGAGAGAGAGAGAGAGAGAGAGAGAGAGAGAGAGAGAGAGAGAACTTGCAACAGAAATAAGTAGATAGAGAAGAGGGGTTGGACAAAAGGGTAATTTGACTAATAATTTTCCAACAAAAATTAGCTTTTGACAAATAGGGGTGAAAAGGTAATGTCGTTTTCTACATTAACGCTGTTACTAACTCTGACGAGCAAGGCAAGTCTCATCTTTCAAACCACAGTAGTGGTATCAGCAATGAGCCAAACCTAGTGCCGTCAAAATCGTACAATACTCGATACGTATCATTGGTGACTTGAATCGTGACATACGTTTCCGTATCGTCCAAATCTGTATCGTATCGCGATTCAACTCATATCGCACAATTAATTAATTTTTACATTCTTCTTCACCTTTGGCCCCATTAGCTACTTTTCTCACTATTGATCACCATAGCTAACCCTCATTGAAGAGTCATGAACCATATTATCAAAAAATCCCATACAAAGGAGACCCAAATTCAAATAAAATTGCGAGAAAAAATGACTACCATACTTCTTTTGGTACAAGAAATTAAATTACTATCATGAATCTGACTTGATTGAATTTATATATGCCTTATTCACCAATTTGGTCATTAGTTATATGATTTAGTAATTTATTTTTTGCAATATATTTATTTATATATTATATAAAAATACTAATTTTTTTATTTATATTTATATATGTTAATGTATCTTACGATACACAATACAATACGTGATAAACAAAAGTGATACAACAATACACGATACGTATCATGATTCGACAACACTTGCCAAACCTCAAGAACAGTCTGTGCAACTTGCTCACACCCCCCAATGTTAGAAAGAAAAAAAAGGGGGGGAGCGGGGATTCTTTAGGTAGCTTGGGAACATGAAACCATGTTTTGCATGTTCCCCTTTGTCAGAGAACAGGAGAAATGCTATCAGAATAAGAATGATGCTGGGGTATAAGAACAATGGCAATCATTTTTACATTGAATTATTTCATGTACAATTCTCAAAAATTGATTAGATAAGAGCACAAACAACTCAAACATGATGCAGACCTGCAGAGGATCTTGAAAATCATTCACAAGAAATACATTTGCATCCTCTGCTGACCTGAAAACATAATAATTTGTTACAAAAATCTACCAACAGAATGATCTAGAAAATTTGAAAAGGAAGTGAACCTAAAATAGCTCAACAAGGTAGTTAATGTATGCAAACTAAGGACACTAAAGTGCCAACGTTCCTAATAAGTAGGCATTAAACTCCTTAACTGAAAATAATTACAAGAATAATAATGTGAGAACAAAAATGGTAACAATAATATGTTATGCTAATTCCATATTTATGTTAAACAACATGCATGGGATCTAAATAGATTCTAAAGAACTTTTCTCATTTTCCTTTGCTTTTCCTTATTTCCACCATTTTTTCTAGGGGGGATTACAATTCAGTGGGAAGTGTGGCAAATACTTGCTAAAATGGTGAGAATCTTCTTGGGATGTAACATTTGCTATGTTTTTTACACAAAAAGAGTTGCACTACCATATATTGCAAATTATTTTTATCACATGCACTGATTTGTAGTTTTCCCTTTTTTTCTATAGTGATAGGCAAAATTACATATGACCTATAATAAACAAAAATTAAGGCCTTGTTTGGTTTGTTTTTCAGAAAAATTTTTGGGAAAAATTCTCTACAAACAAATTTTCAAGAGTAATCAAACCAAACAAATTTTTCCAAAAAAAATCTCAAAATTTTGTTTAGGTACCCACTTTCCAAAATCACTCTCTCCCTCATACACATCAAATCAATCACTTTTTTTAAAACTCTCTCCCTAAAACAATTTTTCAAAACCATTTTTGAAAAAAGGCAAACCAAACAAGTTTTCGTACTTTTTATCTAAAAAACTACTCTACAAACACAAACCAAACACACCCTAAAGCTCCATTATATATTTGCTCCTGGGACAACCTCTCAGTGAAGATTGATTTTTTTTTATTTGAATCCAAATTATGCACCATATATATTTTATAAATACATGATTCAACAAACCCTCCAATAATTAACAACTAACAACTTACTAATCTCTAATTATAGATAATTTTTTGAGAAACCAACTTTAACAGGGTAGATAAAGTTTCAATTGCCTAATATTTAACAAAATCTTCTGGAAAGTCCATATAACCAGTTGTTTGCAATAATTATTTCTGTTACATGGACTCTTCTACTTCCCCTAGTGTACCCGTTCTAGATTAAGGGTGCATCATTTGTGTCCGATACCCATACCCACAACCAATTTAGACACTTGAATCCTCTGATTTTATATGATGTTTGATGAAGAAAACGCTCACATTTGATAGTAAATAAACACTACAATCTTCTCACACAAATGGGTCATTTCTTCATATTTTCATAAATACTATTTAATTTAGAGTACTTCTCTAAATAATTTACATCTTATCTAAAAATATTATACAATACCCAATAAGTGTTTAAGATGTGCCCCCATACCAATACCCAACTTCTGGATGCATATACCAATATTCTAAAATTTAGGTTTAGGAAGATTTGATACTTGGACAAGCACTAGCACCTGGTACTTGTACCCAAGTCCATGTAACATAGATGATGATGAACCCATGTACATTAACTTACACCAATGTGCAAATATACAAACCAGATACCTCATCTCTTACAAACATTAATGAATTATGACATGTCTTTTCCATATAATTCCAAACAAATCGGGCTACTAAATATATATATATACACACAAGAAATCAGACTCTCTGTATGTCTGTCAATCTTAGTGCCATTAGCCATCAAGCAATAACACCAAGAACCAATAAATAATAATTTTGAATACCACAGTAATTAAAGTTTGTGAAGAGATCAAAAATACCCTTGAAAAGGAGTATGCTGAATCATTATTTTATGGAAGAAATTTTTGGTTATTAAGTGCTTAACAATTTTTTCAGTAATAACCTTTATGTACCTATGATTAGTGCTTTTTCTTGGGATAAGTAAAATGACTGATTTTTTTTATAAGTTAAATCATGGTTTCGTGATCTGGATCTTACAATCCTATCATCTTATGATCCATTTAGGTAAAATCAATCCGGATTGTGTAGAAAACTCCTTTCCAAGCAGGATCTTTCGATCTTGATAGTTGGATCTTATAGGACTGTGGAATCCCAACCCGAATCTAATACTACGTGATCCAGTTTTCAAGCACAACTTTGTATTGAATGGGCAATTTTATGTTTGTTGCCTTAATAACAATTTTATGTGATTTAAATGAACAAAAATCAATCATATTAAATTAAAATAGACTTAGAAAAACAAACTAAGGAATTAGACATTCATATTGCAATAATAATAAGAAATATTCTAGTCCAAAAAACAAATTTATTCTATCTCCAACTATGCTCATTACTCACAATCAAAGGATTTCAAGTTGAAAAGAACAATTAAAATTAAAAACAACCTACCTCACAATAAAAACATGTTGCTTTATTGTAGCAAGGAACTCTCTAACTCCTCCATTGTAGAAGTAAAGGGGGGGAAAGGCCAATCCTGCAAATATTTTCAGCTGTAGCAGATGCCATTGAAGGTAAATAAAGTGCTAGTGAAAAAAAATCATATAGCATAGACTAAAGGATTCATCTGATGATCTATGTGCCATAGATGCTTCAACCACGTACAGGCAATTAGCATTAGAAGAAACCATCTGACATTAGTACAAGTGCAAAGGATCACACAATCAACAACGGTAGATCATACTAAAACAAATACGACGCAAAAATTATAACCATAGCTTTACAAAAATGACAAAGACCCGAAGCAAGGTCAATTGACAAGATCATGAAAGAAAAATACAAAAAATGATAGAACTCAATTCTCCTAAAGCTACTGACATAAAGAAATGACATGAGACATTCTAAACATCACTTGAGGTCCCACACCAAGTACATTCCAAAAACTCTCCCTTTTGACATCTCCCTCCTCATATAGAATATGTATATGACTGTAAAACAGGCTCCCGTCCTTTCTAATCCCTTCCAACAAACTCTCAACATAAGAAATACTGACCTCCAATTGGTTTGCACAATAAATTTCAACCCACGTAGGGTATTTAGAATCTTCACCAATATTACACCCAAAAGAAAAATCTCCAACTTATGCACCAAAAAAGTAGGGAGTGGTGAACATGAAATAAACCAAGTACGATGGCTACACAATCCGTTTTTTTCAAAGTTCCGCCTAGCCAATCATACTATCCATAACTCAAGTAAAGAAAATTCTAACCACCTTAAACACTGATATTTCGACAAATGCACAGGTATATATGATTACTTGAAGCCTATGCCTTGATTAACCAGCAAGGAAAGTGACCATCTTTACAGTAAGAACCACACTGGAATCTAATAAATATGTTCTATTAAACTAATACTAATTTACCCGTTAACATCTTCTAATCAATGCCTTTGTTTGAAAACCTTGGAAAACCAATGGCAATAAAATTGAAAATTGGGATGGCCTACTAGACAGAAAAAACACAGTCCTAGACCAATGAGTCATACATTTTAGAGAATACTAAACCAAAAATAAATGCTAATGTGTGAAGAGAATCGTATGCACTGCCTTACCTGATGACAAAACAACAATTACGTACTGCCACCCGAGCGTTGGAGTGTGCCGACGAATTGACCGGATCTCTGTAAACGCTGCTGCCCTGATCGTATAGAGATTCCTATCTGCATGATACCAAACACAGCAACAAATTCAGCAAACCCATGAAAACCCATAAATCTGTATATGTATAAAATTAGAAATCTAGGCTAACCTCTCTCAGACAACCTTGCATTTGAGCTTTGCCCTTTATAGGGAATCCAAGTCTACCACATCACAAACAATCAGTTCAATAAACACAACAGTATATAAGTGTTTTACCTACACTTCTCATAAGAAACAAAAGATTAGTACCATAAAGAAAGACGAGCCTTGCTTAATCAACTTCAATCGACCGCTAATCCTCTCCGATGCATACTGAGTTGGATGAATTGTCACATTATCTTTCAAGTAAACGATTTCCGCACCATCGGGCTCACTCGCGGAGCTCCGTTTACTATCACTCCGAGTCAAGCTCGCCGAACCCTAAAAACAAACCCCAAAAAAAAAACCAAGATTGAAGTCGCGAATTCCACATCAATGCTCAAAAACAATCGACCCCAATTTCAAACGAACTCAGCTTAATTCAGAACACAAATTCGAGATTGACATATATGAATTAGTAGTGCGTAATATAGAGAATGGTGTGATTGAGATTGAAGATAAGGAGTGATTGGAGGATTGCTTACTTGCTGTTGAGAGGCGGCGTAATCGGAGTCGTCGGACAAATCGTGAAGCTCTGCTTCTTGCATCGCTGGTCAATTGGGGTGATGTAGAGAGAGAAAGTGTGGAAAGATTGGAGAGAGAGAGGAGGGAAATAGAGGAGAGAGGTTGGTTTTCTTGGTGACGAAGGAAGAGAGAGAAGGGGACTGTGGCCCCCGGTAATCCACAGATGGAGGTTACAGATGGGCTGCTCAATTTTCGAATAAAAATGTGATATATGAGTTAATTATTTAAATTTTATTTATAAATTTTATAAATTTTATTTATAAATTTTATGATAGTTTGAGGTCTTATTTAAGATTTTTTTAGATCAAAGTCTTGTTTAATAAAATTAAAAATATTATTAATTTTTTTTAATTTTTAAAATTAATAACATTATTAATTTTTAAAATTAACAATATTATAAATTTTATGCTTTGTTTCACTAACTAATAAAAAAAAAATTAGATTAAACATTTTGGGCTTGTTTGGTTTGTTTTTAGAGAGTTGTTTTTAAAAAAATTTGGGAGAGTTGTTTTAGAAATTTTTTTAGTTTGTTTGGTTGTATATTTTGAAAGTAATTTTGAAGTTTTGGATAATTTGATATTTTGTTGTAATTGAATAGATGTGTGTGAGAGAAAAAGTGATTGAGAATGAGAGAGAAAAGAGAAAAAGTGATTGATTAATGTGTAAGAGAGAGAGAGTGATTTTGAAAATTTTTTGAGAAAAATCTCAAACCAAACAATTTTTTGGAAATTTTTTTCTAAAACTCATCTCTAAAACTCAAACCAAACATACCCTTTGTCTTTCTACTTATTAATTTGATTCAATTATCAAATAAAACTAAGAATATTATCAATTTTTCATTTTTAAATTTTTTTTTTTAGTTTTGCACATCAATGTTTCATTATCATATTCCATTATAAACATAAAATTTTTAATTTTGCACAAAAAATAATTCAGTTTTTTAATTTTTTTTTTTTTAAACATTAGTTTTTTTTATAATTTTTTTTAGTTTTTTCAATTTGAAAGTTGATATTTTAAAATTTTTTGAAAATCAAAATAAATATTAAATCATCATGCTTATTTATAGATAATCATAAATAATGAACAATTATTGTTTAAAGGGCAATTCCGACTATTAAAAATTTAATGCAACTGAAAAGTCTAAAAATTTTAATTAAGACTTAGGAGTTGTTTGAGGTGTCCTAAATAATTGTAATTTTTGTCTTTTTGGACTAAAAAGTTGAGGGAAAAAATATGGATGTTTAGGTTAATTTTTTGATTTTTTATGAAAAAATGTGTATTAAAAAATTGTATAAATTAGTGTGTAGGGAAAAATTAGGATTGGGAGTTGTGCAGCCGTAATTTTTTACTTTTGGTGAATAGTGATAACTTTTTAACTTTTTTATTAACTTTTTGACCTTTTAACTTTTTTTACACTTTCCAAACTTGGCCTTAATATAGTATAATTTCATAAATTAGAACCCGTGTGTAAATGTTCCTATTAATATTATCTTTTTCATCATATTTTGAATATTAATAAGATATATTAATGATAATAATTAAATATTAGTTAAATATAATAATAATGGATCTTGCTTTAATTTTATTAATACTAACTGTGGAGGGTAAAAAATTAAGTCCAAGGCCCAAACAAGTTAAGACGAGGCCCCAAAGCATTTTTACCCAGCCAGGGAAAAGTCTAGGCTCAAGCCCTTAGAAGGTACAGTTGTAAAACAAACAAGGTCACTTGATAGGAGATTTAGATAGAATCGCTTTTAGAAAAGAGATTCTTAAACATGAAGGAAAACCCTTTGATGCGATAGAAATCAATGATAGAGATCAAAACTAACAAAATAAAGGATACAAAATCAACCAACTCTGACAATTTGAGCATCCGATAAGATCAATCTAACAATTAGGAATGAGTGCGCAAAACCCGAACTAAATCTAGGCCATCTGTAACACCAGGCAGCCGACAAAGGCATATAAAAATCACTTCCTATTTGCCCGACCAATCTATGCATACATAAAACAGCATTGGATCGGTACCATAATCCAACGATCACGATACCAAGTATCCACATTATAAAAAGAGGAAGGAAAACCATTTAAAGGAAGGCAAAAAAGAAAGAAATAGATACTTCTCTTCAAAAGAAAAACAACTTGTTTAATCAATGTTATAATTTGATCGTCGAAGGGTCCCCTCGACCAAGCTTGGTTGAAGGAGATCACCGACGTTTTGATATTTGTCTCATCTTACTTTCTTAGGGAAATCACAAAGTAAGAAAAGGAACGGCTTGTCTCGTTTTCCCAGTAAAGAAAATATTTTCCCCTTTTACAATTGGTGCCGTCTGTGGAAAATTCGAGAAAATATGAGTATTCATCATGCTCTGGACGAAATACCAACACACTTCCAAAATTTGCTGATCGAGAATATGGCTAGTGAAAATTTTAGCCACGATTCCAACGCTACCCCCGCCAACTCCGAGCCGATAATTCCACCACGTCCTGAAAACCAACTATAACATGCCCGGGAGGTACCCATACGCGTTAAATAGTTCGAACCCTCGGTCTCTTTAATCTAGTCTCACTAGTGCAATGTGAAACATAGATGAGAGTCCAGATTTGGCAACTTTTATTGAAAATTCATTTTATTGCAAAAAAAACATTTTGCCATAAATGGACTGCGTCATCAGATCTCAGAGTCGCCACCTAATATTTTGGGAAATTAGGAAACCCATGACTCGTGCCAAGACCACTGTTCGTCATAACCAAAGTTGTCTTGATTCGGAACCTTAGGTATGAGAGAGGAAGGTCATTAATTGAGTATCCCCGCTCACCCGATCAAAAGATCGGCCTTTACTAAACCATGATATGAATTTTATTTATTTTATATGTTCATATTCCGATTATTTAATAAATCCTAAAAAAATTACTATGTGAAGTATACAAGTATAGACTATGTCATCCACTTTGGAACAACTTAATTTCATGTAATTTTGAAAGAGTTTTGAAGATGTACAACCCAAATAAATTGAGTTTACAAACATGAAAATCAACATCATTCCAAATTAAGCGACACAACCTCCATCCACTAGCATTCATAGAGTTATATCACATAAGCAAATAGTCTCATGATAGAATGCTAAACATAGTAAGAAAAACACACACAAATGGGATGCTAAAGCATAAAAATTTACATATTTGACATCCCACGAACAAGCTACAAAACAAAATTAGTAAAACATGCATGATCTTATATACAAAATCCTAATGCAATTCACTCATGAGATGCAACTAAAGATTTGGCTTCTAAGATACGACATGTGAATCATCTCAAGAACATGAGGTAGCGCACATAATCACATAGGAATTGATTAAATCCACAAATGCAAAATTAGTTGAATCAAAATGCATGAAACATGGATGCAAAGCATGGATATAATGAAAGACAAAATATGATGCATATTCACAGATAAAGAAAGCAAATAAAAGAACGGGATAGAAATAAGGTGGGCGGGAAATTATTACGATACTTGAAAGAATAATTACAAATCAAATTAGAGGGGGGGTGAGAAGAATATTACAGCAAAATAAAAACCTCATAATACACTCAAAGTAAAATAAACAAAAGAAAAAAAAGTTTCATATGCCTTGGAAACCATCGGAAGTTGGTTAACATCGGAAGACAACGTCGTCTTATCCAAAAGAAGCTAACCGGCCGGCCAACTAGGCCTAGCAAAACTTGTCTTATTACGAAACCAAGAAAATGAACAAATAAGAAATATATAGGTGGCTCAACTAACCACTACCAGTTAGATTAAATACAAGAAAACAAATATTAAAAAATAAATAAAAATACAAACTTACAACGAAACTAACATGAATCTAAAACAAGAAAACAAATATAAGGTAGAACATGCAAGATTACAACAAAACTAATATGAGACTAATACAAAAAAAATATAAGTTAGGAAATGCAATATTACAACATAATTACTATGAAACTAAAACAATAAAACAAATATAAGATAGAACACGCAAGATTATAACAAAACTAACATGAGCCTAAAACAAAAACAAAAAAAACAAATATGAGGTAGAATATGCAAGATTACAACAAAACTAATATGACACTAATACAAGAAAAATATAAGTTAAGAAATGCAAAATTACAACATAATTATTATGAAACTAAAACAAGAAAACAAATATAAGATAGAACATGCAAGATTACAACAAAACTAACATGAGCCTAAAAAAAAAAAAAAATATGAGGTAGAACATGCAAGATTACAACAAAACTAATATGAGATTAATACAATAAAAATACAAGTTAGGAAATGCAAGATTACAACACAATTACAATGAAATTAAAAAAGAGAGCAAATATAAGATAGAACATGCAAGATTACAATATTAACTTAAAACAAGAAAGTAAATATGAGGTAAAACATGCAAGATTACAACAAAACTAATATGAAATTAAAGCAAGTGAATAAAAATAATGAAATAATTATGAGCTAAACAAACCATTTAGATTATAACAACACACTATGAAATATAAAGTAAGAAAGTAAATATGAGATAAACAAACCACTTGGATTATAACAAAACACTATGAAATAAAAAGTAAGAAAATAAATATAAAATAGAAAATATAAGAAAATGAAAGACTAGAAATTCACCTTTTAAAGAAAGATTGAACTTCTTGATTTCCAAGCTTCCTCTTGATCACCCTCAAGTTTAGGAAGTGTGTTCTCAATTCTCAATTTGAAACTAGAATGTAACTCTGGGTATGTATGGTGGAAAAGTGGCTAACTCTCTTTTTTTTTCTCACTTTCAACAACACTCACTCTTTCCTTTGATCAATCACTACTGAAATTTAGTTATTTCAGAATTTTTGGAGGAGTTTTGGGTGTAAGAAAGATGAAATTTCAGTTTGTATGGAAGGTATGGGGTGTATATGGAAGATAAGAGTATTGTTGGCTCAAAAACTCAATTTTTCTCTCTTTTTTACCCGTTTCTCACTCTTTTCTCTTCAATTCCTCTTTCTCTTTACAATATGATCATTCTATATAGGCAATGAGGGAGAGCAAAGGTCAAAAAAAATGTGGGAGACAAGAATGTGATAGGAAGGCAAATTTTCAAGGTGGTTGCGTGGGATACTCCTTTATGGATGCAAACAAAATCTCTTTTTGACAATAGGGGATGATTAGGTATAATGGAGGATGAGTCGGTGCACTTAAATGGATTAGAAAATAGGTAAATGAGGTGTCCTAACCGAACCAAAACTAAGAAAAACGGGTTGTTGTTGTTTTGGGGCCCAGTCAACAAAATTTGCTATTAAATTCAACTTCAAATGGGTATATCTCCCTTATCCGAGCTTGGTTTTAGGTGATTATTGGGTCTAAATTGAAGCCCCAGAAGTCTACTTTCCAATGGTGGTAGCCTCACATTTAAATTCCAAGTATACAAAGAGATATACCTAATTTAATGAAGGCTGTTCAATTCCTTCTTAACAATTTTATGCTCATCCTTTCCCTAAACTAGTTTTCTTCCATCCCCTCCTGTTTCCTTCAAATCCAAACCTATAAAGAAAATGTTTTTAAATACTTTTTGAAAGAGTTCGCATCCCTTCCATTTATTTCTACTTTGTCTTTACTCGATTTACTAAAAAGTACAATAAAAATGAAAGCCTCGGAACATCGTAGAAATATTTGAAAAAATATTTTGAAAATAAAGTTTTAAGGTCTAAAATAGTTTGGCAAAAAATGTGTGAAGGTTGGGATTAAAGCTCAAATTCCATTTTTCTTGTTGAGGACTGCTGGGAAACACATTATAATTGTCATCATCGGGTAATCAACAAAAAGCGTCCAAGTCTTAGGGCTGGTCAAAATGGGGTGTCTACACTAACAAGGCCAACTTATTGAACAACTGATGGCAGAAGTTGAAGTGCTCAAGAAAGAACTACGCACAACCCGAAGAAAGCCTGCCAAACAAGCCTGAACCGCCGATCAACAAAGGAACCAAATCACCATTAGGTCGTAAGCCAAACCACCACCAGCAACACCGCCGAACGCAGAAAAAACGTCAGGCCACCTGAAAGGATTTTTCAGATAACTCGGAGAACAACCTAAGGAGCTGGCTCGATAGTCGGAACAGAGGACATCCAAAACCCATTAGACGAAAACTCTTCACAGATGACTTAGCATCTCCTTTCTCTCGGACAATAGACAACGTGGATCCACCAAAAAGGTTCACCCCACCAAAATTCAACTTGTATGATGGCCAAAGGGATCCGACTAGCCACATTTAACATTATATACAGGCCATAACGTTATGGAGCAACAATGGTCCAATCATGTGTCGAATGTTTTCCTCGAGTTTAGGTGAAATGGCGTTGTGACGGTACTACAAATTGGAAGCTTGATCTATCAGCGATTGAGCGATTCTGACAAATGTTCGTCTCGTTTATCACCAATAATTAATTTGCCGAAAAAAGTAGATATGCTCCTCACAATGAAAAAAGAAGATACGGAGAGGCTACAGGAGTATTCCAGTAGATATTGGGCAGCTTATAATGAAATCGATAACTACAATGAGCAACTGGCAGTAGCTTCATTCAAGTTAGGGTTGCTATCCGAGAGCAAGTTTCAGCAGTCACTAACAAAAAAGCCCCCGACCAATGTGGGAAGTCTGATGAGACGAGGTGAACAATACTGTAAGATTGAAGATGACATAAGAGGCATCGAAAAACCAAAGCCTGTCCGGATCCCATCTAAGATTCCACAGAAAGATGAGAAGAAATCTCCAGACAACAAAAGAAAGGAATCCAACGCAATCGCCGACTAGCAAAAAATACAAAAGAAAGCCTTCTGAGCAATTATCACCACCTTTAATGAGCCGATATATCGCTTGATGTCAAAAATCCAGAACGAACCCTACTTCTCTTGGCTACCTTGGATGTTCAGTGATTCGTCATTTCGCAATTGTAGACTGCGTTATTCTTACCATAAGTACCATGGACATCTCACAGAGGATTGCAAAGTGCTAAAGCAATTGCTAGAGGAATTGGTACAGAGCGGACACCTACGATCTTATGTTGACTCATCCACAGATCGAAAGGATAATACTAGGGACAAAATTGGGAAAACACAACCCACGATAACTATTAATATGATCTATTCGGTTCCAACGGAAAGACGCATAAGTCGGAAAACGGCACTGACATTCCGAAGAGAAATTATGTCCCTCTCAGAGGTGGTTGCAAAAAGGATTTGCTCATCAGTAAAGATTTCCTTCTCTAATAAGGATCTGACATGGATCCATCATCCCCATAATGACGCATCGATAATAACATTACAAATTGGAGAATTCATTGTCAAAAGGATATTGATCAATCAAGGTAGTTTGACCGAAATCATGTACTATGGACTTTTCAAAAAAATTAGGATTGTCTCATGAAGCCCTACTCAGTGTGGAATCCCCACTCTATAGCTTTAACTCAAGCTCGATGTTCCCTTTGGAACGAATCTTCCTGCCAGTCAAGGCCAGAGAAACAGTCCATCAAGTCGAATTTCAAGTGGTCAACGTATCCTCCCCTTATAATGCCAAAATGGTTAGGACTTGGCTCCACCAAATGAAAGCGGTTCCATCTACCTTCCACCAGGTTCTGAGCTTCCCAGAAGCTAACATTGTTGGGACCATTCGAGGGGACCAAACGATAGCAAAACGATGTATGGCTATTTTTTTAATTTGGCCACCGGAAGTGCAGATGAACGATTGAGGGATAGGAGAGAAAGCCGAACCAGAGATTGGGGCTAAGAGTGCCGAAGAACTCGAAAAAATACCAATCGATCCCGAAGATAAAGATAGGTTATTCCTCAAAGGTAAAAATCTTGCCCCCGAAGAAAAAAAATATATGGTGGATTTCTTACTTCAATACAGGGATATATTTGCCTGGACACCTTATGAAATGGAGGGCATCGACCCAAGGGTGACGAACCACAAGCTACATGTGAGTCCGGACTCAAGATCGGTAATACAAAAGAATAAAAAGGTCCACGCCTCAATACGTCGACGCCATCAAGGAGAAGGTAGCTAAGTTACTTGGGCCAATGATATTCGGGAAGTTCAATATCCGGATTGGTTGTCTAACATTGTGATGGTCAAGAAAAAAAAGGACAAATGGAGGGTATGTGTAGATTTCATCGACCTAAACAAAGCATGGCCCAAAGATAGCTTTCCTTTACCAAAAATTGACCAACTCGTGGATACAACCTTTGGACACGAAAGAATGACTTTTCTAGATGCGTATTAAGGATATCATTAGATTGCAATGCATTCGAATGATCAGGAGAAAACCTCTTTCATCACATCAATCGAGTTATTCTGTTACAAAGTAATGCCCTTTTCGGTCTTAAAAATGCTAGAGCAATGTATCAACGGTTGGTTACAAAATGTTCCACAGTTAAATCGGACGGAACCTTGAACTATACATTGATGACATGGTAATCAAGTTAAAAGAGGCTAAGAATCATCCCAATGACCTTCGAGAAACCTTCGAGGTACTCCGTAGGTACAAGATGAAGCTTAATGCGGCAAAGTGTGCATTTAGGGTTGGATCAGGAAAGTTCCTAGGATATATAGTCACTAATTGAGGAATAGCAACCAATCCCAATCAAATCCAGGCATTAACCAACCTAACCCTGCCCTTAACTGTTAAAGGAATCCAAATACTCACTGGGATAGTGGCAGCACTCAATAGGTTCATCGGCCGATCCTCCGATCGATGCAGATCGTTCTTCCAACTACCAAGAAAAGAAATCGATTCGAATGGACCCCAGAATGTGACCATGCTCTACAAGAACTAAAAGGTTATCTGGCCAAACCACCTCTACTCACCAGCCTTGACAATGAGGAAAGGTTGTACTTGTACTTAGCAGTTTTCAATCATGTTTGGCACTCATAAAAGAGAGTTCAGATGGGCAAATATCAGTCTTCTACGTGAGTAAAACATTACTCGACGCAGAAACTAGGTATCTGCCCCTAGAAAAGTTACTTCTGGTATTGGTCGTCTCCTCCCACAAATTACGCCATTACTTCTTAGCCCATTCTATCATCGTTTACTCAACTTTTCTACTTAAATGGGTCTTGCACCAATCTGACTCCTTAGGACGTATTTCCAAGTGGACTGTCGAACTTGGACAGTACGATATTCAGTTCCGACCAAGGACTTTAATCAAAGCACAGGCTTTGGCCGATTTCTTAGCTGAATTTTCACCAAAAATGAACATCGTAGAGAGCGAAACGGGAGTCACACATTCTATGTGTGGTGTTTTTGTGTTACGGGCTATAACGCTGTAGCTCTTGTGGATTGGATTGGATTTGCACTAATCACACCTCACCAAGAGACAATTGAAATATCTGCTCGCCTGGGCTTTTCGACTACTAAACAATGAATGCGAATATGAAGCTCTCATCAATGGCCTCACAACTGTAAAGATGTTAGGAACTAAATCAATAAGAGTTCAGTCCGATTCACAACTGGTTGTCAAATAGATGGATGACGAATACACAGCTAGGAATGAGCGAATGATAAAATATCTAGGAGTAGCCAAGGCTGCAGCCGAGTAATTTCATACCTTCAAGATTTACCAAATCGGGCTAGATCAGAATAGCCATGCCGATGCACTAGTCACCTTGGCCACATCAATTGCACAAACAAAACGATGCACTAGTCACCTTGGCCACATCAATTGCACAAACAAAACGATGCACAATCGAAATAGAGGCCATTTCCGCCTCTAACATCACTAGAGAAGTTGCGTTCCCCATCCATTCCATCGAAAATTGGATGACCCCTCTCATCCGATATTTGTTTGATGGTATCGTGCTCATTGACAGCAAGGAGGCCTATCGGATTAGATTGCGATTTTGACGATTAACGACTCAAAGCATTGCTCAGAAATCCTATTTGGGACCCTATCTCAAGTGCCTACATCCTCCACGATGGTCAGTGTGTTAGATGATTTGTCGTCGGATGATAATGAGAGACACACACGTAGATAGATCGCTCATTGGGCACTCACACATGGATATTGGTGGCCCGAATAGAGCCTGACGCCAACAAATTAAAATAAAAATGTTCGGCATGCCAAAAGTTTTCACCAATCATCCGACAACCCTTTGAAGAGCTCAATCCCGTCTTGTGTCCTTCGCCATTTGCACAATGGAGGTTAGATCTCATCGGACCATTGCCACGCGCTCCAGGAAATCTGAAATGGTTGATCGTAGCAACAGATTATTTTACAAAATGGATAGAGGTCGAACCATTGGCCACTATCTATGATGTTGATGTGCGACATTTTTTATGGCGAAACCTTATCACTAGGTTTGGGTTACCAAGAGCATTTATGTTCGATAATGGCACACAGTTTGTTTGCCGAATGTACAAAGAACTGTGCACCCGATACGGCATTAAGACCTACTATTCCACCCCAGCTTATCCCTAGAGTAATGGGCAAGCCAAAGCTTTAAACAAAACCATTCTTACTGGTATCAAAAAACGATTGGAGACAGCCAAAGGGAGATGGGCCGAAGAGCTCACAGCAGTACTCTGGTCATACCGAACTACGCTCTGACGTGTCACTAGAGAAACACCTTTTTCACTAGCCTTCGGAGTGGAAGCTGTCATCCCACTAGAAATCAATTTCCCGACGGGAAAATCTTATTTAGTGGAAAGTGGCACGAATGATAAACTACTCCAAGGTGAACTCGATTTCACCGAAGAAAGACGCGATAAGGCAATGCTGTAGCTGGCAGCATACCAGCAAGACATAACTCGAGCCTACAATAAACGAGTAAAGCATAAAGGGCAGTCGAATCAACAAATTCTGGGTCGAGGGATCCAGAATCTAGTAATGGTAAGCTTTTCATTGTGTATCTCAAGTATTGGTTGTTGATTTCAGTTCTAACGAACATGATGATACAGGCCATAAATCAATTTATAGAGGCAGGGGTTTGGCTAATCCGGGAAAAGGATCGGCATGATGAAAAGAAACGCCAGATCGAAGAAGAAAAAAGATTGATGGCCGATGAGAAGAAACTAGTGTTGGCGAAGAGGGAACATTTAAAAGAGGAATTGGCACAAGTCGAACTTGGTCAGATGGCGGCTGAAGAGAATATTGAAGTGACAACACGTCTTGATAAATTAAGGTCCGATTATGAGGCTTTGAGGATCTCGATGGAGACAATGAAGTATAATTTTTGTAAAAAAAATCTTTTAAAAATTCACTAAATACCAAAAATATAAAAAATAAATAAATTAATTAATTAAAATTCAGCATATTTTTCATATTTTCATGTATTTATTAATTTGTTAAAATATTTTTTCACAAATTTTTTACTTTTTAGATACATCTACGTAAGGTGCATCTTAAAAAGTAAAAAAAATACTTAAAATTTTAAAAATATTCACTAAAAAAAATGAAAAATAAAAAACTCAATTTTCAAAAAATTTAATTCAAAAAACTCAAACCAAACATACAGATTGAGATTTTCATCATCAATTTAAGAAATGAAAATTTTCCATATTGCTGAAAATTTTAAATATTCTCTAATTAATGGACAAAATTTGAAAACTATTATCATATTGATCATTAAAATTAAAAAATTTAAATGATAACCAATAATGCGATGACAAATGTATTTCACATTATAAAAATTTAGAAATTTCAGAAAAATAGATTGGGATTTTGGTCAGTAAAGACATCAGAACGTTTTTTTTTTTTTTTTTTTGTTTATATAACATTATTCTTTTATTACATTTTATCTATTATCTGTTTAGGAACACATATATTAATTGAATCTACCCATCTATCTATCTATATTGGGAAGCTAAAAATTGGTTTTTTTATACTAAAATTTACAAAAATATAAAATAAGCTAAAATAATTGATAAGATAAAATGTCATATCAAACTTATAATTTTTTTTTTCTCCTATAAACATGACATCCAACTATAAGAAAATCCAACTCTCTTTCTAAACACAAATATTTTAGTCTATTAAAATAGTCAAAAATTAAAATAACCTACTAAAATAGCTAACTTTCCAAACGAGGCTTACACAAGCAAAATGAGGTTTTTTAGTAAGGAGCCTTATGAGAGTTTAATATCTCCATTGGTTGGTTTCCATTTAACCATATAAAAATAAAACTCTAACTAGTCTATGATTTATTTTATAATTTCACGTCGGGAAAAGAGATAAAAAATGAGTTATTTCACTTATATAAAGTGAATTTATACCCCCATTCAATATTACTATATTGTGCATTTTTCAATTCAATATAGTTTAAATTTTAAAATATTAATTAATTAATTTTTGTATAGGTTGATTGGTATTTTGACTTAGCCGATTAGGTTAAATCTTTTTTTGATTTGACTGATTCGTTGGTTTAATCACGATTTTAACAGTTTTATCAAAATATATATTGGTTAGATTTATTTGATTCGAAATAAATTAAAGTTTGATATGTTTGTAAAGATTAGACGATTAAAATTGTTTAATTATTAATAAAATTACTGCCCAAACAATTGTTAATTTTTATTTTATATTCCCACATTAGGAAAAGAAACAAAAAGTGAGTTGTTTCACTTATATAAAGTGAGCCTTATACTTCCATTTAATATTATAGTGTTGTGCATATTTCAATTGAAGACAATTTAAATTTTAAAATTAAAATAACATTTAAAACTTTTAATTAATTGTTTTTTGTATAAGTTGGTAAGTCTTTTGACCTAACCGATTATGCTAAACCATTTTCAATTTGATTGATTCACCGGTTTAATCGCAATTTCTCTTACTGATTTTCTCAACTTTAAATAATTAAAAAAATCTTCATTGGCTAGATTTCGTTTAATCATATAAAAATAAAACTCTAATTAGTTTATGATTTATTTTATAATCCCACGTCAGATACTCTCATTAAATATTATAGTGTTGTGTGTAGTTTACTTCAATATAGTTTAAATTTTAAAATAAAAACTCTAATTAGTCCATGATTTATTTTATAATCTCACATCAGAAGGAAAAAGTGAATTGTTTCACTTATATAAAATGAATCTTATACTCTCATTTAATATTGTAGTGTTGTGCATGTATTTAGTTCAAGACAGTTTAAATTTTAAAATAAAATTTGAAAGTTTTAATTAATTAATTTTTGTGTAAATTGATTGATCTTTTGACTTAATCGATTAGACTGAATCATTTTTGGTTTGACTGATTCATTACTCTTACCGCGATTTTAGCGATTTTATCAAAATATATTAGTTATATTTGTTTTATTCGAAATAAACTAAAAATTGATTTGATTAAAGATTGAACGACTAAGATTGCTTGATTTCAAAATAAACTTTCCACCCAAACAATTATTAACTTTTATTTTATAATCCCATATTGGGAAAATAAGGAAAAGTGAGTTGTTTTACTTTTATAAAGTAAATCTTATACTCCAATTTAATATTGTACTATTGTATATGTTTTAATTTAAGACAATTTAAATTTTAAAATTAAAATAACATTCAAAAGTTATAATTAATTAATTTTTGCATAAGTTGGTTGGACTTTTAACCTAGCCAATTAGGCTGAATTATTTTTGGATTAATTGATTTGAAAGTTTAACCATGATCTTAGTGTTTTATCAAAATATATTGATTAGATTTGTTTTATTTGAAAAAAACTAAAGACTGACCTAATTAAAAATTTAAATGACTAATATTGTTTGATTTGAAATAAACTTTTCACCCGAAAAAAATTTTAATTTTAATTTTACACAATCTCACATCATAAAAAGAAAAAAAAAAATTAGTTGTTTCACTTATATAAAATAAACATATACTCTCATTTAATATTGTAGTGTTGTGCATGTTTGACAGTTTAAATTTTAAAGTAAAATAAAATTTAAAAATTTTAATTAATTAATTTTTTTGTAAGTTGGTTGCTCTTTTGACCGATTTTAATGATTTTATCAATATATATATATATATATATATATTGTTTTATTTCTGAAAGATATGTTTAAATTTTATGACAAACTTTAACATAAAATAGCTAAAACTAAAAAATTTATAAAACAAAATTTATTTTTATTTTTCATAAATATAATCTATTTTAATTTATTCTATTTAATTAATGTCATGACAACTAAAATATATATTTTAATAAAATGATTAAAATTTAATTCATTCTAATTTTTTTTTTGTACTTTTTAAATAAATTTTATGTTATTATTTAATTTTAAAATTATTTTAATTATTTATTTAGTTCGTGCGTGGCACAGTTCATATGTTAGTGTGGAAAGGGAAAATATTTTTTCCACAGGGAAAGCGAGATAAGCCATTCCTTCTCTTACTATGCAAAAAAGACAAATACTAAAACGTCAGTGATCTCCCTCGACCAAGGTTAGTCGGGGGACCCTCCGATGATCAAATTAGAACCTTGATTAAACATGTTTTTCTTTTGAAGAGAATCATCTATTTCTTTCTTTTTTGCCTGCCTTTAAATAGTTTTCCTTCATCATTTTGTAGTGTGGATACCTGGTATCGTGACCATTGGATTATGGTATCGATCCAATGGTGTTTTATGTATGCAAAGACTAGTCGGGCAAGTAGGCAAGTGATTTTTAAATGACTTTGTCAGCTGCCTGGTTTTGCAAATGGCCTAGATTTAGTTCGGGTTTTGCGCACTTATTCCTGATCGTTGGATTGATCTTATCGGATGCCCAGATTGTCAGAGCAGAAGTTCTTTGTAAGTTTATCCCTTTTCTCTTGTGATTTCTCAATTCTGTTAGCTTTTGTTTGACTAAAATGAATCGATTGAGGTCATTCTTCAAATCCAAAGAGAGTATTGCTGAATTCAGGGCATAATATAGTGTTCCTGAGGATGTCATTGTTCGCCTTCCTACCTCCGATGACAGTTTGTTAGAGGATTCTGAAGAACAAATTCCTTTTCCTTTGATAGATATAATAGAGGGAGGAGTTAGATTTCCTTTGCATCCCCTCTTTTGAGAGGTGCTTCACTTTTATGGGGTGTCCCATTCCCAACTATCTCCCAATTTTTTTAGGATAGTGATGGGTGTAGTGGCCTTGAATGACATTCTTGGAATCAATTTAGGTCTATATGAGATTATATACTGCTATAATTTTGTTCATACTACCAAAGAGAGAACAAATTTTTACTTTAAACCTAGGTCGATAAAGCGCCAGCTCATTTAAATGGTTCCTGATTCTGGTAGGGGTGTAAATGATGTATTTGTCATAATAGAGGGGAATTGGGAATTTCCTCCTAGAGTTGATTGGATCTGACCTATTCCTAAGGTCATTGGTCGTCCAGGTTATGAGTCACCTTTGTTTGCTTTGTCTTTGCATCTGTTTTGTTATCTAGCTTTACTAATAATTGGGTTCATTTATCATAGCTCCCGAAGTCTTTTCTCATCCCAACGAGTGAGAACATCAAGTAAACCTCCATCTCTTGCACTGAGCTTGGTCGTACAGAGGGCCACCAGAGCAACAAGGGCAAGGTCGAGCGGCTCATGTCTTGCTTGCATACGTTCCTTATTACAGGACTGTAATAGCCACAGATGGCATAAATCTTGGTGCTGATGGTGGTTTCGACTTTTACATCCTTCCTCATTTACGAGAGGACATTGAAGAAGTTGTTAAGAAAGAATCCCAATGGGAGTCGTCTAGTTCGAAAGCCACTATATCCGATACCATGCTGCCGAAAAACTTCTTGGAGATTGTTGCGGCTCGAAAGCACGAAAAAATTACAGCGGCAACGTCGACCTTGCAGACCTCTT
The DNA here is from genome assembly GCA_025200525.1 of Camellia lanceoleosa. NCBI lineage: Eukaryota > Viridiplantae > Streptophyta > Magnoliopsida > Ericales > Theaceae > Camellia > Camellia lanceoleosa. The sequence continues at coordinate 66,839,066 of CM045763.1, forward strand.
CTGACCTTGCTACCGCTGATCGGCCCTAGGATTCGCCTGTTATAGTTAGCGATTCTCCTTTTAATCTTGTCGTGATCTCTGATGTGTCTATTCCTCCTGCCAAAAAGTCAAGCAAACAACGATCCGACCAATTGACCGAGGTCCGGAAGAAAAGCTTTGCTATGTCTTGCTTGTATAGACCTGTCTGCGGCTACCACAGCATCATCCCCAACCTTTGCTTCGGAACCAGTGGCATTTGTTTCTCCAATCACTTTAGTGCCTTTTCTAAAAGATCGGTAATTGACAAATACGGATTCGGCTATGAGTAGTGCTGAAGTCGCCTTTGCTATTGTCCATAGTTCGATTTTACCAGTTAATGCCGCATGCCTGGTGAAACAGTCAGATATTGCCATTTTTTCTCAAGCGCTACATTCTTCTTTAATAGTAAGTGGTTGTACCATATATTTATTGCTTGATTTTCAGTGTCGTTATTTAGTTGGTTGGTTGATTTTCCTTTGTTTGAATTGTAGGGTGTATTTACTATATATGAGGCCATGGCGCGCCATAACAAGCTAATCAGGGTGGCAAATAAGCTAAAGTCATCAAATGACCAATTGACTGAGACGACAAAAGAGCTCGAGTTACGCACGGCTACTGTGAAGGCTAAATTATAGAACTTGATTCAAAGCTTCAGGCCATGGACTCAAAGCTGGCAACCATGGAACAAGAGATCAGTGTGTTGAGGATGGAAAATGAAGCTCTCCGAAGCATTTACTACCTCGAAGGATGATTTGGTTAACGTGGTAAAGGCAGCGAAAGATGAGGGTTGTAATGAGGCTACCACTGTGTATGAGGTGCAGTTTGCTAAGCTTGAGAATATGTTGTTTGAGGATGGCTAGACATCAGCACTAGAGGTCGCAAATGTTCCAACTAATTTCGAGCTGAGAAAAAACGTACTTTATCCATGTCCTGAAGCTACCGAGCAGAATGTTGTTGAAAGGGTAGAGACTGGTAGCACCTAAGGCGATTTTTTTTTTCTCATTTTTTTGCATGTAAAAATTATAAATTGAATGTGACTGTTTGGATTTAAAGGTTCTGTATGTAATGGTTGTGCTGACTGAGATATTTTATTTCAAAGTTTGTGCTGAATATTTGTTTTCTTTTTTTTTATTTATTTTTTTAATGCTGAAGTAACATTCTTTTTGTAAGCTCTATGAGCTCAATGTAACCGATAGCTGACATAGTAGCCCTAAGATAGGTTTCGGAGCTTACTGCCGACGTACTATCCCTTGGATAGGGTTTAAGATAGGATCCTCATGGATTCATTCCTTACGCAAGGCAATAAATCAGCAAAACTTGCGGCCGGCGTATTATCCCTCGAATAGGTTTTAAGATAGGATCCTTGTGGATCATTTCCTTACACAAGGCAAGAGATTGACATAACTTGCAGCCGATGTACTATCCCTCGGATAGGTTTTAAGATAAGATCCTCATTGATCCGTTCCTTACGCAAGGCAAGAGATCAACATAACTTGCGGCCGATGTACTACCCCTCGGATAGGTTTTAAGATAGGATCCTCGTGGATCCATTCCTTGCGCAAGGCAAGAGATCGACATAGCTTCCGACTGAAGTACTATCATTCGAATAGGTTTTAAGATAAGATCCTAATGGATCCATTCATTGTGCAAGGCAAGAGATCGGCATAACTTACAGCCGATGTACTATCCCTCAGATAGGTTTTAAGATAAGATCCTTACGGATTTGTTCCTTTGCGCAAGGTAAGAGATCGGCATAACTCACGGCCGATGTACTATCCCTCGAATGGGTTTTGAGATAAGATCCTCATGGGTCCGTTCCTTGCGCAAGGCAAGAGATTGGCATATCTTACGGCCGATGTACTATCCCTCGGATAGGTTTTAAGATAAGATTCTCATGGATCCGTTCCTTGCGCAAGGCAAGAGATCGGCATAATTTGCGGCCGATATACTATCCCTCGAATAGGCTTTAAGATAAGATCCTCATGGATCCGTTCCTTTGTGCAAGGCAAGAGATCGGCATAACTTGCGGCCAATGTACTATCTCTCGGATAAGTTTTAAGATAAGATCCTCATGGATCTGTTCCTTACGCAAGGCAAGAGGCCGGCATAGCTTACGGCTGATGGAGGATTAGGGTTAGGGTTTTTAGGGTTTTTGTATTTGGGTTCCTAATGTGCTGATGTCATGCAGACATATGTTAACAGTCCGACATGTCTATCAGTATTCCACATTAAATGTGAAGGCGCGGTTATCTAAAGGAGGCGATAGTTGTGTCGAAGGTAAGTGCCATTTACCCTTCTTTTTCTTAAATCATTAGCATTGATAGTCAGGATTTTGGTCCTTCATAGCTATATCACTTGAAGATTTTTCTAGTGGTGACACAAGTCCCTCCTCCCTTCTACTCGAATCATCATTCAAATTGTAAGTGTTTGTATATTCTTCATTTTTTATACTGTTTTAGTTTTTTTTTTTTTTGTTAGAGGTTTCCATCGAGATGGGGAAGTATGCATATCTCCTGAGTAGCTTTGATGGTATATCTCATTTTTTATCTACTTGTGACATTCCCATTAGTGTGAATATAGAACTGCCTCGTCCAGACAATAATTTCCTATTTCCTAATGATAAGAGAGTTCTATGGTTAGTGTCTTCGATAGTCGATGGTGGAGTTAGGTTTCCTCTTCACTCCCGACTTTGTGAGATCCTTTCTCATTATGGACTCCCACCTTTTTTGTTGACGACTAATGCTTTTAAGATTATAAATGCAATGCTTGCACTAAACAACATGTTGGGTTTGGATTTGGGTTTGAGAGAGTTACAGTATTGCTATAGTCTGTATCAAGCTCCCTCGGGGGCATTCTATTTTGCATCAAAGTGTCGTGATCGTGATAGATCACTTGTTCAGGTGCTCCCAGAGACCTTTGATGTAGAATCGAAAGACATGGTCATGGTTTCTGGGAGTTGGGAATTCGTCTCTTCTCTTTTTGCTGAGGGTGCCGCAACTATACCCCGAAGGTTAGGTGCTGGTGAGCCGTGATGATTTTCATAACTGTATAGTTGCCATTCATCTGACATTTGTTCCTCTTCATTTTTTTTTTGGGTTTTGTTTGAACATTTGTTTTTTTTTTTTTTTACATATTATCGCATAATCAACACAGATCGACAAAATGAGTCTTGGGGTGTCAATTTGCAAGCTTTGCAAATAGTGTGAAGGTGTTTCGTTGTTGCCTCGCGCTCGGCTAAGGTGTTGATTGATCAGTTTTTGCCTCGAGTAGTCATGCCCCTCTTGTCTGATCTTGTTCCCGAGGCGCCTGCCAAAACCTTGAGAGGCGGGATTGTTGTCCGCTCTATTATTAGAGAAGCTAGATCCAATTAGTCATTTGCCGAAGGCAATTTTGTTATCGACGGGCTCGTCAGAGTCTCCGGCTCCCAATATGTCTACTCGACGACGGATGACCAAGAAATCCGAGGCTGTGCGGAGAGCCAGTCAGGATGCTAGTGATTGCGGTTTACGTAGAGCGGCCAAATCAACCATCCGGCTAGGCAGGACCATCATCAAGTCGCCAATGTGTTCTGGCAAGCGAGGAACATGCAGAGAACGTTGTTGAGGGCCCGATTGAATATATTTTTCAACCCACGATCAAAAGTCGGTCTTTAAATATGCTAGATTTGGTTTTTTTGGATGCTGGGGTTGCGCTTGCGATGGCACGAGGTATGCATATTCCAGAGGACATCTGAATTATTACTTTAATTTTTAAGATAAAATTTTAATTATTTATTTAAGGTTGTGCATAGCATGGATTTTATACTAGTTATAATATAAAATAAAAAGATTGTTACAAGATCTATACAAAAATTTAAAAATATATATCAAATGGTAAGATTATTACACGATTACATTGGTATTAAACAAATATATTGCAAGTATGATTTTAAGTATAAAATTTAATCTATTCAAGGAAAGGATTATTGATGCTCAATCAACTTAATTATTTACAAGTATTTTTTTTCACACACCAACTCCCCTCAATGCACACTTGATGAAACCTTCTTAATATAAACATAAAAAATAAATCCCAATACACATCTCTTTACTTTAATAATATCCTTGTGTGAGTGATTTTCTGACCACACTGCCCGCTTAGTAACCAGCTGGAGTGCACTGGCAGAATAGATGGCACCTGACTGACCTACAACAGAAATATAAGAATCCCGCGGTGGTTTCGACCACCCGGGGGCACTCCGACGATCAAGTCAGTATATCTCTCAAAGATAAATCAAGTGCTAAACTCACAAGCTTGAGTATCAAAAGCATACCTTAGACCCATGGGGGTGCCTCTCTTTTATAGCCAATACAATCCTAGTCCCAATAGGAGCCTGGCCCTAATGGACTCAGGATTACTGCTAATCTGGGACTCCCAGTGGGATCAGGATAAACTCTCTAAGAGTCTTATCTTTACCCAAACTGAAGTCTTCTCCCAATCTAGGACTCTTGTCCATATCCAGGTTGAGTTCCCTCTTCATTCTAGGACTCTTGTCCCTTATCCACTTATCTCGGATTCCGATATCTTCGGAGATAACCTCGGCCTAACCGAGATCACCTCGGCATCACGACCAGGACACGTGGCACCTCGGCTGACACGTCGGCGTCACCTTGCCACGTGTTGGTACTCTGGAAATATGTCCCCTAGCGCCCCTAGGTTCTATTACCTCGGTATTCTGAGGTGATGGAACCTATACTGTTCATTCATCTGTGCCCCTCTGTCCGAGATCAAACTCGCCGACCTCAAAGTTTCCTGGACTCTACTGTCTACTTCTGTCAAGTATCAAGCTCCATGCTTTCCAAGCTATTCGAGATCATACCTCATAGCCGAGGTTTTGGTTCCATTAATTCGTAAACTCCAAGAGCTTTGCAACTGCTCCACTCACACTCTCTGGTGAGTTCCCGATTTCCAGTCATCTATTTGACTCTGGCGATCTTCATATCGGCGTTCACTTATCTTGGTAGGTTCATAAACTCTTTTATTAAGCTCAATCTTTCATAACCCTTCTGAATCCGTTTACTTGCCCTCTGTTGCCTTCTATTTTCGTCTGTTTTCAAGTTTTGAATTGTTTGAATGCCTGGCACTGTTCTTGCCATATCCACTTTCTGTTGCTAGCATCGTGCCTGGGCCATTACTTTCTTATTTCTTCATATACTTACTTAGTGCCTGTGCACTTGGCTTTATCTTTGAACTTTGTCATCCTCTTGACTCTGATTTTTCTCTTTATTCAATCATCTGGCTTTTTCTCTTTCTAGCTCTTTTGCTTAAATCCGTCATTGTTCCAAGCTTTCAAGCTCTGCAACTGTCTTCGTTCCTTTCCTCCGATGAAGCTTTCGTTATTTTGTCATTGTCGTCAGACTTCGGCAATTCTCATTCCGACTTCCCTCTTTCTGGTAAGCCACTGTTCCTCCTGGTTTTATTACTTGTTGCTTTCCAAGAAGCTCTGCTTCATTTGTGAATCACCATTGCTGTTTCCAAATCATCTTCTTGAATACACACTGTTCACATATCTGTTGATTTCTGCCACTGTTCTTGGCTTGACATACCTATGCAATCTTTTTGTCTTAAACACTTGCACTGTTTCACCACTTTCTTGCTATTGTTCTTGAGTCTCAGATTTCGTGTCTTTTCCGTGTTTTTGCTTTCAATCTCGCCTTCAAAACTCCGAGGTGCCAATCGCCGAGAAGAGCGTTGATCAAACTCTTCAGAGATTGATCTTGAGCTCGTGGTGAGATGGTCTTGAGAAGTTCCTTTAAACCGCTCTTACGGGGTGAGACACAACCTGCCGCTGATGCCGAGTAATTTACTTTTTTCTTGAAATTGATGTCGAGGTAACGGTAGAAAAGCTCCTCCAACTGACTGCCGAGGCTGAACCATCATCGTCTGTCGAAGCAGATCAGTCCGACGTTCTTGCTTTTAGTCCCTAATTCTTTAAGGTCTTCATTTCTGTACTTGCTAACCTTCTCAGCTCTTAACAAGCTAGTGGGTCATCTCGGATGATCATATCTCGGAAACGTCTTTCAGTGTTATCTCGGCTATACCAAACTTGTAAATTGCTTCAAATTTCAACAAGTGGTAGACTTTATAATCTTTGGTTAACTCATCTTGCAATTTGCGCAAAAATTTCAACAAGTGTTATCATTCCTTGCTCCTGCATCTTCTCCCTGCCCCCTAATGTGAACATAAGTTGCACTTAGGATCACATTAGGGAAGTTGGCTTCGTGCCATAATCACAAACCTGATGTGTTCTTCTTTCGCCGATGTATTAAAACTTCTGGTATTTAATTCGCCCCCTTTAGACCCTCTTTCTCTTGGCCTCTGCAAACTATCATCGCTGTTTCTTGAAGCATTTATTCCTTTCACAATTCTGGTCACCACTTCTAGCATGCACTTAGTGGTTCTGTTCTAACCAAAACGACGTTTGACTCCGATGAATCTTTTGCCGATATTTAACTTTGTGCACTCTTTAACTTGTAAATTCTCTTAGAATTTCAACAAGTGTTTAAGCCATTTCTTCATTCTCGATTTTTAACTCTGCTTGTAAACTTTTCTCGGGTTTTAACATCATCTCGGCTTAACTTCGGTTAAGCATCACCTCAGTTTAACTTCGGTTAAACATCATCTCGGCTTAACTTCGGTTAAGCATCACCTCAGTTTAACTTCGGTTAAACATCATCTCGGCTTAACTTCGGTTAAGCATCACCTCAGTTTAACTTCGGTTAAACATCATCTCGGCTTAACTTCGGTTAAGCATCATTCCTTCCTTGTCGTTTGTACTCTTGTACCTTTAGACAATGTAAGCTCTGCATATGGCCGATGTGCCCTTTGTTCTTGAATGTCTAATTCAACTTTCCTTCTCTGAATGCTTGTGCTTTTGTCTTTTCTTGATTGCCTTCGTATGATTCTATACTTAGAATATTCTGCGTGCCTTTCATTCTTTGCCTTCTTTGTGCAATCTTCTCGGGGTTACATACCTCGGGTATAATAACTACAAACTTTACTTCGGCAAGATACTGACCTGGAAACTTTTCATGAATTTCAACAAGTATATATACTTATAAACTTTTCTCAAATTTCAACAAGTGTTTAAAGAAATTTTTCTTTAACCTGTAAATTGCTACAAATTTTAACAGACGATTAAAATATCATATATCGGCTTAACTTCACCTTTGCTACAAATTTCAACATGTAAAAACATCACCTCGGCTTAACTTCGATTAAGCATCATCTCGTTTTTAACCAACTTGTAAATTGCTACAAATTTCAACAAGCGATAGACAATGATCTCGGTCTATCTTCAACTTGTAAATTGCTACAAATTTCAACAAGCGATAGACAATGATCTCGTTCTATCTTCAACTTGTAAATTGCTACAAATTTCAACAAGCGTTAAGGAATGGTTTCAGCTCAACAACTTGTAAATTGCTACAAATTTCAACAAGTGTTAAGGAATCTTTGTCAGCTTAACAACTTGTAAATTGCTACAAATTTCAACAAGCGTTAAGGAATGGTTTCAGCTCAACAACTTGTAAATTGCTACAAATTTCAACAAGTGTTAAGGAATCTTGTCGACTTAACAACTTGTAAATTGCTACAAATTTTAACAAGCGTTAAGGAATGGTTTCACTCAACAACTTGTAAATTGCTACAAATTTCAACAAGTGGTAAGGAATCTTTGTCAGCTTAACAACTTGTAAATTGCTACAAATTTCAACAAGCGTTAAGGAATGGTTTCAGCTTAACAACTTGTAAATTGCTACAAATTTCAAAAAGTGTTAAGGAATCTTTGGTCTTAACCCGGTTAAGAATCTTCTCGGCTTAACTACGGTTAAGCATCTTCTCAACTAACTCTTTGTTAAGCATCTTCTTGCTTAACCCGGTTAAGAATCTTCTGCTTAACTACTGGTTAAGCACCTTCTCGGCCTAATTATTGTTAAGCATCTTCTTGGCTTAACTTCGGTTAAGAATCTTCTCGGCTTAACTACAGTTAAGCATCTTCTCAGCCTAACTACTGTTAAGCATCTTCTTGGCTTAACTTCGGTTAAGAATCTTCTCGGCTTAACTACAGTTAAGCATCTTCTCGGCCTAATTATTGTTAAGCATCTTCTTGGCTTAACTTCGGTTAAGAATCTTCTCGGCTTAACTACAGTTAAGCATCTTCTCAGCCTAACTACTGTTAAGCATCTTCTTGGCTTAACTACGGTTAAGCATCTTCTTGGTCTTAACTTTGGGTTAAGAATCTTCTCGGCTTAACTACGGTTAAGCATCTTCTTGGTCTTAACTACGGTTAAGCATCTTCTTGGTCTTAACTTCGGGTTAAGAATCTTCTTGGCTTAACTACGGTTAAGCATCTTCTTGGCTTAACTACGGTTAAGCATCTTCTTGGTCTTAACTTCAGGTTAAGAATTTTCTCGGCTTAACTACGGTTAAGCATCTTCTTGGCTTAACTACGGTTAAGCATCTTCTTGGTCTTAACTTCGGGTTAAGAATCTTCTTGGCTTAACTACTGTGGTCTTAACTTCGGATTAAGAATCTTCTCGGCTTAACTACGGTTAAGCATCTTCTTGGTCTTAACTACGGTTAAGCATCTTCTTGGTCTTAACTTCGGGTTAAGAATCTTCTTGGCTTAACTACGGTTAAGCATCTTCTTGGCTTCAAGCTGGGGTTTTCAACCCGGCCAACTTTAGTCTGATCTTCTGTGTTTCCTTTTTATCCTCTGGGATCTTAGATCTGTTCGCTGTGCTCTTCTCTTCTCGGACTTAAGCGCCGAGATCTTATCTTCTTAGATCTGCTCACTCGGGTTGAGCTCTTCTTTTCTTGGGCCTACTCATCTAGGCCGAGATCATGTCTTCTAGGATCCGGGATCTGGAATCCGGAATCTGCTCACTTAGGCTGAGTTCTCATCTTCTCGGGCCTACTCATCTAGGCCGAGATGACGTCTTCTCGGATCCGGGATCTAGAATCCAGGATCTGCTCACTTAGGCTGAGCTCTTCTATACTTGAATGTCATCTCCTTGGGAGCACTCATGCCCCCCGTCTTTGCATCCTTTCTGGAAGGGTCTTCGTTCTTCCGCAGGTATCTATCCTTCCATACCTGGAGGTCATCTTTGTTGTAGTATCCGCTTCGATCTGTTGTCTTTGATGCGTCACCTTCCTGGCCGGCGTCTTTCACTCCGTGACTCTGGTCACGAGTTTCTGTGTTGCGGTTGTCCCCTTCAGCGTCGAGGTCGATAGATCTCTCATTCTCAGCAGGAGTGTTTGTCTTCAATCTGATCCTTCTGTCCGTCATTAGCCATCTATTCTTCTTTCTTTCCCACAGACGGCGCCAAATTGTGTGAGTGATTTTCGACCATCTTGCCGCTTAGTAACCACTGAGTGCTTGGCGAATAGATGGCACCTGCCCGACCTACAACAGAAATTTAAGAATCCTGCGGTGGTTTCGACCACCCGGGGGCACTCCGACGATCAAGTCAGTATATCTCTCAAAGATAAATCAAGTGCTAAACTCACAAGCTTGAGTATCAAAAGCATACCTTAGACCCATAGGGGTGCCTCTCTTTTATAGCCAATACAATCCTAGTCCCAATAGGAGCCTGCCCCTAATGGACTCAGGATTACTGCTAATTTGGGACTCTCAGTGGGATCAGGATAAACTCTCTAAGAGTCTTATCTTTACCCAAACTGAAGTCTTCTCCCAATCTAGGACTCTTGTCCATATCCAGGTTGAGTTCCCTCTTCATTCTAGGACTCTTGTCCCTTATCCACTTTTCTCGGATTCCGATATCTTCGGAGATAACCTCGGCCTAACCGAGATCACCTCGGCATCACGACCAGGACACGTGGCACCTCGGCTGACACGTCGGCGTCACCTTGCCACGTGTTGGTACTCTGAAAATATGTCCCCACAATCCTCATCTTCAATTTTAAAATTTTAATTTTTCTTCTATCCACCCACCCCTCATTTGTCGCTATATTGCTGTCACTCTCAGACCTTTATTACCGCTACCATGACGGCCATTTCCACTCCCATTTCATTCTCTTCCATCCTACAGTCAACCTCGAAAGTAAGTGGTTTGCAATGGGGACTTGTGAAAGTGCATGGCGAAATGTGATCGCAAGCATGGGGGTAAAAAAGCAACATAAGAGGATGGCGGATAAGAGAGGTAACACTTATGGGTGGTCAGACATTGGGCCGAACTGGGTCGAGGTGGGGTTGATCCGACACTATATAATAAGAGATTTTTTTGTTCGCCTAAGTTCGGCCCGGCTCTAACATCTAGCCTCTACATCTGCCCAAATTTTGCCAAAAAATTCAAATCCACTTATTGGGCAATATGTTAAATAAAAATAAAAATAAAAACATTCCATAATTAAATTCAACTTTATATTATGTTTATTAAATAAATATATTGATATCATTTTAAATTGATGGATTTCGTGTATAAATTAAATGATTTCTTAAATAAATTTAATCACACATCACCACAAATGTGAGTTTCAATAAAATCAACAAAGATAAAGTCTAGATCACAACAAAAATATTTTTTTTAATTTATTTTAATTAATTAATTAAACAACAGGCCGAGATGAGCTACGTTCAAAGTATAAATCCCAGCCAAGTTTATTAATATATCGGGCAGAAAAAGTTGGCCCGACTTGGCTGTATGGACTAAAACAACCTTTCTAAGCCCTAAAAAAATAGAGCTGGGCTTGGCAGACTGGGCGGGCCAACAGGTTAATGCCTTGTAGTGTTTTAGAATTTAGGTGTGGGTGGAAGAAGATAAGAATATTATAGTATTTTTATTCTAGAAAAAATTGTATTAAGAAAAAAATTATTAAGTGTGTGAATTAAGAAATATTTGTGTAAAACTATAATTACCCTTCTATTTAATATACTTTAAGAAATAAATTATTCTAACTAGTTTCAAAATTAACCATACAACACACATAACAGTTCCACACCCCATATCCATCGAGAGACTGTCACAATATTACATGTTATAAAATAGGAAAAATTAGTCTAACATTCCCATCCAACTTTTGATGATGGAAAAGGTTCACGACATTATTTTTTGTAGCTTAAGATCCTTCAACAACACACCATAGCACACTCTAATTCAAGATTTATCACTGTCACTAGTGCCAAAGATTGTAAGAGAAAGAGAGACACAACAACAATAAAGTGAAACAACTGAGAGAGATACCCATCGAACAAGCTCTCTCGCGCCATGGTGGCTCAAGTGAACAAACCAGGCTCTCTCAAAGGTGGTGGGGGTGACCTCGATCGCAACTACTTAGAGAATACCAAGACCTTGTTTTGTGTTCTCAATCTTCTCTCTCGCAACCACCTTTTTTCCCAAGATGTCTTCGATTCCATCTCCTCAATCTATTTTAGCGATGACAACATTGACAAAGGAGACGCCGCGAAAGGCGTCGTCGTCAACGGCGATGGTGACAGTGTTGGTGGATCTGATGTCAATGTTGTTGAGAAGGTTTCGATGAGATATACTCATGTTTGAATTTGAGTTTTCTTGGAATTTGGATCCATTTTGTGGCTGTGATTCAAAAATCTAGGGTTATTTGTTGTTCTGAATTTTGGGTTTTGATTTTTTCTCATTGTGTTTGATGGGTTTTCTTTTTTCTTTTACTTTCTGCATTGATTCGAAATTTTTGTCCTGAAAAATAAAATTTAGGAGTAAAGAATTTATTTTATTTCTTTTCACCTCAAATGCACATAGAGATATCTAGAAAGAAAATTCAACAAGTTGTTTTCAATTTAGAGGTGGATCCTCAGCTATTTCATGAGTTTTTGATTTTGTTGGTATTGCTAAAACCTTTAATTTAAAACAATTCTTTCTTTTATCTCATCATTATCATTGATAAAATCGCGATATATGATGTTAATGAATATTTGTATGTGTAAAATTTGATGTGTACAATCTAGGCAAGATCGCTTTGATCAATATTGGTGCATTTGTTGTTCGAATGTCTTACAGTCCAGAGAAAATTGGTCCAAATGGTGATTGTTCAATTTTTTCTGGTTTGGTCAAAAACACTGAGAAAATTGTGAGCAAATCACAATGGGGAGTGTGTGATTTGGCTAGAGAAAATTAACATGATAATAAAGAGAAAATCAAATTTCTTTGGCCATCAAACAGAGAAATGTATCCTAGAAAAAATCAACAGACACAAGGGGAATTCTAGAGAAATTTCATATCTCAAGGGGATATCTTAATGCCAGAGAAATTTCATTTTTACAAATTTCTCTGGCTATCACATACAAATCTGGGAGTTTAATGTGGTTAGAGAAATTTCAAATGCCAGAGAAAATTTCAAAACACAGAGAAAATTAGAAAAATTGAGCAAACCCGAGAAATTCTTCTGAAAAAATGTTGAGGGACCCCAACCACTATGAAAATATTGCATGTCTTTTATCTTATAAAATCTTAATACTACGGACCTTAAAAAAAAATTCCCCTGTAAAATATTGGATTTAGGTTGGGAAATTAAAAAATTCATTGTTGAATTATAATTTGGAGCTCGTTTGTGATTTTTTCTTTTTTTTTTTTACTAGCATACCGCCTGTGTTAAGCACGGAATTAAACAATGATTCATAAGTTTATTTTTTAATTAATTTTAAAAAATAATAATAATAATAGTAAGTAAGTTTTAACTTTTTTTTTAACAAAAAGAGTATTTGAAATTAGCTTTTTAAGTGGTTGTTTGGCCTTTTTAAGAGATTAAAAAAAAAAAATTAATGTATTTAGTAATGAGTTTTTCAATGATGTGGGAAAATGCAAATATTTTTATTTGTTATTTAAAATTTTCATTTTAGCCTTCCAAATGTGTAATCGTCTATGCACTCATTCACAAGAATTGTTTGGTCTTTTCAAACTGGTAGAAAGATTTTTGAACCCTTTTCTTTTTTTCTTTTTCTTTTTTGTACATGCCAAACACATTTTGGCACTCTTTAATTTCTTGACTTTTTAATCAAAAACATAACATCCCAAACACGGCATCAATTACACAATTTTTATTTTATTTTATTTTTTGTTGCTATTAATGTTTTGTCCCAAATGTTATATAACAAATAGATATATAATAATCCAATTGGTAAAATTAAAACAAATGAATTTTCTAAAATTACAAAAATTATACTTTCGGTCAAGTAGAATTACATTATTAACAAAAATCATAATTATAATTAATCCTACCATAGTTTGTCAAGTGATATAACAATCTTATCTTTTTTTTGTCTTCCTTCTTCTCTCACACTCATCTTCTATCTCTCTTAATTTTTAAGGCGGTGTGGCAAAAAAAATTGAAATGAAATATTTAAATATTTAAATTTTTTTTAGTAAGTACATTAGAAAAAATATTATCGTATTAGTAAATTTTGGTTTGTCAATTGCTAGAGTATGATAAATTTAAGTTGACTGTAAAATATAGGGGTATTTTAATTTTTTTTTTTAATTTTATGAGATGATCTAGGTATCTAAGCCATGTTAGATTGATGTCGATCAACACAAATTGAAGAGTCACTTGACCAATTTAGTAATTTTTTAAATTGGTAAACATATATCATTAGTAATTTTTTTAATAATAAAAACATACATATTTATGCATATTTAATAGTTTTGAAAAAATAGATTAAATATAATTTTTTTTATAGTTTTATAATTATGGTCGTAACTTTACTTTAATCTAGACAACTATAGATTTTTTTAAACAAAATTAAACAAAAATCAATTCAAATAAAATATCACTACAATTCAAACAAAAATAAAAAGATATTTGTTTATGTAAATATTTTTTGAATTGACATTTTTAAACAAAATCAACTGCAGATAAAAATATTAATTTATAAAAATATTAAATAAAAAACTATTAGGTACTTTTAAAATAATGCTCTACACCAATTGTTGGAAACTAGATCGGGTACAGGACCCGAATTTGGGTATCCATAGGACATAACCCATAACCCATATCAGATTATCTAAATAATTTGAATTTGAATTTAAATTATTTTCTATCTAGATAACCCACTATCTATTATCTATATCTATCATATCTTATCAAAAGATATGGATAGATAGATAGAATCAGCCTATATATCAGATATGTTTTATATGGGATGTGGGATGATTAGAATCACGAATAATTTGTTTTTTCCATACTCTCTCTCTAACTCTCTCCCATCTGTAAAACGATCAATCCTTTGCGTTGTGACTGGTGTGTGTGATACTCATATTGTAGTATCACTCCATTGCTGGGTATTCATAATTCATGGTTGTCAAGCACGTGATTTACCCACAAGGTTCTTCATTTCGAATTCTTTTACACAAGGTATAGTTTGAATCCTTTTACTCGCTGTGTTATCCATATCTCACATTGGTATCAAAGCCATAAATGGGCATTTTCGTGCTTATTTTTTATGCATTAAAAAAATGTATATAATTATATATATACATGATATATGCATGAAAATTAATATTCTTTCAAACTTTCTCTGATCAACCTAAAATTTATATATGTTGTATTACATTTCATGTAGAATATATCTACAAATTTCATGAAAATCTAACGGTTAGATTGTAAGAAAAATGGAGATCCATTTTATATTCTCGAAACTTTGTTTGAGTGATGGTTTTACATGCTTTAATTTCAGTCTACAAATATTACATATTCAGAATCCTTGCTTTGAGACCTTTGAAACCATATATTATTTTTTAGATTTGGACTTACGGTTGATGAGAAAAATCAAACTCTAATTTGGGTTCGTTTGGGTTTTTGAGTGGCTTAAGGAAGAAGATGAAGTACAAAGTTTCTGCACTTCCACTCTCATTAGAGAGAAAGTGTGATACACCCCATTATTTTTGTTTGTTAAATGTCATTTTTAAGACCATCAATGTTTTTATCTTGGAAAATGGAGTCTGGCAGTACTAAAATTGGACCAGAAAACACCTTGGAAAGCGGTGTGTGAGCCGCACGCGCCAGATGACGCCATCAGCGGCGGCCATGTGCTGCTACATGTTATCACGCACCAGGCGTTCTTCTCACGTACGTATCATCCACGCTGTCCACGGACGCGTTGTCTGCGCCGTCATGCGTGCGCTGTTGTAGACATCCCATTTTTGACCGACCTTAAGACTCAGACGTCACCGATTGAGCGCTCGGTGATGTTGCATGTTGTGCTCGTTCAGAAGTCTCAGAGTCGCGGCCGTGCGCCCCCGCCTCCGGACTTCTGAACCCTCTTCTGTGCCTTGTCTCGGTTTGCGAACCAGACTCGGTTTTCTCCGTTTTCTTTCCTGAGGGGAGAGAATGGTCCCGTATACTATCTCTCGGTGGCCGTGGGCTACATTTCGTGGCCGTAGGCCATTTTGCCCATTTCGGGTCGGTTCCCTTTTTTGGGCCGTCGGTGCCTCGGCTCGGGACCGCCCAACCATCTCCGATTTCTCCAGTTTTTGGCATGCATCTCATTTACTCCATACCGAGGGACACTGGGGTCTCAAATACCCACTTCGTGGCCGAACGCCACTTTCGGTGCTTACAGCCCATTTTTGGGACCCCAAACTGCGTGATTTGGGCCCCGAGCATTCATTTTGCTTTGGTTTTTGTTCATTTTCGGCGAGTACCTCTGTTTTATCATACCGAGGGACACTGGGGTCTCAGATACCCACTTCATGGCCGAACGCCACTTTCGGTGCTTACAGCCCATTTTCGGGACCCCGAACTACGTGATTTGGGCCCCGAGCATTCATTTTGCATTAGTTTTTGTTCAATTTTGGCAGGTACCTCTGTTTTAGCACCAGGAAGATCACTGGAGGGTGGGAGGACAGTAATTGTCTCAGAAAACCAGTTTCGCTCCTCCCGTCCGCTTTGCTCACTTAGGGCTAATGTTGAACACCCTAGGGATATTTTCTTGGCCGAGACTACATATTTGTGATGAGGGACATGGGAGGACCCTAAAAGTGGTGGTCGGCCAAGAATTGTTATTTTCATTTTTGAGCCTCTCTTTCAAGTTGAATGTTGTGCCTCTGTTTGAGTTGCCAAATTCCAACCATGGGGTCTTGTTCTACACACAGGAGGACACCAAAAATATGGTGGCGGCCATTAATTGTTCACTTCATTTTTGGCCATGGCCGGACGGGCCATGAGGAGTGGGGTGGCCGGCCGGCCATCTTCAAGAAAAGGACCTGGCCGGCCTGCTTCCTGCTTTTGACCCCTTTACACCTGTCCAACTGTTTTTTCCAAATATCTTTTGCCTCCGGGGGTTATTTTGGGGGGGAAAGCTTGGATGCATTTCCTCCCTTTACACCCCTTTCTTGCCCATTTAAGGGGCTGACCTCCTTCTTTGTTAGGGTTAGCAACTTTCTTCTCAAGAGCATATCTCCCATTGCCTCCATTTCCCTCTCCAAAAGCTCCAAAAACCTTCAAGTTTCTAGCCCACTTGTTCATCAACCCTAAGCTTCACCATCACCACCTCCATTCCAGCAGCAAAGGAGGATTTTTCAGAGGCTAAGAAGCAACAAATTGAAGCCAAGAAGCAACAAAAGCTTGATCTTCAAGGGTAAGTCACTATTTCCCCCCTTTGAGCACATTTTTGCATCAATTCTTTGCCCTACTTGCTCTCTGTTTTGGGCTCTGAACCCTACTGATTTTAGGCTTATTTTGAGCCCCTCTACAACATTGTAGAAGGGCTCAACCTTGTTTGGCACCGCTATGATGCACCTCTTTCAATATCACTCTTTGTGCCAATATTTTGCATGCTTTGTTTGGATTATGAGTGATCCATTTTCGAGCCTGATATAAACTGTGAGTGGGCTTATTTTGAGCCCCTCTTCAACATTGAAGAAGGGCTCAACTATGTTTGGTGGTTCTATCATGCACTTGTTTTGTAATTCTTTCAATTTACCGTAAAATTGCATGGTTTCTTTAGCCTATTTGAAGTCTGATTTTGGGCATGCCATTAACTTAGATTGAGCTTATTTTAGGTCTCTCTACAACATTTTAGAATGGATCAATCTTGTTTGGGGCCTCCATGCATGGGCTCTCTTTATACCTCTCTTTGGCCCCATTTTGCATGCCTTTTTTAAGCTTATTTGGCTTCTGATTTAAGCCTTCATCAGGCCTGAAAAGAGCCTTATTTTTTCCTTCTTGTCATGTTTTTTTAAGGGTCTTATGCTATTTGGTGAATACTTTTGGTACTTCATGTTAGACCCTCTTATACCCCCTTATTTTTGCATGCCTTGCTAGCTCATCATGCTTCTGTTTTTGAGCCTTCATCAGGCTTGGAAAGAGTCTTAAAATAACTCATTCTTCATGTTTTGTCAAGGGTCTTAGGCTGTTTGGTGCATCCTTTTGATACCTCATGTTATAGCCTTTGTTGGCTCATATTTTGCATGCTATTTTGAGCATATCTACATACTGAATTGGAGGATGTCATAAGCTGTAAATGTGCATATTTTTGGTCCCTCTTTAACGTTGTAGAACTGTATTTTTCAGTTTGAGTATTGTACATATCACTTGTTTCATCGTTCTCCTATTTTCCCCCATTTTTGCATGCTGTTTTTGCCATACTTGTGATTGTTGTTTGGACATTCTTTGTACTGGAAAAATCCTATTTTAGGGGCTGCTTAGCATCTGTCTTTACACTTCATGTCCATATTGTGCATGATTGGCATAGCTGTAGGCCATTTCGGGTGCATAACATTGCATTTCAGGCAGCGGGTGTAATTTTGCTATAATTCGGGGGCTGTTTTTGCATCATTTTGGCTGCTGAAATTTGCATTTTCCATATGCCATATGCCACGTCTCATTTGCATGTCATTTCATGCCTTAGGGCCATTGCCTCGGTTTGCGTGCCCGTGTGCATGCATTTCGAGGCACTTCATTTTCATCTCCCGGCTTCTTATGTGAGTGTGGCTGAGACTCTCTCACATTAGTATAAGTCCAATCTGTATTTGGAGTGCCATTTCATACTTTTATGCCATTGCCTCGGTTTGCGTGCCCGTGTGCACGCATTTCGAGGCACTTCATTTTTATCCGACGGCCTCTTATGTGAGTGTGGCTGAGGCTCTCTCATGTTAGTGTAAGTCCATTTTGCATTCTGTATGTCATTTTAGCATCATTGCATTCCGTATGCCATCGCCTCGGTTTGCGTGCCCGTGTGCACGCATTTCGAGGCGCCTCATTTTTATCCGACGGCCTCTTATGTGAGTGCGGCTGAGGTCCTCTCATGTTAGTGTAAGCCCAATTTGCATTTTCTATGTCATTTGCATTGCGTATGCCTTTGCCTCGGTTTGCGTGCCCGTGGGCACGCATTTCGAGGCACTTCGTTTTTTTTTTTTTTTCTTTCGACGGCCTCTTATGTGAGTGCGGCTGAGGCTCTCTCATGTTAGTGTAAGTCCAATTTGCATTCTGTATGCCATTTCACGTCTATATGTTACCACCTCGGTTCACGTGCTCGTGGGCACGCATTTCGAGGCATCTCACTTTAGTCTCATTGTATATCATATTTCATGTTATTTCATGCTTTAGTATCATCGCCTCGGTTTGCGTGCCCGCGTGCACGCACTTCGAGGCATCTCATTTTCATAGCATTGTGCATACTAGGATTGTATTTTAGTTGCATTCATGCACATCATGCATATTGCATTGTGTTCGGGATAGGCAGTAGCCCGGGCACGGGAAACGAGGCACGTTTCGTACTCCGAGTGACGGAACGGGTCTCAATTCCCAAGTCACCGACACTCCGGATTGCCCATGATGGAGTTAGGTTTTGTTGTAGCATTCATATGCATTCATCCTATATTGAGTTGTGCAATTCGGCTCCTCGGCCATCATGCATCGATATGCGTGATTGGTGGCACGAGGATCGAGGCATGCATATATTTGTGAAATACATTGCTATGCCCTTTTCCTGCTCTCTGTTGCAGCAAAATCAAGAATCAGCAAGTCTTCGGAGTCTGGCACGCATTTCGAGAAATATTGCAAACAGAGGCTAATTGGGGCATCCCAGTGGATTTCCGCACCAAAGCAGCCCAGCATACATCACTCATCAGTAGCAAGGCAGTCCCTGGCTTGCATGCCAGTTTTACTTTTTTGTAATTAATTTGTTAATTAATTAGAAATCTGTATTATTCTTTTATTCGGACTGTATTATTTATTCGGACCCTCTGTGCGAGGGCATAATTGTAATAAGTGTGGGTGAGTGTGATGTATATCTTCCAACCCCCATTTCTTTCTCCCTTTTATTTACCCGCTTACGATGGTTAGATATAGGGCATATTTCAATTAGCATACAGTATGACAGCATGTTTGCATTATTCATCTGTTTTGCATGCACCGGGCTCGGCGCACCATACAAACTGCATTTGTATTTCAATTCCAAATTGAATACGTGTTAGTTGTAGCATTTCATATGCCATGTTTAGAATAGCCGAGCCTGCTATAGTTTGCATCTTTGCATGTGTTGCATTAGGCATTCTGTATACTTAGGATCATGCATGGATTTCTAATCAGTTTCCTGTTTTGGCTTGGAGTACTCGGTGAGTTTTATGCTTTAGCATCCTTGCATGCGTGTGAGTGTTGCCATGAATAGCATGCTTACTATGAGGCTATGTGCTTATGTGATATAACTGCCTTGAATGCCTGTGGGTGGAGGTTGAGTTGCTTGGATTGGAATAATTCATCAAATGTTTGTTTTAAAGCCCACTAGATAGTGGCAAAACCATTGTTTTTCTAAGCCCACCCGAGGGTGGCAAATCCGCGTCTTAGCCTACCTACGGGTAGCACCATCAAACCATTTTCAAACAAACAAACATGAAATGTTTAGTTCCAATTCAGGCGACCCAGTCTATACTTGTATGTTGTGCGCATCACATAGTAACCTAGGCTAATAAACCGGAATAAGAACTCACGATGTTTTCAAAAACAGATATCATGGTTAGTAGAGGCCGGTCTTTGATCGGCGAAGGGGTGCTCACAGTGACCTTCCCCAACCGTACCCAAGTTCCCGAGCGGAGGCAACTTTGGTGATGACGGACACGTGGCCTTTGGCACCGAGTCAGGGTTTCCTAAATTTCCCATTAAAAAATATTTAGGTGGCGACTCAGATTCTGGCGGCGATCCATGTTTGGCACTTCTTTCAAAAATCTGTTTTCAAAGCGATTTGCGGATTTGGACTCTTCGGTTCAAGATTGAGAACCGTGACATTTGAGTCCTTCGAATCAGTAGTGACCCAATATCGAACGAGCGGGGACTCGCACTCCTTCCCGGATGCGTTCGGGGATCTGTTATGTCTGGTGAGTCGTGTGTCGTTTCCGCCAGTTCGCCTCGAGATTTTCGGGGCCCAAAGCCGATAATTAATTAATAAATTTCTGGGGGCCCTACACATTTTTTTTTTCATTGAATGAAAAAAAAAAAATTGAAAGTAAAGGACAAAATATTTGTGTCAAAATCACAAAAAATAATTAACATTACATTACAATAACTAATAAGTATTGCTTGATCCTCACTCTTCTTGTATTTTTAGAAGCAAACAAATCAATCATACTTGCATAATCTAATTTTTTTGTAAAATCATTTTCAATGAATAACAATGCTAATTATTTTAAACAGGTCTTTCAATTTTTTAATGGATCGATTTATTTTAAGTTAATTTGGGTCTTCCTTAATTTTTTTTGGACTTAAAATGTACTTAATATATTAGACAAAACTATAATAAGAGAGACCCCTTTTTCGGGTCTATTTTCAATGGATAATAATGCTAATTTTTTTGAATGGCCTTTCAATTTTTTAATGGGTCAATTTATTTTAAGTTAGTACGAACCTTTTTAATTTTTTTAGACTTAAAACATACCTAATATATTACATTAAATTTTAATAGGAGGGGCCCATTTTTTTAGTCTATTTTGAGGGGCCCTAGGCCATGGCCCTGTGGCCTATGCCCTAGGGCCAGTCCTGTTTTCCGCACTGGCTTGGCTGCTGGGTGCTAAGGCGCTGTTTGTTTTTTTTTTTTTAAATCTAGAATTGCTTTAAATGGTCATAAGTAATTCGTTATAACTTTGTTTTAAGCATGGTTAGTATTGTTGGACTTAAAATTAAATTTTTTTAGCTACTGTAAAGTTTTCAAAATTTTATGAAAATAAAAAAAAAAAAATTCCTGAGATAATAATTCATTATTTCTGCTTTAAAATGCTTCTGGTGTTGCATGACTAAGTATCTAAAGCTGAAATTTTTACTGTAGACTATTGTAATGGTTTACTATTTATTGGTATGATTGTTGCAGTTTACCAAATTTTGGAATATTTATTTTTGATTTTATGTATGTTTATTAAGTATTTAAAATTTCAGAAAATTCTTGAAAATTTCAAAATGATATACTTTTTGTTATGGCATAATCTGAATATTAAATACAGTATATTGTTGTTTTTTCTTAGAGTTTGTAATATGTTGTGATTAGAGAAGCATGATTAGTTGTTTTTTATTTATTTTTATTTAATTCCATTATTAAATGAATATAGCATGAGTTAATTATAAATTTACATTAAGATACTATTGTATGAAATTAGACTAATTATCATGCTTTGTACATGCCATGAGTAGTGGGAGGTTGTTGTTTTTGTACATGGAATTAAATTAAGTTTTGATAATTGTCACTAGAGATGCAAGAGATGATTATGAGCTTAACAAATTTTCGATCTTGAGATGTGTGTGATGTTATCATTATTTAATTTAGATTCTTTTGCTGTAAAATAATTTTGTGTTTCTATCATTAAGATCCCCTGCGCATTTGTTCTTCCTTTATCTCTGTATGTAGAAATGATAGCTAAGACAGTAGTGTAGACTTAACTAAGGGAAAGAAATTGGATGGCGATAATTATGACATATGGCGCCGTAAGATCCAATACCTCCTCAATGAGCAAGAAGTTTTGAACTCACTTGAACAAGTGATGGTTGAGCTTGAGCAGCGCAATACAGCTCAACATTTCGTCGTGATCTTGAAGTCTATCAGACTTGGAGTAACAAAGATCGGTGTACGCGCTTTACCATGTTGAGCAACATTCACAACGACTTGATTAGTGAGTTTAAGCATTGTCCGACTGCATTTAAGATGTAGGAAGCTCTCAAGCAAAAGTTTGGTGTCACCTCTTTGGCAAAGCTACGTGGGCTGATTATGAAGTTTGACTTTTATTAGAAAAAAGGGCATCATTCGATGAAGCAGCATTTGAGAGTCATGTCAGCCATAATACGTGAGCTTGCGGCTGCTAGGCACAATTTGACTCGAGAGTAACACAAGCTGTGATTCACTTTTTGCCAAATTCTTGGGAGCAGATGAAGCAGAACATGATGCATAATGAGAGTGTGAAAACATTCGAAGACATATCGCGTCATTTACAGCTAGAGGCTGAGTGCCTAGGGGCTGCTAAGTTTGATTGTTCTGCTATGGTGGTTGAGTCAAGCTCATGTAAGATTTCTCAGTTCAAGCGTGGAAAGCAAAAGGTGCTCCTAAGAAGCAAGCAGGATCTACACTAAAGCCTAATGGTGTTAGAAATTTCAAGTGTAAGGCCAAGAGAGGTGGCAAGAAGGTAAAGGCTAAATTGACACGCTTTAATTATAACAAACAATGACACTTCGCTCGAGATTACGCTGAGCAGAAGAAGGTACTCTTTTACTTAATTTCTCGCATTCAATGCTTTGTTTTAAGTCAAGCATTAATTGCTCATTCTCCTCATTTTTGGGTTGTAAACTCAGGAGCAACAGACCACATCGCGAGGAATAAAATAGGGTTCGTTGAGTATCGCTGAGTACCTCCTGGGAGTAGAAAAGTTTACATGGGGAACGAGTCCAGTGTGGAGGTGCTTGGCATTTGCACATACAAGCTGGAAATACGATGAGAGCGCACTTTGTATCTTCATGACGTTCTTTATGCTCCGGATATTCACCGAAACTTAGTTTCAGTTATTAGCATAATGAGCCTTGGTTTTAGCTTTTGTTTTGAGAATAATGGTGTTAGCATTTATTTGGGAACAATTTTTTATGGTTTTGGTTATCATTTAGATGGTTTCTTAGTTTTGGATGTGGATGATTCTAGTTTTAATAAAAATGTCAATGGCTGTGTTTCTTATATTGCATCTATTTGTGATAATGATTCTTTGAGATGGCACGCTAGATTAGGCGACATAGGGCAAGACATGATGACTAGATTGGCTAAAGAAGGCCTTTTAGGCCCACTCGCTAGAGTTACTTTGCCTACTTGTGAGCATTGTTTTGCTGGAAAGGCAATAAGGAAACCATTTGGGAAAGCCTAAAGGGCATCTGTCCCATTACAGCTTATTCATTCTAATCTATGTGGACCAATGAATGTAAGGGCAAAGCATAAAGCCCCTTATTTTATCACATTTATAGATGACTGCATGCGTTTTGGCCATGTCTATTTGATTTCTCACAAGTTACCAACATTGGATTGCTTTAGACGGTATGTTAATGAGGTGGAGAATCAATTAGACAAGAGCATTAAGGCTCTAAGAACTGACCGAGGACACGAGTATCTATCTGAGCAAGTTAAAGTGCTCTGTGTGGAAAAAAGAATTATCAGGCAATTAAGAATTTTTGGGACTCCGCAGCAAAATGGTGTAGTGGAGAAAAGGAATTGTACATTGCTTGACATGGTTAGATCTATGATGGCGCAAGCTAATCTTCCTATTTCTTATTGGGGAGATGCTTTGTTGACTGTTGCTTACATCCTTAACTGTATGCCCTCTAAATCAGTTCCTTCCACCCCATATGAGATGTGGACTGGAAAAAAGCCTGTAATGGACAATTTGCGGCCTTAGGATTCAACAACTTACATACACAACGTTTCTCATAAGTTTGGGAAGTTGGGCCCTAGAGGAAAGAAGTGTATCTTCATTCGCTATAGTGAGCATTCTAAAGGCTATGTGTTTATTGGGGAGCATCTGGATAGCAATGTAACTGAAATTGAGTCACGAAATGTAGATTTCCTAGAGGAGGATTTCCCTAGCAGAGGTGAGGTACCTAGAGATGTAGAACTTTATGAAATGGAGGATCTACATGAAGGCACACCTAATAGCTTAGTAGAGAATGAGGAAATAATCCCTCAAGATCCTAAGGACAGTGGGAGCGATTTACTCGCCCATAGATTAGATCGAATGGATGAGGATTCTCAAGATTCTCAACTGCTTAAAAGCAAACATGGAGTTATACCTCGTCGTCGTTTTGAGATTAAGGGGGAAGCATTCATGATTGCTCCGAGTGATGAGATAAAGCTTAAGTGTCACGCCCCGAACTTGCTCCTAAAAGTAAAGGGCATGACCTAGCTGATAATAGTCCTTAAACTCGACAATTATATAATATGGGGCCAGAACGGAAGCATTTATCAATTTAAATTAACATCCATTGAGCTAGTACCTATATGCCAAGGCCACAGAACATCTCATAAACCCACACATAATAATGCACACTCATAAGAGCTAACTATTCACATGCATATACACACAGTCCCAACCCCACAACTAGGGGTATATTCGAAATATTAAAAGTGTGGGATGTACATAAATAACAACATTTAACAAAAGGTTCGCAACTAGTGCTATGAGTGATGCGGAGAACTTCACAAAGTGGCTAGGCTTCTCTTAGTTGCTTGGACACAGGGGGTTGACAGAAGAAAAGCTGCTAGACCGGACTAGGATTGACCTCTGAGTTGATTACCTACAGAAACAGACATAGCATAGAGCGAGCAGGGCTCAGTGAATAACAGTATATAGGAAATTTCAGGTGAGTAATCATGAATTACAATGCAATAAACGTATAGATTACATTTTCGAATTTATTCTATAAACATTTCCAAAACGGTCTTGGCTCAACAGTTACAGAACGACCTCAAACCCAATATCAAACAGAACGGCCTTAGGCCCAATATCATGTACAAATGGCCTCGGGCCCACAGATTAACAGCTGTTCACACATTAGAGGGTAGGTAGGACATCGACATGCACACTACCTCCCTTAGCCATAGGCCAGGAATCATAATCGAATAAAATCAGATGAGGGTCGGGAAGACATCGGCATGTCATCACCACACTCAGTTCCAGAGTTGTCCACATTCAGTGGCGGATAATTGAACGGCCTCGGGCCCAACATTAGCAAAGCAGAATGACCTCAGGTCCATAAGGATATCATTATTCCATAATGTACGTAAGTTCCATTTGTTCATCATGAATTGACATAGTTAACTTACAGATAACAGAACGTTAATATTAACTATTAACAGTAAGCAAAATGTACTACTACAATACTATTACTCATAGTGTTGTGGTGGAGTGATAATCCCTTCCTGTATGTGACCTACACACACATCCAGTTCAGAAATTAGTCTATTTTCCTTTTTCATCAATATTTGATTCGTTCAACCTCTAATAAATTTACAAGCATTTTAAAAGCATCAAATGCACATTTTAGCAATCCCAGAGGGTTAAACAGGAGAAAAGAAACACACAGTGCGGGAAGATGGCCGCACGTGCGCCCCGCACGTGCTTTTATTTCAGAACCTCAGCCTCGATTTCCCCTATTTTCCGCACGTGCGGCTGTGAGCCCCGCACGTGCGGCGCACATGCGGTGGTGCTTCCTGCACGTGCGGCTGTGAGCCCCGCACATGCGGTCGTTACCTTTGTTTTGTGCACTTCGAATCAAAGCAAAATCCCAATTTGGTAAACATATTGCAAGGCCCAAAATAGGTAAATTTAATGCAAGAATGTCACGACCTGCTCCCCGTACCCAAGGGTTAGGTATCGTGATGGCCAGTAACTAAAGTTACCTCCAGCCAATTCAAAAACAAATTAATAAACGCAAGCGGAAGAAATATTTAAATAAGGGTACCAAAATAATCATCGGAGCTTCTATTTTTATTACAAAATATATTGACAAAAAATGTTGATATTTACATATATAAAAAAAAATATCATAAAAATGTTATGTGCGTCTATTCCGCAGCCCCGTTTCCAAGACTTTCCAAAAGCTATTTCTGAATTGCATGTTTCCTGAAAATTGGTAAAAAAAACTACAAGCACATGGCAGAGTGAGAAATATTATACCAAGAATATAAGGGACACGAAATAATCATGGATCATAGTTAGACCAAAACATTTACATAAACAAATCATTTAAGTACCAGAAACTGAAATACAGATATTATATAAATATATAACCATAACCACGGTACAGAACAGAGGTCACAGAAGTGACAATCAGAACAGAGGTACGGATTCAAGAGGTTGCTCGTACGAATTCTAGAGGTGGCTCCCACAATAATGTAGCACTTAGCTCCGCACAGCACTTTGGTCCGTACAGAACAGAGGTCAATGGATCCATGACAAACAGAGGACCACAAAGTGGTCAAACAGAGGCCAATGGTTATTTAAGTCCCCTAAGGCATGGGACTCCCGTGGTGGTACTTACAAAACATAATTGTATATAAGGTCATAGCCAAATATTCTTTAAAATATAAACAAACATATCCATGGGTTTCTTTTTAAGTAAATAGGGTTCAGATATAAAACCACGTAACTGAAACCTTTATAAACATAACTTTTATTAATATACTAATAAAATATAACTTGTATAAAATAAGTATGGTAAGTGAAAGCATACGTAAAATATATTTTGGTGACTCAAGGAATAATATAACTCACCTTATCTTTAATACCTTACTCTTTCTTTCTACTACCAAAGACCCTTTCACCTTCCATTACTCTTTCCTTCATTTCCTCTCTTTCTTTTATTTCCTTTCTTTCTTCTTTTCTTTTCTTTCTTTTTTTTCTTTCATTTCCTTCCAGTCGAATCACCTCCCTATGAGGTGAGGCCATCCAGAGGCAAACACGTGTCCAGGTCATAATATCCCTCAGATTTTGATAACGAATTCGCAGATTCAATCTTATCCCAAATAAATATTTGAGATAATTACACTTTAACCCAATATTTTAATATAATTATATAAATTAATTAATTCTTAATTAAATTACATTTTATCTTATACTAACAGAAAATTAACTATTTATTTTAATACCACACTCATTATTATTATTATTTATATTATCTATATTATTACTATTTAAATTTTGACCCCTAAACTTTTAATAATTATATTATTTTACAAAATTACACATAATAATAGATAATAAATTATATATTTTCTTAACTGAGATTAAATAATATTAGTATAAATTCTACAAAATAATTAAAAATCTGGGTTGTCACAATCTTCTCTCCTTTTAAAATTTCATTCTCGAAATTTGTCATATGTAAGCTATCCGCTCCGCACTCTGATAAATATATATATTAGATGATTAATCTAATAGAAAATAGTGCCTCAAAAAAAAAATTATACCAAAAATAACTCACTGTTTAGTTGTCAAAAATTAGTTTGGGCCGAAATGAGAAATAATGGGTGATTTAAAAAAAAAATTTCACTCGTTTTATTTACAATAAAAATAAATAAAATAAGAACACAATGACAGAATTATATGCAAGAATTGAAAATTTTGAGATAAACTTTTCATTGATGGGAAATAGTTTCAGAATTAGTATCTTTAAAATTTGAACCCACTTTTTTTTTAAAAAAACATCAAAATAAATATTTTTTTTTTTCAATATTGAACTGAAAATTATATATATATATATTTAATTATATTATAATTTTGGTGAGTGCTTGAGCCCGACATCCTTTTTTTTTTGTTCTTCTTTTACTATAACAAATGTAAATTATGTGTAATATCCTTCACAAATTAGGCACACTAAAAAAAAAATTTATTCTATATATATAATCATATAAAATTATAATATAATTAAATCGACGAACAAAATATAATAATTCGGTACTAAATTCCCGCTATCTCACTTCTTAAATGTGCATGTGTTCTATGCTCCAATGATGTTTTTTTTTATTTATTTTATAAACCATTGCTCTGATTGCTCTGATACCATTTGTCACGACCCGCTTCCCGTACCCAAGGGTTAAGTATCGTGATGGCCAGTAACTGAAGTTACCTCCGGCCAATTCAAAAACAAATTAATAAACGCAAGCGGAAGAAATATTTAAATAAGGGTACCAAAATAATTATTGGAGCTTCTATTTTTATTACAAAATATATTGACAAAAAATATATATATTTACATATATATAAAAAAATATCATAAAAGTGTTGTGTGCGTCTATTCTGCAGCCCCGTATCTAAGACTTTCCAAAAGCTATTTCTAAATTGCATGTTTCTTGAAAATTGGTAAAAAAACTATAAGCACATGGCAGAGTGAGAAATATTATACCAAGAGTATAATGGACACGAAATAACCATAGATCATTAGTTAGGCCAAAACATTTACATAAACAAATCATTTAAGTACCAGAAACTGAAATACAGATATTATATAAATATATAACTATAACCACGCGATGCAGCGAGAGGTCATGAAGTGAAAATCGTAAGCAGTACGGATTCAAGAGGTGGCTCGTACGAATTCTAGAGGTGGCTCCCACAATAGTGTAGCACTTAGCTCCGCACAGCACTTTGGTCCGCACAAAATAGAGGTCAATGGATCTATGACAAACAGAGGACCATAAAGTGGTCAAACAGAGGCCAATAGTTATTTAAGTCTCCAAGGCATGGGACTCCCGTGGTGGTACTTACAAAACATAATTGTATATAAGGTCATAGCCAAATATTCTTTAAAATATAAACAAACATATCCATGGGTTTCTTTTTAAGCAAATAAGGTTCAGATATAAAGCCACGTAACTGAAACCTTTATAAAACATAACTTTTATTAATATACTAATAAAATATAACTTATATAAAATAAGTATGGTAAGTGAAAGAATACGTAAAATACATTTTGGTGACTCAAGGTATAATATAACTCACCTTATCTTTAATACCTTACTCTTTGTTTCTACTACCAAAGACCCTTTCACCTTCCATTACTCTTTCCTTCCTTTCCTCTCTTTCTTTTCTTTCCTTTCTTTCTTCTTTTCTTTTCTTTCTTTTCTTCTTTCATTTCCTTCCAACCGAATCACCTCCCTACTTATATAGGGAGGTGAGGCCATCCAGAGGCAAACACGTGTCCAGGCCATAATATCCCTCAGATTTTGATAACGAATTCGCATATTCAATCTTATCCCAAATAAATATTTGAGATAATTACACTTTAACCCAATATTTTAATATAATTATATAAATTAATTAATTCTTAATTAAATTACATTTTATCTTATACTAATAGAAAATTAATTATTTATTTTAATACCACACTCATTATTATTATTATTGTTTATATTATCTATATTATTACTATTTAAATTTTAACCCCTAAAC
This sequence comes from Camellia lanceoleosa, assembly GCA_025200525.1. Classification (NCBI taxonomy): domain Eukaryota; kingdom Viridiplantae; phylum Streptophyta; class Magnoliopsida; order Ericales; family Theaceae; genus Camellia; species Camellia lanceoleosa. The sequence continues at coordinate 66,868,513 of CM045763.1, forward strand.
TTTTAATAATTATATTATTTTACAAAATTACACATAATAATATATAATAAATTATATATTTTCTTAACTGAGATTAAATAATATTAGTATAAATTCTACAAAATAATTAAAAATCTGGGTTGTCACAAAGAACATGGCTCAATATCATACAAATATGAATCACAAACTTAATTATGTCCTTAATCACTTTGAATTCAAAATCACAATCACAATCAATCACAACTCAATTCCTTTAGGTTTCTACCTGTATTTGGTTTTTTACACATATGTATGTATATGGCCATCTAACTACATAGATGAGTTCAAACATGGAAATTGAAGGAATAAAATGTAATCCTACTCCAAATTGCTCAACTTAACTCAAGATAACCAAAAGATAAGAGCACCTCTCCAACAACCCAATTGTCATACACAAAACTTCACTCACAAACCCTAGCTCTCATAAATGAAAGGAACTCCTTACACAAATCCAAGAAAGAGGTTATTTAAGTTGGATCACACATACCTTGGCTCAAATCTTTACAAACCCTCTCAATTTTCCCAATCCTCTTCCATATTGAACTTCCCCTCTTCCTCTCAAACTCTCTTTTTCTCTAACTTTCTCTCTCGGGAGATATTTTTGAGTTAAGAATTCCCAAATCAAATATGTAAAGATAGATATATATTTAAATGTCGAATAAAACAAAATTTAATCAGTTTAATCATTCCGAATCAAATTTTTACAGAAAATCATACTATGATCTAAAAATCATGTTGATCTCAAATATGAAGTCAATTTCAGATTATTAAGCTTCTAAGGCTTTTAATTACCGATCTAAACACCGTATTGTAACAGATATTTCTTACATTGAACAAATAGAAATCTATAATCATGAGATTTACTCAAATAAGCTTGATTTCACATAGAATTTCACAATAAGCATATAAATGCACAGAATAAGGGACTGAAAGCATACTAGAAAACATGGATGAGAGTCGGGTTATTACACTAAGAATCTCAAAGAGGCTCTCTCATCCCCTACTAGTAAAGAATGGAGTGCCGCAATGGATGAAGAAATAGAGTTTATGAAGAAAAATCGTGTCTGGGACGTAGTTGATTTGCCGCCAAGGCGCAAGACTATTGGGAACAAATGGGTTATCAAAATCAAGCGTAAGGCGGATGGTTCCATAGAAAGGTATAAGGCTCGCCTAGTGGCAAAATGTTACACCCAATTAGAAGGTGTGGACTATGAGGAAACCTTTTCACTAGTTGTGAGATTTTCCTCTATTCGCCTAATTTTGGCCATAGTAGCTCAGTTAGACTTAGAGCTATATCAGATGGACGTTAAGACTGCATTTCTCAATGGAGAATTGGATGAAGAGATCTATATGGATCAACTAGAAGGCTTTGTCATAGTAGGTCAGTAGCGCAAAGTTTGCAAGCTTCAACGATCTATTTATGGCTTAAAGCAATCATCCAGACAATGGAATATGATATTTCATCGAGCCGTTATTTCTAATGGGTTTACGATGTTCGATGAAGATCACCGTGTATACGTTAAGCGGTTTAAGGACATTTTTCTGATATTGTCATTATATGTGGATGACATATTATTGGCTGGAAATGACAAGAAGATGATTGTCGCCACTAAAAAGTGGTTATTCTCTACATTTGAGATGAAAGATACGGGTGAAGCAAGCTATGTGCTCGGTGTTAAGATCTTTAGGGATCGCTCTAGAAGACTTCTCGATTTGTCTTAAAAGACTTACATTAAGAATATCTTAGAGCAATTCTAGATGCAGAGTTGCAAACCCATTGACACTCATGTTGCAAGAGGCGAGTGCCTAAGCCTTGATATAGGTTATAAGACTTCAGAAGAGAAAGAAAAGATGGCCTGTGTACCCTACGCGAATGCTGTTGGGAGCTTCATGTATGCTATGATATGTACACGCCCTGACATTTGTTATCCAGTCGAATTGGTGAGTCATTACCAATCTAACCCAAGACCAACTCATTGGAAAGTAGTTAAGAGGATATTACGATATCTTAGAGGGACTGCAGACTACACACTTTGCTGCCAAAGTTCAGATCTATGTCTAGTTGGCTATTATGATGCTAACTTGAGAAGAGACTTAGATGAGTGTAAGTCCACTTCAGGATATGCTTTCGTGCTTAGCTATGGTGCTATTTCTTGGAGCGGTAAGAAGCAATCCTGTATCATCTTATCGACTATGGAGACTGAGTTTGTGGCTTGTTCATTTATTGTTCAGGAAGTCGTTTGGTTGAGGAGATTCCTTAAGCATTTGGATATTGTCACACACATTTCAGACCCTATGACTATCCATTGTAACAGCATGGCTGTACTTGCTTACACTAAGGATCCTAAGTACGACGGGAGAACTAAACACATTGATATGAGGTTCAACTTTATTAGAACATTGTGGAGCAGAAAGAAGTGATCCTGGAGCACATCCCTACAAGTCGTATGGTTGTGGACCCTTTAACTAAGCCCATTGCTAGAGATGTTTATCTTACTCATGTTAGGACTTTAGGACTACGTAGGTGGTGATATATGTGTATTCAGTTGAACTCTTATTTTTTTTATTTTTTTTGGGATATTTATGCCATTAGTATTCATATTTGTTTCTATTACACATTTATGTTTAGTACATTTTGTAATGGTTTGTGAATTAGCACACACAGAATAAATAAATTTGATGTTGGCAGGCAAGATTGGCTCACTTACACGAGCAATCGCCCTTTAGTGCTAGGTAGCGAGCAAGGATGAGACTAGTGGCTTAATGTATTTGGAGCCAAGAGAGAGGCTAAAATTATCCACTAGCTATGTCGCCTTGGTTGGAGCCAATATGAGGTCTTGTTAAAGATCGACCATGGATATGAGAGTAACCAGTACCCACTTTTCTATGATGTGCCTGTTATGGATAGCCAGATGTGAGATCTCATTTAATGCCTAGGAGGCAAGCAAATAGAAAATTCGAGTTAGACACTAGGAAGCGACTTGTGCGCTTAAGAGCGACTAGACTAAGATTTGTCTAGTGTGTGAGTTTAACATCACTCTTTGGAAGAGTTACTCCACTATAGCATGCATTTGTACTGCATATGCTTACTGACTCATTAGCGAGGTGAAAGAATGGATCCTTACTTCCTCACTGTGTGAGTCCTAAAAGTCATTTTTTTCAATGACTTCATTTTATGCCTTTTGTGACCTTTAACTATGTCATAAGATAAGGAGTTGATGTGCAGCTACTTTGGTATGTTGCTTGCGGTTATGTATGATTCGGCTTTAAGGGACATTACTAGGAAAGCGGTCAATTCCGAGTAAAATGATATGAGGGTGAAGGGAAGATCATCTAGTTTTACATCTCTACTTTATATTCACTGTCGACAACTCATATCGTTTTGTATGGGATGTTGATTGAGTGTAAATACAATACGGGACCTGAGAGGGTCAAACATGCTCTTTGAGAGATTAGAGATATTTTGGACCGATGTAACTAGATGGGTCTAGGTACATGAGACACTATTTCTATTCTTTTTGGGTTGATGTCTTTATGTTGGCTCATATTAAGTTTTTAGTATAGAGCTTCCACATGCAGGTGTTCTCAGTGGTCGCACGGTTTATTGGCTAGTATGAGAGTGTTAAATATTTGGGGGAGATAGAGATAGAGATGTGGCAGTCTTATGCCAACTCATGTGGGAGTGGGAGATGTTGGAAATTGGCCCGGGTATTGGACCTGGATTTGAGCGCCCATGTGGCATGACCCCCATGACCCATATCAGATCATCTAAATAATTTGAATTTAAATTTAAATTATTTTCTATCTAGATAACCCACTATCTATTATCTATATCTATCATATCTTATCAAGAGATATGGATTGATAGACAGAATCAATCTACATATTAGATGTGTTATATATGGGATGTAGGATGATTAGAATCACGAATGATTTGTTTTTTCCATACTTTCTCTCTAACTCTCTCTCTAACTCTCTTCTATCTGTAAAACGATCAAGCCTTTGCACTATGATTAGTGTAGGTGATACTCATACTGTAGTATCACTCCATTGTTAGGTGTTCATAGTTCGTGGTTATCAAGCACGTGATTTACCTACAAGGTTTTTCATTTTGAATTCTTTTACATAAGATATGGTTTGAATCCTTTTACCAGCTGCGTTATCCATATCTCACACCAATTGTCAATTAGCATGTAATATGACGTCACAAACTATTAAAAGTAAATAAAAAAAAAAAATAGTGATATACGAACATAAAATCAATACCCCCAAAAAATAAATATTAACAATGATTTGGTTGGATTTTGATCTATCACTTTATAATAAATTGTCTATTGACATGTTTTTTATAAAACAAATGAGACTATCACATCATTTTAGGGTAAAATTTTGAATAAAAATTATAGTGAGATAATATTTTCCAACAAAAAAATGGATATAAGTAAAATAAATAAATAATGATCAGAGTAAAGGGACAAATGATATATAAAATATGAAATGTAAAAACAAAAAATGGTCAGAAGCTAAAAAAAAAAAAAAAAAAAAAAAAAAGAGAGAGGTTGTACTTAAAGGATGAAAGAGTCTGTAAAGAATGCAAGAAATTAAATTTTAATTAACCTTCAATTGTTTCATAAAGGTAGAGAAAACATAATGAATTACATCATTGTATGAATGTAATATTTATAGGATGAGGAAGACGCGAATGACTTGGAAAAGATGTAATGTATGACGGCTAGGGTTTTGAGATATGAGAAAGACTTGGTTAGATAAAGACTGCATCAAAAAGATCTTCTTCATCTTTTATTTTCTAAATAAAAAATATGAATTTTTTTAAAAAAATTGTTTTTTAACTTAAAAATTATTAAATTTCATTTGGGAATAGACTATTTTAGTATCTTTTTGATTTTTTTGTTAAAATATGAGGTAAAAAAATTAGTTTGTTTAGAATAACTTTTTTATTTTTTACGAAAAGATGTGCAAAAGTATAGAGAAAAAGAAATTTTTAACTTTTTGATAAAGGTTGTTGGTTTTTTAGTTTTTTTAGTCTTCATTTGGCATTAGATTTTTTATTTGGTTTTTTTGTGTCAGGATTTTTTTAGCCTAGTTTTTTTGGTCTCGTTTGGTTTGATTTTTTTGACTTTTATAAAAGAAAAAGTATAATGATTATGGTTTAGATATGATATTTTGTCTTATTGACTTATGTAGTTAATTTTGTCTTTTTGTGTTTTTTTAGCCAAAAATCAAATGCCAAACGAAACTTAGTGACTTTTGACTTTTAGGTTAAAATAGTGAGTTGCCAAACGAGGCCTAAGTGGGAAAGAGCCAAATCAGTTTATTTAATTTATTTATAGGAAACAATTTAATTATAGGAAACAACCAAATCAGCTTTTCAAATTAATTATAAGGAAAAAAGAATCAATTAAATAAAACAATTTAAACAAATTAGAATTAATTTTTGTCTAATTTATTTTAATGAACGAAAGATTTTAGGTAGAGATTTTAGAATATGGACAAATAAATTAGAAAGTCAACAAACCATGTTTTTATATTTGATTTTAGGGGAGAAAAAAAAAAGATGATCTTTTAGGCAATGATCTTAGGAGATTGGTTTGAAGATTATTTATTTATTTATTTATTTTAATTCAAAAATTATGTCAAACATATGAATAGTTTATTATTTTTTTAAATTGAAAAAAATGAGAAATTGAAGTTGCGCATCCGGAGCTCTTACATCCCTTCCCATTATAAATTCATTTTTTCTTTAATATATAGTATAGATGGATGAAGTGAATAAAAAATTAATATATTTGAGATTTTTTTTTGAGAAATTAAAATTAAGTGGATTTTTTAAAAACAATTACATAATCATGAAATTTTTTATTATTTTAATTATAAATATTTATAAAGTTTACAAGTATAATTTTTTGTAAATACCACTCACTTATATGATATTTCAACTTTTTTCCGCTAAAGAGATAATTATGAAAAAAAAAGTGAACAATTGATATTTATAATCTTTTATTTGGAGTTGAATTTTTGACTTTTGTGATTTTTTTATTTATTATTATTTTTTTTTAGAAAAAAAACTAAAGAAAATCTATTCTATTATATAAAGGAAGACGTGCGATGGTGTTGACACTTTTTGTGTTATATATTTTGGGTTTTTTCAAATGGCGAATTATACTTAGTAGTCCTAAGTTTGGGACTTGTATCATTTTAGTCTCTGATTTTTTAATTGTGATATATTTAATTTTAAATTTTTTAATCTCATTCTAAATAAGGACAATTGAAAACATTGTTGTTCCATTTAAAGGGCAAAGGCGTCATACAACTTATTTTGTGTTGGTTAACTTATATATAGTTTGAAACATAATAGCATTTTTTTAATGAATAATGTTGAAACTTTTTTATTATAAAAGTTTTGTTTGGTTCGGTTTTCAAAACCTATTTTCAAAATTTTTTTTAAGAAATTAAAAATTAAATTGGTGAAAAAATTAAAAATACATCATTTTTATATAATTTTATCTTTTGGAATGGTAGAAATAATTTTTTAATATTTATTTTCATTAAATTCATCTTTATTTTTTCAAAAGTCAAACATGACAATAACTTTGATGTAATTATTCAACCAATCCATTAAATCAAAATATCCAAAGTTAAAAATATTTCATATATTAAACATATTGATTATACATTAAAAGCCTAATAATCATCTATTATATGATAACCATTAAAAAATATCTGTTAACAATGAATATAACCATCTACTACATGATAATCATCCAAAAATATCAACAAAAATAACCTCTCATTATATGATCATCACCCAAACACATACTAAAAGTTAATTTGATAAAAAAGTAAAAAAATAAAAAAATATATATATTATTTTTATTAACTTTATCTTTGGTGAGTATAATAATTTTTCAAAATTTAAAAATAATTTTTTCACATTTATTTTTGTCAAACTAATTTATATTTGATCAAATTAACAACTTTGCCATTGAAATAGAGTAATAATATATTCAATTGTCTTAATTTGGAATGCGATTCAAAATTAATAGTCAAATGTATTACAATTGCAAATTTAAGAACCAAAGTAACACAAATCCTAAATTACAGAGATCATCAGTGTAATTCGCCATTTTCCAAAAATACCCTTATATTTCAAGCTTTTGTAAAAATTAATTTAAAGAGGGAGGCAAGACTCAAATCCATAATCATAGATTCAACAAAGTAAACTCTGAATACTTTAGCAACACACGCTATATGGTTATATTACTTTGCCATTATTCTTATAATATATATATATTTTTCAAAAAAAATTATATACATATGTGGGGTCCACTTTTTTTATAAAATGATTGACCAAACGCCTCACATGGGTGTGGGGTCCACTTTTTTGTAAGCCCCACACCCATATAAGAAGTTTAGTCATTCATTTAGTAAAAAATTTGAGACCTATAGTATTTTTCTATATATATATATATATTCACGCTCCAAACGGCGTTTGGTCGAATTTATTTTCTAATTTTTCAAAAGATTATCTCAGTAGATGGCAACCATCATTTCATGCCTTAAGGCTCCATTTCATTAGAAAAAAAGAAAAAAGAAATGATGGAAAGTGAAATTGGTAGTAAATAAAGTAAAAGAAAATAAAATATTATTTTTTTGTATAATTTGATTAGGATGAAAATTAGGTAAGAAAATAGGAATTCTAATTAGAAGTAACTACTTTTTTAACAAATTTAAATATATTCTTTTATTTTCTTGTATTTTTTTTTTTTGGGTAAGAAACTAGAAGCTTAGTTTTCATGCTATTATGAGTCGTACAAGAAAATTAATTTTCTTATATTACTTTCATGTTAACAACTTTAGAAAAAAATTATTACTTTTCCATTTCCTTCACTTTCCATCATTTTTATTCTAACCAAATTAAACCTAAGAGTTAAGTTTTCTATCCCTCATACATAGGGTTGCAAATAAACCGAACTGTTCATGAACAAATTCGACTCGTTAAGGGCTCGGCTCAGTTCGTTTAGTAAATGAACCAAGCTCGAGCTTGCATTAGCTCTGCTCGTCAAGCTCGGCTCGTTTATCTTTATTTAAATTATATAATAAATATATTATTTATATATTAAATAATAATATAAATACATTATTTATATATTAAATAATAGAAATAATAATTTTTATTTAAATATTTTTATATAGACAATATAAATAATATTTTAAAAAAATTATCGAGCCGAGCAGAGTCGAGCTCGAGCTTCATTAATATTAACGAGTCGAGCCAAACTTGAGCCCAGTTTCTTATCGAGTTGAGCTCGAGCTCAATAAACGAGCTCAATAAGTAAACGAGCCGAGCTTGAGCTCAGCAAAGCTCGACTCGGCTCAGTTTATTTGCAGCCGTATTCATACATGGTAACCCTCATTTCGTGCCTTAATGATGTTGGATAAAATTGAAAAATTAAAATTAAAATTGAAAATTGAATATTAAATTTTTTAAGTTAAAAAATTATTTGATAAAAATTTAAGTAATTAATTAAAATAAATTAGTTAATATGTATAAGATCATTTCATGCCTTAAGAGTTAAGTTTTCCTATCCATCATACATGGTAACTTAACCCTCATTTCGTGCCTTAATTAATGATGTTGGATAAAATTGAAAAATTAAAAAATTAAAAGTTAAAAATTAAATTAGAAATTGAATATTAAATTTTTTAAGTTAAAAAGTTATTTGATAAAAATTTAAGTGATTAATTCAAATAAATTATTTAATATGTATAAGATTAAATTTAAAAATTATTTTTAAATTGCATATTTTAATTTTTATATTATAATGGTGATGGTGGTGGTGGCACCGACAACAATTATGGCCCAATGACAACAGTTGTGAAAGTAGATACAGTGGTGACAATGGAGGGGTAATGTAGTAAAAGCAAAAGGGAAGTGGCAATGGTTGTGTAATGATCGTGGTAATTGTGGTGGTTATGATAACGGTGACAACAGTTATGGAAGTGAATGGTTGTAGTAGTGGTGGAAATGGTATAATTCTATGACAATGATGATATTGGTGATGGAGGTTGTAGTGCTGATAGTAGCAGTAATAAGTGATTGCAATGGTTGCATAGTGGTTGGTAGCGGTACCGATAGCGGTGATAACAATAATGGTGTATGTACGTATTATACGTATTATAAATTTAATCAACATTAAATAAAAAAAAATTATTACTTAAAATTTTCTTAATTATTAATCTCCATTACATTTGAAGTACGTTATAATAATTGTAATTATTAAATAAGTCTAATTGATATTCATTTTAACATTTTTGTTAGCATACGACAATATATGGTGTACATATACATATTATTTCAATCAACATTAACTAAAAAAATTTTATTACTTAAAATTTTCTTAATTATTAATCTCCATTACATTTTAAGTATGTTACAATAATTGTAATTATTAAATAAGTCTAATTGATATTCATTTTAATATTTTTGTTAATGTTAGGTTTTATTCTTGGCAATCCCGGTTGATAAGGATTTCTATAAGAAGTTGGTTTTCTTTCAAAACTAGGATTACTTTTGTTTTCTTTAAGAAGTTGGTTTTCTTTCAAAACTAGGATTACTTTTGAATTTTCTATAAATAGTTGGTTTTCTCCTAAAACTATTAAATTCCTTCAGGTCTTCTTTTTGGTTCTTAAGGTTTATATCTGGGGATATTTGTTAGTTTTCTTTGATGTTTTATTGAGTATTCAACTCATGGTTTAAAGAGAATACATCAAAGGTTTTGTTTGTTATATACAAGAGAGAGAGAGTTGTTCTTTGGTGGATTCTGAAGAATTCGAGCCTGAAGCTTCGGTGGATTCTGGAGTGGCTCATCGTAATGACAATTCCGAGGTGAAGACGGGGTTAGAAGAGGCACGTAGAGATTGGTTCAATTAGGCGTGGATTCGCTAGGTAATTGAGAGTGTATCTGTGTAATTCCTTTAAATCTTCTTAGTGGATTGTTTTGTGGCTGTTACCCGTGATTTTTTAATCACAGTTGGAGGTGTCCAATTGTGATTTTTTCACGTAAAATCGTTGTGTCGATTTGTCTTTATTGTTTGATTGGGATTGTTATATTCTGCTTAAAATTGGTATATAATCACAAATCAACATTTAGGGTTTCTAGATTTTTCAATTAGCATACGATAATTATTGGGAGGCTGACCTTTTTTCTGATCATTTTTTATCCAATAATCTTTTATTTCTTTTTGCACTTTTATAATATTTCTTTATTTATTTGAATCCTTAGCTTTTGTTGAAATTTGAATACCAGCAAATTCACATGTATTTTTTTTTCTTCCTTTTTTAAAACAATTCACATGTCTACTTAACATTAGCATAAAATCCAAAATAGCAAAGATACCATTTCTCCTGGGAAAACAAATAAATAAACAAAAGACTAAGTATATTTTGTTATTCCCCAAATCCTATTTTTATGAGAGTTCGCGCATTGGATCAGAATATTATTATTATTTGTTGGTATTATAGAAGGTAATTAAACAATTAAAAGCAATCATATGAATTTGGCTTAAATAAATGAGTTTTCCCTTAATACCGTAGGGCCTCCTCTGATACACAATTTTTTCCAAAGAGATTAAATATAAATAAGATTATGGAAATAAATTTATACCACAAAAATAGATGAGATAATGAGTAAATATTGTGCGTATCGGATTCCGCAGTAGATGAAAATAGATCGAGGCTCCACACTCGGTTGGACTATCCAAGGAATGAGGTTCCTGCCACAAGAAGCATCGTAAGAGCTACCCGGCCGGGGTTCGCCAGATAACCTCTCCGGTGTAGGAATTAGTGATCGGAGAAGAGAGTTGAGTTTGTAAGTAAATGGGGTTCCACTTGGAACAGTTCAGTTACCTTTAATGTGAAGTTCATGTAGTATATATAAGGTTCCTTGTTAACTTCTCGAATTAATACTGCGCTTACAGCATGATCTGAGACTGTTAGATATAGGTACAACTTCTTTCCTGGTTCTGGAGTGGACAAAAGAGGTGGTGCGCTGAGGTATCTCTTGAGACTTTGCAGTGCTTCGGTACACTCGGAACTCCATTCAAATGCTGCCCTTTTCCTTAATAGCTGGAAGAAAGGATTCATTCGATCTGAAGATTTGCTGATGAACCGATTCAGGGCGGCCGCCATGCCGGCCAGTTTCTGCAGCTCTTTAGCCTTTGTTGGTACTTCGAGATCTTGTATTGCTTTGATTTGATCCGGATTCACTTCGATTCCTCTGTGAATGACCATGTATCCCAAGAACTTCCCTGTTCCTACCCCAAAAGCACATTTCAAGGCATTGAGACGAAGTTGATGGTTTTTCAGGATGTCAAAAACTTCTCTCAAGTCTGTAAGATGATTTGTAGTGAGCTTGCTTTTTACGACCATATCATCTATATAAGTTTCCATGGTTTTCCCAAGTTGGTCCTTGAACATCCAAGTGATCATTCGCTGGTAGGTTGCCCCGGCGTTCTTGAGGCCGAACGGCATTACTTTGTAGCAGTAAGTTCCCCTCGGAGTGATAAATGCTGTCTTTTCTTGATCCGGACCGAACAGTGGTATCTGGTGATATCCGCTATAAGCGTTTAGAAAGCTCATGCACTCATGCCTTGCTGTTGAGTCTACTAGTTGATCGATGTAAGGTAGCGGAAAGCTATCTTTGGGACATGCTTTGTTTAAGCAAGTGAAGTCAACGCAAACACTCCATTTTCCGTTCTTCTTTTTGACTACGACTGTGTTGGACAACCATTGTGGGTACTGAACTTCTTTGATCGCTCCCGATGCCAAGAGTTTTTCAACTTCGGCAATTACTGCTTTAGTGTGCTCAACTGAGGATCTTCGACTTTTCTATACAACGGGCTGAGCAGAAGGGTTGATGTTGCGCTTATTGTAAGCAAATTCTAGGTCTAACCCTGGAGTATCATATGCTGACCATGCGAATACCTCAACATTTTCCCTCAGCAATTCCAGCAACTGAAGTTTCTTATCAGCGCTTAGCGAGGTACCGATAAGGAAGTACTTTTCTGGATCATCTTTCTTTATCAGGACTTTTTCCAAATCCTCTACTATCTTTTCCTCCGGGGCTCCCCCTACATCTTCCAAGACTGGCTATTCGGCCATTTCCACTGTCTATACCCGGTTGCAGAGTTGCTTAGCCTTTAGTGCCGCCATGAAGCAATGTTTGGATGCAACTTGATCCCCTGAGATCTACTTTACTTCGTATTCCGTTGAGAAACGGATGAGCTGGTGGTAGGTTGAAGAGACCGCCTCCATTTGATGAATTCATGGACGACCAAGTATGGCGTTGTAAGGGGATGGTGTATTAATAACTAGAAACTCTATTTGGAGGGTTTTTGTTCTTGCCACAACTGGCAACACTATTCTGCCAAGTGGCCATTCTGGCTGTGAGTTGAAGCCTACTAACGGAGCTGCTGCTGGAGTGAGGTGCTGTTCGGAGAAACCAAGCTTTCTAAACAAGTCATAATACAATATGTCCGTTGCACTGCCTTGATCTACCAGGACTCATTTTACGTCAAATCGTTTCCCAATTCCCACAGTTATAATCAGTGCATCGGTATGTGGGTGCTGTATGCCTTCTATATCCTTTCTAGTAAATAAAACAGTGCACAAGGGGGATTTGGGTACCGTGCGTACCTTTTTCAATGCAAGCTCTACTGACATGACCTGCTGAATTTGCATAGCCTTAGCAATCTCTTCTTTCAGTGTCTCCTTAGGTTCCTGAGTCGTTGTTCCATGGATCACATTTATTATCAACTGAGATGGGTACTCAATATTCGGTTCTGGTAGTGGGTTCCCCAGTTCGGTCACTTCCTTATCCTAATCAATGTAATCCCGGAGGTGCCTAGCTACTACTAGGTCCTTCAAGTGTTGCTTCAGTGCCCTGTAGTTCTGAGTCATGTGCCTCCTGTCTTGATGGTAGGTGCATCTGAGCTTCTGATTGCGCCGAGCCAGATCTCCCAACATTTTCGGCGGCCAAACAAAGAAAGGCTCTCTTTTGATCTTTTCCAGGATTCGATAGATCGATTCTTTGAATACAGTCACGACGGCTTCGTGAGATTTTGACTTATCCACTTCATTCACCGTGAGCCCTCGGTGTACTCCTCGATCTGTTATCTTCTTGTGCCGAGCTGTTTGTTCTGCTAATGCTACCTCGATGGGGATCTGATCATCTTCGAGACGAGTGTAATACTCAATCCTGACATGCAAATCTTTCAATGCTGTGGCCGGGCGCTTGGTAAGTGATTATCTCAACTTACTTTCCGGGCACAGACCATGTTTGAAAGACATAACGGCCATTTACTCACTGCACACGTTCTCCTTCAGGTCATTGTACTATTCCCAGTACCTCCTACCATAATTGCGCAACGTTTCTTCCTGCTTCTTTCGGAGATCGAACAGTGCATCCGGCTCTTTCGGGATCTTAGTATTGGAGACGAACCTGGCTAGGAACTCTTCGGAGAGCTGCTTCCAGCCATGAATTGATTCAACGGGGAGCCTATCGAACCATTGAAGTCCAGTTTCTCCCAAGTTGGATGGGAAGACTTTGCACATCAGTGCCTCATCTCGGCTTCATAGAGACATCATCTATCTATAATAGCTAATATGCATCAGTGGATCTGACTTCCCATCGTACGAAGTGAACTTTGGCGGGGTGAATTTCTTTGGAGGTCTCATGGCCTCAATTTCCAGGGAGAATGGCGAGGAGACGAGCCTATCCAGCGCTCGGTGCTCTCTCTGGTGAACGGTACGGTCCAGATGATCCCGTTGTTGCTTGTTTTGCTTGTTGTCGATCAACCAAGTACGAAGGTCTTGAGGAGGGTATTCAATCTATTGCCTAATTGTTTTCTGCCTCTTAGCCCTTCTTCGGCGTGACCCACGGGTGTGGCTGCTCGCCGCTTCACTCTGTACCGAGATAGGCTGGCTTTGTTGCCCAAATTCATTTCTAGAGAACTTTTTCACTAGTGGTTCTCTGGATGAGCTACTCTGTCGCAAGCGAGAGGGCTCTGTTTCAATCTTCTTTTCCGTTGGGTCACCCAGCACCCTTTTAAGTTGTGCTTTCAGCTCTTGTATCTCCATTCCCATGGAGTCTATGATCCGATCTCTGTAATCCTTCTCCAAAAGAAAGTAATGAGAAGAACCCCAGCGAAGGGTAATTGATGCTCGACGGATTCAGGAGTCTGATTATTGTTTCCAGTTTGTTTTTCTAGGACTGTTGGGAGTGCCAAGCCTTTGTTATTTGTCTTCTCTGTCTGTGGAGTATGTGTCGAAGGTGGGATGTCCTCAATCCCCATCGCCGGAACTGAGTGCAGAGCTTAAAGACGAAGTGATCCACGTTCACCGCACCAATTGTGCGTAGCAGTTTCTGTACTAGATGAAAATGGATTGGGGCTCCACACTCGGTTGGACTATCCAAGGATTGAGGTTCCTACCACAAGAAGATCAGAAGAGCCCAAATGGGTCGGGATAACCCCTCTGGCGTGGGAATTAGTGATCAGAGAAGAGAGTTGAGTTTGTAAGTAAATGGGGTTTCACTTGGAACAGTTCAGTTACCTTTAATATGAAGTTCATGTAGTATATATAGGGTTCCTTGCTTGCTTCTCAATATGGTTTCATGGAACTCAGGTGCTGCCAAGTTTCCTTTTAGCATTGCCCAAGGTGAGGGACCACCTGGTAGCTGTCAAAAGGTACTTATACTCACTGTAGTCATGCTGATAACAAATCACATTCTTCTGGTTTAACAGCTTCCATGATTCTAGGTGTAGGGGACTAGCTGAGGTGGCAACTTGCACATGCACATCCTCATGGCTTCCACGTTTCTCTGTGAGGTTTCCTCAGCACGGTACCTTCGTGCCCCAGCTCGGTACCGTTGTGCCTTGGCTCGGCCTTTTAGAAGATCATTTAAAGAGATGGACTAGTCCATTCGGATATCTTTGTATGGACTCGGCCCACTTTAGTTCGGCCTATAGGTTAGGTCTTGGCCAAATTTCACCAAAGATCACTACTTTGGACTAGCCTTTCTACTGCGGGTTAAGTACTTGAGGACTTGGGTAGACTGTTGATCATGGATTTGGGCTCAATTGGCTTGCCTATAAATTCATTTAACTCACTTGGATTTGGGCTTTAGTGGATTGGGCTGGCCCAAGGCTTGAATCCGACCTATTTCATATTCAGCCCTTTCAAATATGATGAGATTATAAATACGATTACATGAAATAAGTAATACTACAGTATAAACTATTGAGATAAATTATTGAATAGAGGGAGTAAGAATTATTTGTACTAATTAAAATAAAACAAAAACATATAATTATTTATTACCATTGAATAGAAATTGAAATAATTTAAAGAGGTCTGATTTCAACAATCTCAAAGAAGATTGTATTAGTTATTTCAACAATTTTTCTTATAGCAGTTACTTCAACATTTTACTCCATATATAATTATTTATTATCATTGAATAGAAGATTGAAATAATTAAAAGAGGTCTGATTTCAAACAATCTCAAAGAAGATTGTATTAGTTATTTCAACAAATTTTTTTTATAGCAATTATTTCAACATTTGACTCTTCATACTTGGTATGTCTCATTTAAATCATTAGTAATTTTTATAGTAATTTTTTTAATATTTGACTCCTCATATTTGGTATGTCTCATTTAAATCATAATTTTTTTTTTTTTATAGCAGTTATTTCAACATTTGACTCATCATATTTGGTATGTCTAGTTATCTGATTTAAATCTTTAGGATTTTTTTTAATATATATATATATATATATTTAAATGTTTTATTATAGTATCATTTGACTCCTCATACTTGTGTCTCATTTAAATCATTAATTTTTCTTTTATAACAGTTATTTTAACATTTCACTCCTCATACGTGGTATGTCTCATTTAAATCATTAGTTATAAGATTGTAATCTAACAATTAAACTTGATTTTTTGATTTTTTTTTTGACTTTTTTAACCCGAGACTTTTTTATTCGTTTGGTTTTCTTATTTGACTTTTTTACATTGGAAGACAAAATTATCCTCTACTTGAAAATGATGCTTTTTTGACTTTTTTATTTTTATTTTTATATGGGTCAATTTGATTATTTTGTTTCAAAAACCAAGTGCTTTGTCATTTTGTGATTTTATATTTTTTTTTATTATCTTTATGTGCTTATTTAATCCCAATATGTTTACCAAACTAAGGCCTTATTTGTCATTTTTTAAAAAAGTCAATAAGTCAAAAAGTCATTATTCTATTTAAGTCACATCATCTTATTTAAGTCACATCACCTCTCTACCACATCACTTCAAACCTAATCTATATCCAATCTTCTATATTTCATAACAAGTCAAAATATACACTTATTTAGAACATTCCAAATAATTCCTAGGGGTGATTTAAGATGATCTAAATACGTGTACTTTTTGACTTTTTATGAAATATGAGTTAGGTATGGGTTGGATTTGAAGTGATATATTAAAGAGGTGATATGATTTAAATAAAATAATGTAACTTAAATAAAATAATAATTTTTTAACTTTTTAATTTTTTTAAATCATGCCAAACAAAACCTAAGTGTTGAACTATGAAATATGTGGGTCTTTTCTCACATCTTTTTCCCTTTTTATCCGACAAAACTAACAAAGGACAAAAAAAATGAGGATAAAAAGAATGTGGAGCCCAATCTCAGCCCCACTCCTTTATCCCCTCCCCTTTTCATACCACTATCAAATAACGTGTCTTGATTTTTTTTTAAAATCTAAATTCTCCGTTGAATAATGCTATTATAAATAAAAAAATTATTTCATTCACATAATCTTTCCTCCATAAATTATCTCGAATAATGTGACAAGAAAAAATAAAATCAAAGCCTCATTTGGAAAGTTAATTATTTTAATAGATTATTTTAATTTTTAACTATTTTATTAGGTTAAAATTGTTATATTTTGAAAGATGATTGAATTTTTTTATAGTTGAATGTGATGTTTATGAAAAAAATGTGAAATGATTATAGATTTAATTTGACATTTTATCTTATTGATCATTTTAATTTATTTTATATTTTTGTAAATTTTAGTCAAAAAAAATTAAAAATATCCAAACCCAACTTGCCAAACAAGGCTAAAAATAGGACTACTATTAGCACTTGCCTAAATTCTTTGGACCCCCTACCCTAAATCTTAAATTTTAATAAGATTTTTTTGAACACTCCATTTAATACCAAATTTATCTCTATTCATAATAAAATCACACCTAAGGGTATATCCACATAATTTTGCACACTATCTCTCTTCCTCTTGATAACCGCGCCATCTCTTGTTGAAAAGAATGCCAACGGTCATTGCATCAATAAACACCATTACTTCAGTGAAAAATATTGTATCGACGATTCATCATTAAAATACCTGTCAACTCTCAACGAAATGAGGAATCGACTTGACGGTATCCAAAGAATACAGTTAGAAAACTCGTCGAAAATTCATCTCAGGTAAAACCCTCATGAAACACACAAGTTGAAAATCGAACTGTTTGGCACACTAGTATTGACTATTTGCATTATTATTCAGAACCCATATATTGAACTAAATGTTTGTGTTCAATACTGTGTTACCGAACATAATCTTAATAGTAGGTAAACTAGTACCGAATAGCTTGTACAAAGCAACAACGATTGAAAACGACCGAGAATGTTAATATAAGACATATAAACTTATTAATGGAACGCCAATCTCATCAGAATTATTGTCATCGTCCTTCATTGCTTTGCAATGTTAAATAAATGATGAAGAGTAATATATTAGACTTGAAAATGGTTTTTTAGTTTAAGGTTTTTGGTTTAGGGGAGTTTATGACTATGATGATGAAGATACATTCAAGATTTAAAATGGCTATGAAAAGTACCAAATTTAGGATTTATATTGGTTGGTTATGAAAAGTAATAGATTTAGGGTTCAAAAATGTGAAAACGTAAAGCTAGAAATGAAGGTGTAGGTGTGGGTGGGTGTACAATATTATAGAGTGTTAGTTCTTATTTAGTAGGTGAGTGCTCTATTAAATGATGTATTTTAATTCTAGGTATAATTGTAATAAAAAAATTAAAACAAAAATGTTAGAGACCTTAAAAATTATATCAAAAATTCTATCAAATGTCTCATATGGATGTGAGACCTACATGGGATCCATATTGTGTGGGTCCCATACATATGAGACATTTGATAAAAAAATTTAATAAATTTTTTAAAATATCTAACATTAATCAAATTAAAAATTAAAAAGTCCAAAGAATTTAGACAGGTCGCCCAAAAATCCAAAATGCTTGGGACCCCACTGGGGAGACCTCTAGGACCATAGTGGATGGTGATTGGCCAAATTTTATTTTACTTTTTTTCTCTAATCACTAATTCCCATGTGTGTGGGGAGTAGCGAGGGTGGGAGATAACAGGGTCTGTATCATAGTTGGCCATTGGCTTTGTTTGGTTTGTGTTTGTAGAGTAGTTTTTGAGATAAAAAGTATGAAAATTTGTTTGGTTTGTCTTTTTTCAAAAATAGTTTTGGAAAATTGTTTTGGGAAGAGAATTTAAAAAAAAGTAATTAATTTGATGTGTATGTAAGAGAGTGGTTTTGAAAAGTAAGTAACCAAACAAAATTTTAAAATTTTTTTAAAAAAAATTTGTTTAATTTGATTATTCTTAAAAATTTGCCTATAAAATTTTTTTCTGAAAAATAAATTAAACAAAACCAGCAATGGTATAAATTTTTTAAAAAATGACGTAATGTTGACACTACTACACCACTCTTGTAGCGGAAAAGGATACATCCTCGGAGTCCATCAGTCAGCCAACTCTCTCTCTCTCTCTCTCTCTCTCTCTCTAACTTTCTTTTTATTTTTGTCTTTTTATTTTTTCAATTTCTCTAAAGTACACAACACAGAGAGAGAAGAAGAAAAGAAGGCGGCATTTTTGTGAGGGTGGTCTAGAGTGAGGAGCGAGAGACATCTCTGTTGTTAGCCATGGCTTCGAACAAGTTACCGATCTCTGAACCTAAAGAAAACAAGGGAAGCCTGCAACAGAGTTCTGCCATGACTCGTCGAGGTGTCTATGCCGCTTTCTCTTACATGGGTTGTGCAGGTACCTACTACTTCTCTCTCTCTCTCTCTCTTCTTCTTCTTCTTCTTCTTCTTTCATTTCGTACAATGATTTGTGTATTTCATTTACATTTCATTACATATCTATATATATATACACATTCATAATTCTATTTCTATTATATAAAACCTACATCTTTATTTGGGGTGGTGAACAATGGCTCCTTTGGTTTAGTTTTGAGAATCAATTTTGAAAGATAGTTTTTTGAAAAGAGTTCATAAAATTTTGAAATTTGTTTGGTCATATATTTTGAAAAAAAATTTGGAATGATTTTTGGTTTTTTTTTTTAGTTGAATAGATAAGTATGAGAGAAAGATTGATTGTGAGAGAATGAGAGAAGAAAAAGGAAAAAAGTTATTGATTAATGTGTAAAAAAAAGGAGAGAGGAGAAAGAAAATAATTTTCAAAAATTGTAAACCTAATGTAGTTTTTGAATTTTTCATTGCAAAAGTTGATTTGAAGGTGCTTCTGAAGAGGGGCTCAAATGTACTAGTTTATAGATGAGGAGTGAAATGATATTTGCTAACGGAAGCAGCTGGAACTGGACGGTGCCGTTCGGCTTGTGAGAAGACGGGTCCTGTTTTAATAATCTGAATCTTTCAATGTACAGAACTTATCGAATACTATATGCATGTAAAAAAAATCATGTTGATTCGATATGATAGCTATCTGATCAGATCAGTTTTTTGTCTACCGTTAATTTGTTCACCGTCTATTTTTTATATACAAAACTGATTTAGTCACATAGCTATCGATATCCAATCAACGTGATTTCTTACAGCCATATAGTACTTGACGAATTCTATACATTGAACGGTTCAGATTATTAAAATGGGACCCGTGGTGGGCCTCCACGGGCCGAACAACACCGCCTAGTCCGATCTTGGACTGGAGGCAAGCTGCTCCCTTGCTAATAATGGAAGGGTCTTGGTGTAATTATGTTTTCAACCTCTTTTTTCTTCTTTTTTTTTTTCAAAACTACAATTTCTGAACAAAAACGATACATCCCTCTAATTGGGGAGCTCTAAAAGAGCACTAATGATGTAAAAAAAAAAAAAAAACCAAGGCCAAGAAATCATATCACATAGGACCCACACACTAATTAGAGCTATTAGAGCTCCTAATCTTTTTTCATTTCTCAATGCTGTGTTTTCCTTCATTCTAAAGCTGTTGTAGGGTCCTCATTTATTAAATTATCTAAAAATTTTAATTTATAATTACAGACACAAAAAGATTGAGAGGTCTAAATTAAGAGCTCTAATAGGTGTGTGGGTCCCATGTGATGTGATGTTTTGACCTTTTTTTTTTTTTTTTAAATTTTTCACATCATTAGTGCTCTTTTAGAACTCTCAAATTAGAGGGATGTATCATTTCTGCCACATCTATATGGCTGTTTAACCCTTTTGCTTTATTTTTTAAGAGTAATTTTTTTTTTACCCTTTTTTGGTTTGACCTGTTTGAAAAAGGCATGTGTGTAGTTTACAGTATGTTATTTGAAAATAAACACATAATTCACTGAGGATTGTGGACTAGATTGCACTGTTATATATTTTGTCTAGTGTGAAACACGAGTTAAGACATCTGTAGGTTATGTGCTCATTGCCAAATGTCATTAAATGGCACATGGAGTAAAGTAAAAGCGGTTCAAGTGAATTTTGCCATTTAAAAAATGATGAAAATGTATGTAGTTTGCATAATGAGGTTACTTGTGTACAAGGGTATTTTAGTCTTTTTGCCTAAGTTGTTAATGGGCCTGAGAGGTAAAAATGAAAATAATTGTGGCGGCTTTGTTGCAAATTTTTGTTTGTTAATTTATATCAAACTTATTAGCCATAACTGCACGCTGTTTTGCGTCATTGAGCATTTCTTGATTATCAATTAATGTCATCATTCAATTTCAACAAGTCTTCCGTTGCAAATATAGCCTTTTGAATTTGTCTTGAATAATATTAGTTCAATTTCGCCAGTTTTGTACTAGTTGCTTCCCATGGGTATTGGCAGTTGCTTGTTTAGTGATATCATGAATCACGATATTATTACTCGAGAATGATAGGACACTAATATGATTATGAGTCAAGATTTCAATACTATTCTTAACATGTTCTTATTAACAGTGGCACGGGGCTGCTAGTTCTGTTTTAACTGCTATGATCACACTTTGACATCTGTTATGCAGTTCTCTTGGTAATGTTCAACAAAGCAGCCCTTTCCTCTTACAGTTTCCCATGTGCGAATGTCATTACACTCTTTCAGGTGACTTCTTTAGTTAAATTATTTGAATGGACCAGCTTGCACATTATTGAGTTAGAAACTCTGCTTGTATTAGTGGTGATTGATTGTCGTCATTACTTGTGCACATGACTTGGCAACTGTGTACATATTAATCTCATATATAGTTGAATATTAATAAAGAAAAGGCAGATACAGAACACACTTTGCCACACAATCCCCTTTGTAAGCATAGAAAGATAAACGGAAAAGTAAGGGTTGCTTTGTAATAGGCTCATGAAGCGTACTGTTTGTGAGGGAGAAATTGAAGAATCAAAAAGATAATGCATTAAATTGAGCTCCTATGGGCCATTACCCAATTGGGGTTCCACAAAATCGGGGTCCCATAAGGAATGGATTGGGTACATAGTTACTAACCAGAGTGGCTACCCTAGTACTTGACTTCATGTTTGCAAACTTATTGGACCAAGTTTCTCCATTTTGTCAGAATGTTCTCATTCATAATATATATGAATCATTTGTAACATGCTGGAAATTTCATTTCTAAAAAAGTATGCATAAAATTGCTTTTGTGCACTTCATGGTTGGTGCCCCCTTATTGGTGAGCCAAATCACTATGCATAATTTGTTTAAATTAAAATAAATCACGTAAGAAAACCCAAATATCACATATTTCTCTAAAGGGACAGCATCGATCAACAAAATAATCTGGCAATCAAACATGGCCTATAAAATTTTGAATCAAACTTTGCTTCTTTAGGAACCATCGATCACCAATATGATCCTTGGGCTGTTTCAAATTTAACATGGTTTATTAAAAGCTATCGTGATACCCTTGGAAGATGCTACTTATGTTTTTTTTTTTTCCTTCTTAAAGAAGGATATGGGAAAGGCTTCAATCTGGAAACTGGATGGAGATTTTTGTTTCCAAATATCCTATAGTTATATGTAAAATTGATGCCATCCCCAACCCCTAATTGTTAAATTGTTGATTGATCTATCTCCCCGTTGCCATTCAGTTTGCCCCATTTTTCTTCACACCCTGTCAATCATGGGGTTCATGATGGTTGAGGTACTCATAATATTGGTTGTTAATGTACAACTTTGATGAACACTTGCCAAAAAGACCCATTTAATTATGATAAATATATCCTACATGAATTAAGTAATGTAAACTTACCTTTCACAAATTATATATTTTTGAATTATGATATCAATTTTATGAGTTTTATAATGATGCAATCTGATTTTTCACCCATATATTTCCTTCTGTTTATAATGTTTCCCCCAACTACTCATTCAAAACTCTTTGATTCCTAAGTGGTCTAACAGTTTTGACGCCACATGGAAAATTGTTTGCTGAATTGGAGATGTAAGTTTGATCATTCTCATTAGCTAATTGAGGAATTATTTTATTTTATATTTATTTTTTTGGCAGTTGGTGTGTTCATGTATATTTCTATATGCAATGAAATACTGGAAGATCATCTCTTTCACTGATGGTGAACCAGAGGGTATCACCATCAATCAGGCAACTCTTGTACCATTGAAGACATTGCGTCACACCATTCCTCTTGCAATATCATATTTGCTTTACATGGTATGAGTTTGATGGCACAGAATCATTTACTTTTTTGTTGGTAGATATTAGAATTTTCCTTCTAGATATACCTATGTCCTTCTGTTCTGGTGAAAGCTGGCATCAATGGAATCTGTGCGTGGAATAAGTGTTCCTATGTACACCGCCCTTAGGCGAACAACCGTAGCTTTTACGATGGTCACGGAGTACCTTTTGGTAGGACAGAAACATTCACCTTCTGTGGTTTGCAGGTAAGCTCCATGTTCTCATTGTTGCTTTCTTCCGATACATCAATCATTGATTTTTCTTGAAAATATTTATATCCTACTTAGTATTGTTAACACTGTGGACATCATTAATGTTTTTGATTTATTTTTGTTCCCTTTAGATTTTTAGTAAACCTTTACACATTCTTGAGTTATTTTGATTTTTGAACTTATCCTAGCTAAAAATGTTAGTTAGTAACAAACCAAATTTAAATGGTGTCGGATTAATTGAATAAAATACCAAAGGCCTGATGTATGTGTAATAAAAACATTCGATTAGGCATTTTACAAGCTTCAAAGTGAAAAACCTATGAAAATTTATACAAGCATGGCAAACTTGTTTTTCAGATTGTTTTATCCTTGCAATTTTTATTTGATAGGAATTGACCTATAAAATTTAATGTTTCTGACATCTTTCTCGTTGAAACTTCCAAGCGTCTCATCAGTGTGGCAATAATTATACTTGGTGCACTGGTAGCAGGAGCTCGGGACATGTCATTTGACTCCTATAGCTATGCTATTGTTTTCATATCGAATATCTGCACAGCAATATATCTTGCTTCTGTGGCTCGCATTGGTACATTTTTTTTTTGAAAGCGTCTTTCCATTTCTCATTGTTATGGCGAGGCATTGCATATCTTGTGCTGATATGTTTTCTCAATCTTCTCAGGAAAGTCGAGTGGCCTCAATAGCTTTGGCCTCATGTGGTGCAATGGTAAGATGACAGGTCTCCAACAGAATCACATCTTTCGAGTTCTAAATCTTTCTACAGAAAATGAAATTTGCTGGCCTCCTTAAGCTTAAATAACTCAATCCTACAACTGTTTGTTTAATTGAATTTTTTGAAGGATTCCTTTGTGGACCGATCTTGCTATTCTTGACTTTCATCAGAGGTGACTTGGAAGTGACTATGAACTTTCCACATCTATTTTCTCCTGGCTTTCAGGTGCTTCCTTTTCAAATGAATTGTAGATCTAGGCTATGTTTGGATCTTGGATTTGTGGAGGGAAAGGAAAAAGGTATGCAAAAGTGATCCACAAATCCTAGATCCAAACACAACATTAAGTACATGCTGTTGTTGTTGCACTGCAAATAAAAACTAACGTATGTTGTTTTATCATTTCCTTTTGTTAGGATCTCTCATTAATGCATATACATGGGCTTTTAGTGCATGAGATGCAAAATTGTGTCCGCCCTGCTTTCACAATACTCTTCAGCTAACATTTTGTACCTTTTGAAACTTTTTGTGCATTTTTCACTGTTTTTCCTGTGTCATCCATAACTTGATATGGATAAGTATTTTGATTGGCCAGCTAATGCCTCTTTTCCATGGTTCTCTGGCAACAAAATATTCGTAACAAGAATCAGCATCCATGGTGCTCATTATCAATTCATCTTAGTGCTAGTTTGGCATGTGCTAAAATAGTACATGCTATTTTAGCACATTATTCTATTTGGGTCACATCACCTCTTTATCACATCACTTTAAACCCAACTCATATTTCAAGTTTTTTCATAAAAAGTCAAAAAGTGTACTAATTTAGCACTTCCCAAACAACCCCTTAATCCGACTTTCAAATGTTTCGTGCTTCTTCATGCTGTTTCAGCTTTGTCTCTTCATGACTTAACTTTCTCCAGTTCACTTCTTTCCATTGCTGTTTTCATTGATCTTCTTACTTATTTTACTTCTTTTGTTTGTGTTGTTTTCTGTCACAAAAATCATAGCCTCACTTTCGCTTTTGAAACGCAAATGATAACCTCATCCATAACTCATCAGTTGTCAATGTGTTTGACTGCTTGTGAAGCGGTGAAATGAGCATAAAAAAGAAAACAAACAAAACAGATTCTGATGTACCCATACTTATATATCCTGAATTTCTGATATTAAGTTTCCATGCACATGCTTGAACTTTTTCTTATGAAAACCACTGAATCGGTTCTTTTGAAGCGTGATGTTGCTTTTCACTATAATGATTTTGGGCAGGAATAGAATGATTATTCCTTAGCCTCCCTAAGGAATGACCAATCTCCTAAATCGGTGAAAGTTGATTCTGTTTGTAATGTACATTCTTTTTTCTTTTTACCAAATAGGGGTGAGCAGCGGATATACCGATCCGCCAAACCCGACCGAACCGAACCGATCCGCCGCATTTTGGACGGATGCGTGATGACGAGCGGACGGTTGCGGATTGATTTTCTCCAATCCGCCAATTTGGCGGACGGATGGCGGATTTGAGATTTTTTTGGCCGCAACCGAACCGCCAAACCGCCAAATCGCGAGCACTCCTAGTAATTTATAAGGCTTTGTATTTTCAATTTGTTTAAATATTATATTTGTGTTGTCAATTGAAAAAGAGTTTAAATATTCTGTTGAAAAAAAGTTTTCAACTTGAATATATTTTTTGAATTGAAAAAAATAAACGTATTATTTTTCTATATTTTTTTGTTTTTAAATCTAACTCTAAAAATAATAAGTAGAAAATATGATATATGCTGGTTGATTTTTGTTTTAAAAAACATATGTAGATATAACAATACAGAGACAAACAATCTCTACTACTGCTCTGTTTATGGTTTTGGTGGTTTGAATTGTTATTATATTTTAAGAATCATAGATTGTAATACTTTATGTGGATGAATCATGCTGTGATTGTAATATGTGGATGAGGCATGCAGTGATTGTGGTATTCTAAAGTTTCAAACTTTCTTTCTTTGGATAAGGCATACAGTGATTGTAATACTTTTTTAAGTCATTGACTGTAATACTTTCTTTTTCTTTTTCTTTTTCTTTTTTTTTTTTTTTTTTGAGGAAGTGGACAAATTGAATTATGTTGAAAATTTATAAAATTTTAAACCGCCAAACCGATTCGCATCCATCCGCCAAACTGCCAATCCGCTCAATCCATATCCGCCGGATTGGCGGACTGATGCGGATTGATTTTCTTCAATCCGCCAATCTGGCGGACGGATGGCGGATTGAAGGTTCCGTGGCCGCAACCGACCCGCGCCCACCCCTAAACCAAACATGAGAATGGGTATTTTGACAAAATAACCATTCCATTCCAACCCTCAATCCAGTGAACCAAACACTACCTTAATGATAAACACCAATGAAATGAAGTCAAACTAATTGTTTAAACTTCTAATTGCTTCTCTTGATATTCGCTTCATTTCTGTTTCCTGCACTTAACTAGACGCCTTGTTGTTCATTTATTTAAATGAAAATCAACTGGTGTTCTTTTCTGAATTTACACCGATTTCTAATTTCTGTATTGGAATGTTGTGCAGGTGGTGATGCTTCTTTCCTGTATAATGGCTTTCTTGTTGAATTACAGTGTTTTCTTAAACACAACCCTCAATTCAGCACTGACACAGACTATCTGTGGTAACTTAAAGGTCTGCTGTTGTATATGCATGTATAAAGCTCGTGTCAGTCCTGAAAACTGCTTCGTCAGTCCTAACGCATTCTTTTTTCACGTCTAAATATTGATTGGGTTGCTGAAATTATACAATAAAGTACGTCATTTTCATTATATATAAGTTCTAAATTTTTCTCATTCACCATATGATCTTGTCCAACGGGAAGTATTTTGAGGACTGGCCTGCATGGCCACAGACTCAATGACTCCCACTAATGGCATTTTCCCACATAGGATGCAGTGGTAAAAGGAATTATTATTTTTTTATTTATTTTTATATTTAACTTAATTGAGTTGAGTATATTGCCCTTGATAGAGCATAATGGCAAAAAAAACCCCCACTTGATTGGGATACAAGGTTTAGTTTGGTTTGGTTACAGGTCTATGATTTGAAACCTATCACCATATTGACAAGCCCAACATGTATGGCAAAAGTTGTAGAATTTTCATTTATTGCACCTAGTCAAGGCCTAAATCCACCAAAGTGGACCACATTTTATCAGTGAAATACATTTTGTGATATCGATTCCTTTTTAAACCGAGAAGAAAATGTTGTAACTGATAAATCATGTCAATGTAGGATCTCTTTACAGTTGGACTTGGCTGGCTGCTGTTTGGTGGGCTTCCCTTTGATTTGGTAAGCACAAACTTCATTTTGGCTTTTCAATTTTTTTTTTCCTGATGCCAATCTACACAGTATTCTTGTCTCTGCTAAATTTCTCACACAAGCATGCCTTGATCCCCAGTTGAACGTCATTGGCCAGTCTCTTGGTTTTCTTGGGTCGTGTCTATATGCATACAGCAAACTTAAGGGGAAGTA
Source organism: Camellia lanceoleosa (assembly GCA_025200525.1). NCBI lineage: Eukaryota > Viridiplantae > Streptophyta > Magnoliopsida > Ericales > Theaceae > Camellia > Camellia lanceoleosa. Next base: position 66,896,067 of record CM045763.1, read on the forward strand.
AGCGTTAAAATGCTGTGCTGATCTCATGCTATCGGTTGTAAATTAGCCAAATTTTGATATAATGAATATTAGCTCTTATAGAGTATATTATCCAAAGTTGCTAAGCTAGGTCTTTTTTAAGTATTCTAATTCTAGGATAATGGAACTTTGACATTGCAATATGCAATTTTCTTCTTGTTCTCTATTGAATATCATCAAAAAAAGAGTTGTTTAGACCCAATGTTGTAAAGTTCCAATCTCACCACAGTTTGATATTCTGTTTTTCAACTTGGTAGCAACTGGTTGGATGATAATTTTATGTTTTTACATGTAATTAAACACTCAACAAACATGTGACATATATGCAGCCGAATTATATGAAGTTGTATTATCTAGAAATGAGACTAGGTCCTCTATTCTCATACCCACCATCTCCCTATTCCAAACCATCTATCTACCACACGATCAGAGCTAGAAAGATTGATCGTGTGGCAAAGAGTTGATTTGGGATTGAGGACAGGGAAAATAGGGATAAAGGATTCCATATATTATGTTTGTATCAATAAGATATATATATATATGTTTAGTTAGATATTAAAAACTTGGTAATTTCATGTGTTTGTAAGATTCTCTTATTGAAAAGAATTTGGCTTGTACTTTGCATAGAGGTCATCAAGGATGGATCCGCGGGGGGGGTACTTTGCATAGAGGTCATCAAGGATGGATCCGCGGGGGGGGGACTTTGCATAGAAGGCATCAAGGATGGATCATGGGGGTACTTTGCATAGAAGTCATCAAGGATGGATCCAGGGGGGGGGGGGCGGCTGCACCCCCAAAAATTTGGAAAATATCATATATTATACTAGAAATTTTAAAATAATTTAAAATTATAGGAGTTCTCACCCCCAAATTTTTTTTAGATAATTTCAAAATTATATAGAGTAGCCCCCCCAATTTTTTAAACTATTTGAAATTTTTGTTCTTATGAGATATATTATGGAGATTACTGATGATCTTTGTCAAGCTTTGCAAAGTAAATCTCAAGATATATTAAATGCAATGCATTTGGTGTCTACAATGAAGATACTTATTCAAAAATTTAGAGAAGATGGATGGGTTCTATTGTTGGAGAAAATTAAATTATTTTTTAATGATCATGGTATACAGATTCCTGATATGAGCTATCCTTATAAAGGAGGCCAAGGTCGGTCTTGTTCTGAAAGAGATCAGCTCACCACGGAACATCATTTTCGAGTTGATATTTTTATGGTTACAGTTGATTTCCAGTTACAAAAATTAAACAATAGGTTTAAGCAAGATGTAATGGAATTGCTTGTTTTTAGCTCAGCTTTGGATCCTATGGATGGTTATAGATCATTCAACATTGAGGATATTTGCAAACTTGCAAATAAATTTTATCCCGTGGATTTCTTCGAGCAAGAAAAATTGCATTTGAAGTATCAGTTGGAAAACTATAAGCTTGATATTTCCATACTTCCCGAGTTTTAGAAGCTGTCAACCATTTATGAGTTGTGTCAAATGTTGACAAAAACAAAAAATTCGACAAGTTATCCTCTTATTGATAGATTGATCCGTCTTATGTTGACTTTACCTGTTTCAACTACTACATCGGAACGTGCATTTTCAACTATGAAACTCGTTAAGTCTAAATTGTGCAATAGGATGGAAGATGATTTTCTGGCTAGTTACTTGATTACGTACATTGAAAAAGACATTACTCAAGGATTTAATGTAGACTCTATCATCCATGCTTTTGATATTATGAAAAAGCGTCGAGTTCAATTGAAGATGGCTAATTTTAGTAAATAAATGCATGTAGAAATAGTTACTACTTTTTGTAAGTGAATATGGGCAAAAAAATATTCTCAATTGTATAATCATCTTTTGGTACTCAACTATGTTAACAAAGAATATATAGTTCAATTTTTTATCGTAACATTATTGATTTTTTTCATGTTAGTAGAAATTGATATTGAATTTCAAATTTTATTGGTTAGAGGTTCAACGTACTTTGGCCCCCTCAAAGTCATAATCCTGGATCCGTCCTTGGAGGTCATGCTGATATTTTCTCCATGGTTCCAATTTTATCAGATATTCTCTAAAGGATGTTTTTGTAATTTGTGCACAGCAGTTGACAATTTCAGGGCAAATGAATTGAAAAGCTAAAATAATTTTTGGAGGGTGAGAAATAGCTGAATAGCATGGTTTCCATTCTTCCAAGAGTGGGGAAGTTTAGGCATAAAAAAGAATCAAAAGAAATAAATTTTTGGTTTTGGGACTTGGATTTGGATGTGAATCACTTTCCTCAAGAAAATATATTTTGGAAGCAGGAATGAAAATTTCTAAATCAACATCCCGAAGAAAGCGATCTAAAACTGTGGCAATTGTGATACAAGGTTGGGTTGGGTTTTTGTTTTCTTCATTTTTGTATTTCGTGTTTCTGAAAATAAAAATAATGAAACTGAAAGTATAGAAGCTTAAAAATAATGATCAAATCAGTGTAGAAAGTTACTAAAAAAACATCAATATGACGTCCAATTTTGTTTTAAACAGATGACAAATGAATTGGTATTTTTTGACTTTTTATTTAACATGTTGCCCAGACGCCAAGAATTCCTTATTATAAAAGAGCTAAAAGACAAAATTTGTCAAGTAAAAAATATAAAGAGAAAATACAATCCACTGGTATTTTTAAAAAATAATTACAAATTTATGAAAAAATTTAAATTTAAAATTATAATTATTAAAATCTATAAAATTTAACATTGATTTGTAATTATTTTTAAAAAATACTAATGATTGGATATTTTTCTAAAATATAATAATTTTATCTTAAAATAAAATGATCCAATCTTAGTCCTAATTACCAATCAAATGTGAATACATAGGTATATAGAGAGATGTAGCAGCTCGAGTTCGTAGAGAGATGTGTCTTTGTTGTCTGCACAAGGTGACAAATTGAAACATTCAAGTTTACTTCAATATATATATATTGACCCGAATTTCATGCAAAAATATGTGTGCATTAGATCAAGGGTTTTCCCACTTTCACACCTACTCAATATTCCTACTCTTCTCAATCCCAAAAGGCTCTTCTTGATTTCATCTCAAATCCAAGGGGCACTAGAAAAGAAAAAAAAAAAAAAACCTTTTCTCGATGATTAAATAATATTTAACTAAGTGAGACTTACTTGGTTGTAACGCTGTTAAACAAATTAAGTTACTTGAGTTCGATTCGCTATTTAAACAAGTCAAACTTAAATATGATTTTAAATTCGTTAAGTTTTCAAGTATGACATTAAACATATTTTTCATTTGTAATTTGTTAATCGTATAAATGAAAAAATTATATTACTATCTCTTTTATATTAATCCATGCGTCTACATACATACTATTTCTATTATTTTCAATCACTTTATCCTTACAAAAAATCGGTGTAAATATGTTAAATTTGTAGAACTTAATATATTTTTGTTAAACTTCAAAGGTAGTCAATATAATAAGGGTTATGCTATTGATCATCCAATTGATGATCATTAGTTTCAATATGCGTATAAGAAATGTATAGAATTATATAAAAAATGTATAAAAATTATTCTAAAATTTTAATTATTTTGACATTATCTACACTGTAAAAGTAATAGCATGATTCTAATAAAAATGCTTGGTCTAGAAGACACCAAAGCATGAAAAAAGAAAGAGACACTTAAAAGTGATTCAAAATATTCTTTTGGAGTGGAGGAGACACAAGTTTAAGAAAGTATGTTTTGCTTTTCCTAAGAAAAAGGCCAACATGTCAACATGCCAAAACCCAAAAACATTGAAATTAAAGGCCATGGGGTTGTCCCTTTGTCCTACCCTTCTAATCAATGAGTCTCCATTTTAGCATACTATATGGGTCAACTGCTCATCTTGGAAAAATACTGTTTCTTCATGAGACTTGTGAACAAAATTAAATAAACAAAAAAAAAAAAATAGATAAAGCCTTGGCAGCAGAGCTATCTTTTGACCCCTCCCTCACCCTTTAGTCTTAGAGAAATGATAAAATTGTTAGATATTTTCAGAATATCATATGTTACTATTTATATGGTATATTGAACTAATAAAATATTACAATAAATGAGTTAATTTCTTTCTCTTAACTATCTAACAAAGGTGAGTTAGGATGATTCAATTGTAAAATTTGTTGCTAGGTGATTGGTTTACTGTATCAAATAGTATTTTAAAAGAATTTGACTTCTCTCTAGTCCAATCATGGACGGAAAGGTGTTGTTTAAACCCGTGAAGTCCATTATGAGTTCCGTTTTAATAATTCAAATCATTTATTTTGTTAGATTTTTCGTGTATATAATAAAAAAAATCAATCCGATAATCGTAATTTATTCAATTTATCATATCTGTCTACTAAAAAATGGATGACAAATGTGTTTTTAAAAATAGACTATTAATTTTTTTAGTAAAAAGTGCGATAAAATGAATAGGTTAGGAATATCGGATCGATTTAATTTTTTGTATAGATGATATATACAAAGAGCGCAACAAAATAAACAATTTTAATTGTCAAAATGAAACAAGTGGTGAACAATATCCAGATCAATTTTAAAATTACTGAATAATTACTAGACAAATAAATAACTATATATATATAGAGAGAGAGAGAGAGAGAGAGAGAGAGTCTCATAGGATGTGGTGCTGAAAGAAGAGTGAAATGGTTAAGGCGTGGGGCAATCTGTTTGGCTAGTGGCACGCCAACTTATCGCCCCCAAATCATGAGTGAGTGAGAGAATTTTCCAGAAAAAAGGTTTTGATCTAAGAAAAATATCAAGTGCATTTGTGTGTGATTTAAAATAATCATGACAGTTATTCAAGATTGAAACATTCATAATCTCAAAAATTATGCCACGCATGTAGCATTACCATATCATATTGAAGATGAATTTAAGTCACCAAGTGTATGTTTTTACACGATTTTTTACAACAATAATATTACAAACTTAAAAAAAATTGGGATATTTGGGCACCTAACATTTTGGGTGTGCGTATGTACTGATTAGAAGGAAGATACACATATTGTGTGCCAAACTAATAAAAATAAAGAATATATAAAAATAAAAAAGTAAGTAGTTGTAATTGTTTTGTAGGCGAGAAGTTATGTTTAAATTAGCTAGAAGTGAAATTAAGTACAAAATATTTACTTAATATGTAGAAAATAAAAGGCGTTTCAAGTTTTGACTTTATATAATAGTATAGATAGATTGCAATATCTTATCATGAGATTATATATTTTTAGACTTTCAAAACATTGTGAGTGATCTAAATAATTTTTGGGGACTACATATAAAGGATTTCATATCTAATAATTTTTTTTTTAAAATAAATAAATATTGAATATAATATTGATATCAACTAATAAAATTGCAATGAGAAGACTATGCTTCGTTTGGGAAGGGGTTGGCTTTTTTACTTTTTGACTTTATTAGCTATTTTAAATTTGGACTAAAAAAGTCTGGGTTTGGAAAGGACTTTTTTTTTTTTGACTTTTTGGCTTTTTTGACTTTTTGTGAGAGAATGAATGTAATGATTATAAGTTGGATGTGATATTTTGTCTTTTTGGACTAAAAAATATATTTTATTTTTTGTGACTATTTTAGCCAAAAAAGTTCCAAACCTCTCTTCCCAAACGGAGCTTATTAATTAGTGGTAAGAGACTGCTCTAACAAGTAATATTTATTCATTTATAATTTTAAATTGACCCGTCATACTGTGGCCTTGTTTGGAGACCGCATATTTTAACTAAAAAGTAAAAATATTACTATCTCTATTTTTCTACATATATTTTTATAAAAAATTAAAAAATTATTAAAATAATCTATTCTCAAAGTAATCTATTTAATGATGTAATTGTTATATTTAATATTTATTAAATTTTAAAATAACTGAGAGGAAAAGGGGTGAGCCCATAAAAAAGGGGTAGCAAGGCCCAAGGTGAGTCTCCCCAGGGCAGGGCTCCTTTAGCGCCGGTGTCCCCGCTGTGGCCTAGCCTTTTTGCTTCTATTGCAAAAGTGTGTTTGGTGTGTGTGTGTGTGTGTGTGTGTGTGTGTGTGTGTGTGTGTGAGAGAGAGAGAGAGAGAGAGAGAGAGAGAGAGAGAGAGAAGAGGGGGGGGGGGAAATTATTAAATATTTTCAAAATATTACATATCTCTACTTCTTAACTAATTATTTAATATGCCTTCTTATATTTTCTAATCATCGAACACAAAATATCTAACCTACCTACCTTCTTCACTAATTATAATACTATAGAACATTATGTTTTTATGTTTCAAAATTACTGAATAATTACTTGTGAGAGAGAGTATTTGTTTTGTTTTTTTTATTTATTATTATGTGTGTGTGTGTGTGTTGTGGTGTGGTGTATGTGTTTGTACATACAACTTCGGAAACTTCTTTTCCATGCAGACAAATCCTTCCCTGACATTCTGCATTTATGTTCGAATAAGTTTATGGAGATACCTACTCCAAAAAAAAAGAAGTCATGGAGATGGTAGCTGGTTTATGGTTCATATAGTTATTTTTTTGAGATAATAAGAAAGTTTTCGAGTTTGAGTTGATGGAGTGATTGTGATGTTTTTGTTATAATTTAACTTCCTATCTTCTAATATTCTATTGAGGTTGTTTAGTGGTGATTATTTTAAGTTAAAAATAAATAATTAGAAAGTAGAAATTAAAAATACTATTATCTTACCTGCTGAAAAATTAGTGTTTTTTTTTTTATTTAAATTATTTCTGCCTAATAAATTATAAAAAGAAGTTGTATCAAAAAATTTGTCATAAACTCACAAATTAAAATAAGTTATAAGTTATTTGTATAATCTCCACCAAACATCTCCATTGTATAGCAAAAAATAAATAAATAAATAATAACAACTTTAAATGAAAATGTGTGGTTGAGATTGAATTTGTATAGTATAAAATTTATATATATAATAAAATTAAATTATAAAATAATAGCTCTAGATAATTTCTAAATAGGTAAATGTGAATTTATAATATTCATGTTTCTGTTCTCGCTACATTCCCCTCTCTCCCCTTTTTCGCTCATCACTTGCCTCTCTTTTTATATGTTTCTTTTTTTATAATTGTTTGGGATCAACGTTTTTAGTAATTTCTTTTGTTATTTTTTTTGGTTTATAGTTTAGTTTCTTAAATTTTTTTTAAAAATTTACATTTTTGAGTTATGCTCCACTAAACAGACCTAAAAAATTAAAAAAAAAAAAATTGAAGAAAGATTAAAAAAAAAAAAAGAGAGTAAAAAACAGTTGGCTTTGGCTTTAAGAGGAGTGCTACTATTAGCAGCTCGTCAGTTTTTTGGACTCTTTATTTTTAGCTTTATTTTTATTATAATAATAATCTCAAATAAAATTATTAAAATGGATATTGATAATTTTGAGACATTCCATTTTAAAATTAAACCCACACACCTACTACATCATGAGTTAGAATTTAAGAGAACACTCACCTCTATCACCACACATCCATCTTCTCCAAATCTCATTTTTAAAATCTATCTACTCTCAAAACCTTGAAAATCTTTTGACGACAATATTCTGACAGTAACAGTGACAACCATTTGATTACTTATACTTCTCCGACAATGACAATGAGTGAAATTTTTTTCAGTAACCACAACTCTATGAGGCGAGAGGAGTACAATAATAAAAGTTCAGAAGAGGTTCATATTTTTTATGGTGTTCTTAACTTAGAGGAAATTGACCTTATAAATGACAAAAATAATAAAAATTGTTCGTTGTTTTTTCGAAACTGAACTGCAAAACATATGACCGAAATTTGGAAATACAGACCCGAACATTATTTATTTGTTCGGGAATAGATAACCGAACATTTATTTTCTTAGGTCATGAACAAATATTCAGAGATGAAGTAGTAATCACATTCGTGAGTTTTGTTAGGGTTTTTGATAGAGAGGCTTTTTGGGGTGTGAGGGTGTGCATTCAAGTGAATGAATGAAATATTTTCATAAGGATAATTTTGGTATTATTTAGGAGGAAAAAAAATTTAAGAGTTTTAGAATTTATAAATGAGGGCCCAAAGAAATGGATGGTCCTAAATAATTGATGGCTGCTAATAGCAGCTCTTCTTTAGGAAATTTTTTTTTTTAATTTTTATTTATTTTTTACTTTTTAAATTCATCTACACAAGATGAACCTGAAAAGTATAATTTGAAAAAAACAAATCACAAAAATGAAAAAAAAAACCGTAAAAAATGACTTTTCTCGCCTTCTTGCCTACTGATATAGGACATTACCAATTTTAGATTAGCTTGTCACTTTTTTGTCGGGTTTTGATTGTGAGGGGGTATATATGTGTATACACATCAGAAAATGCAGTACTCTGAGGTGTGGGCACTCACCATTTGTTGAAAAAAAAAAAAAAAAAACAGTTTTTATTTTGGGCCAATCATCCCTCTCCATTCATGACCCCCAGTGACCCTCACTGGGAGTCTTAGCCATTTTTCCACTGTAAAATTGGATAACTCTGTTGATGGTGTTGAAATTATAAATTTTTTGGGAAAATTATAGAATGTTCTCGGAACATTATCATTTATTAACTAATTATCATTTAATATGTCATCTCATATTCTCCAATCATCCAAAACAATATCTCACATGCCCATCTTCTCTACCAATTACAATATTATAGAATATCATATGTATATATTTCGAAATTATTGAATAATTACTACTTTTTTAGGGTACCAAAAAATAATTAGGGGTACATAGCCAAAAATCACACTTTATCGTTGAATAGAAAAATCTTATATTTGATTGTTAGTGATTATAATTGAATATACAAAAATAAAATGGTTCTCATAAAAAATTGAAGTGATTTTCTTGATTTTTATTTATTAGTCAGATTGATTTTACTTATTGCTTACGCTCCATTTGTTTGAACAGAAAACATTTTCGAATGGAAAATATTTTCTATGAATTTTTTTTCTTCAGATAATGTTTTTTTTTTTTTCCAAAAAATATTTTTCTATGCTTGGTGTTGGTGGTAGTGAAACGAATGTGGAAGGGGAGGTGGTTGGGCAACAGTGGCGGTAATGGTGATAGTGATGGAGGCGATCACCATGGTGATGATGGTAGTGTGGTGGTAGATGTGATAATATTGGTAAAATTTTAGTCTAAAAAATATTTTTCGTATTTTAAAAGTTGAAAATATTTTATACCAAAGTATACTTATTTTATGTTGATCATGAAAAATATTTTGCATTAATTTTTATTTTCTATTATATCAAATATCAGAAAATATGAAAATATTTTTTAAAAAATATTTTTCATCTAAACCAGCGTTAAAGTAGTCATGCTTGCCGTTGAAAGTAGCCTTACTGCACAATGTAATTATATGCCTATTATTTTTTAAAAAAATTGTTTATTTATTTTAGGTATGGTACCAAAAATATTTGTTTTGTGCCTTAGGACAACAAGTGTGCCTGTTTGGTGCAGTTTAAAAATTGTTTATTTCAGTTTTTAGTTTAATTTAAGCTATTTTGATGTGTTTGGTTTAGCTTATGGCTTATAATTTTTTGGAAGTCAGAAATCAGCTTATTCTTTGAGTGGGGCATGAAATGCTTGATTTATAAGTCAGAAATTAGCTTATGTTCATAATTATAAACTATAAGCTGTTTAGGCATAAGTTATAAGTACTTTTCCACAACTCTACCAAACAGAGCAGGGTCCGACTATGATACAAAAATGGTGGTTTTGGGTACGAACAAATAAATGATTGGTAGTGCTATATGTATTAATTAGTGTACTAACATATGTTATGATATTATTATCGACCCCACTTGTTATACAAATTATAAATATCTAAAATTTTTAAAATTATGCCACATAATCTGGTAATACACTAATTTGTATATCAATTGATGTATATAACATTATTCATAAATGATTTGTGTGGTAAATAGGGTCTATTGTAGTAGTTAGTAGAGTCACATTATCAGCAAAGAAATTAGAAGAAGATGATGGGAGCCATCATCCCCTGTTTTTGTTAAAAATAGTGTCATAGTTTTATAAATATATATATATATATATATCTCATTTTTTATATAAAATGAGCTCTCCTTATAAAAAATTTTTATATTATTTTTCTCCCATCTTGCATTCTCTATTTATTTTGCATAAAAAAATATTTTTTCATCCTATTATAAATTGCTTCAATGTTATTTGAATTTTATTTTATTTTATTTTGTGTGTGTATATATATAATTTGGGTAATGCTATATGCAAATTATGACATTTGTGAGTTTGATTCCCACAAATGTCATAACTCAATCTTATAAGAGTCATAACTAAAAAAAAAAAAAAAAAAAGAGTTATAACCAAACACACATAAATTGTAATCAAAATAATATGATGACCAACATCTCAATGAATAACAACTAACACAACAATAATTCATAACCAAAGACAACAAATACCATAACCAAAGGTGCATAGGTAACATATGTGTTATGATGAAAAATTTTATTTATTTTTTGACCCCTCTGTTATTGAAAATTTGGTTCCGTCCCTGCACATTATATGATAAGTTAGTAAAGTGAATTCTAGTTAAGAATATTTTTAGTAGTAAAGTGAATTCTAGTTAAAAATATTTCACAGCATAAGTAAAGTGAATTCTAGTAGTAAACAACGAAATGTTCTTCATTTTTTTTTTTTTTTGTTTTTTGTGTGACAAATATCATATTGTTGCTTGTAGACTATTTTAGTCATTATCGATCAATGACTGGAATTTTTCCAAATCTAAATCTAATAGTTAAGAATATTTTTTTAATATGGCACCCAAAATCCTCATTTTTAAACATTGAAAAATCCGTTGAAATGGGGGGTTTCTAAGGAATATTCTCACAAAATTACCATAATTTTTTTTTTTAATAATGGTTTTCATTTAAACTTTGTATTGTGGGATCACATTTTGAGTATCTCAACTATTATTTGGGAACTTACGTACATATTTTAATAGGTGAACTTATTATTTAATAAATTTTATGATAATTAATGATATTTTTTTTATCAAATATTATTTAAAAAGTTACAAATTATTAATTTTTAGCGACAGTTTAAAAATTATCATTAAAAATATCAATAAGGCCTCGTTTGGCAAGTGACTTTTTTAGTCAAAAAGTCAAAAATTTATTAAAAAAATCAAAAATTCAACAACCTATACCAAAAAGTCAAAGATTCCCTTTTCCCTCTACTTTTTGCACATTTTTTCGTAAAAAGTCAAAAAGTCATCCCAAATATACTAGTTTTTTTTACATTACATTTTAGCCAAAAAACTAAAAAGCTACTAAAAAAAGCATGTTCCCAAACGAGGCTTAATTATAAGTTTTAGCGATGGTTTAAAAAAATCGTCATAAAGAAGTCACTAATTTTCAATTTTCAGCAACGGTTTAAAAAATTTGTCACAGAAAAATATCACTAATTATAAGTTTTAGTGATAATCTATAATAATCATAACAAAAAAAAGTCACTAATTGTTAATTTTTAGCGACACAAAAAATTATCACAACAAATTATTTTTAGAGACGATTTTATTAAGATTTATTTTCAATAGCACTTGATGAGAATTAAGTCCAACTATTAGGACCCATTAATAATTTACCCTAAATTTTTTTTCCTCAGTGGTTCTGGTGTAAAATGAATGTAGCTAAAAACTTAAATAGAGTGTTCAGTATTGAGTTTAGTAACATCACATTTCTCATAGCGAATCATATTATTCTGGACACATTTTGTTTTTTTAATAATTTTAACTTTGGGTCTGTATTATTTTACAAAATCTAACAATAGTCTGGACAAAGTAAAAGTGTAATTTTTTTTTGATAAACAACTTATTTTGATAAGAGTTTTCGGGATCAAATTTGTTTATCCCTAAAAGTGAAAAGTTTATTGTAAAAAATATTTGAAAATCAATCCTGGTTGTCGCAAGAATTATTGCTAAAAAGTCAAAAAAGAACTTCTAGCGACAAATTTTTGAAAACGTAACTATTGAATGCATATTTAGATACAAAATAATTTGGTCAAAAAAGGTTTATTTTTTGAAACAAAATTTTCAGTCTCAAAAGGATAGTAATTTATCACTAAAATGTCCAATTTCGTCACTAAAAATACAAAAATGATACTTTTGATAACAAAAATATTTTGTTTCTAAAAAGTAATTTTATCTCTAAAACTTTAATTTATTGTAGTGCGAAGCAAACGGAACTAATCCAAAATATATACATATATAATATTTATAGAAGATGCATATGAACAATCATTTGATTTATATGAATGAGTGCACAAATAAGCCAATACAACTATCTCATGCTCTCTGAGTATAGGTTTAAATTAATTAATCAAATACAAGCATGACATATAAAGTTAGCTCTTGGGGTGGTCAAAATAACATTAGAGACCAAAAGGGAGGTACAATGAAAAAGGCCTTGTTTGGGGGTTTTTAATTTTTTTTAAAAAAAGGGGAGAATATTTATCAGAATGCATGCGCAAGTGAAGGAGTGTGTGTGTGTGTGTGTGGTTTTATTTGAGTACAAACTAAGCATGACAAACCCTAAAAAGTCAGTTTTGCTCCCTCTTCACATCATTCCTCTCACCTTCTTCACCTTCCTATCCCGAGGCAAACAAGCCCTACCACCAACCACCAACCACTATACATTCTCTCCCTCTCCACCCCCATATCTCCACACTTTCACTCTCATCACCTCTCTCTCTCTCTCTCGTTTGTGTGTGTGTGTGTTTTTGCTTCTACTTCACTACCTTTGATGATCACTCTTTGATTCTTTTCTCATTTGTGAACTTGATCTTTTTTAAATTAATGTTATCGGTGTCAAGGCCGGTTTGGTCCATCGGAAAATGTTTACTGTTTGTGTTTGGTACGAATCACACAAGCTGTCTCTAAACCTCACTTCAATAAGAGTCTCTTATATTGAAACTCTGTTTGACATTGGCTTAAATGGCCACTTTTGTTTTGGTCTATTTCAGCTAGAAAAATTTTGCCAATTAAGTAATGGCTGATTTAGCTGACAAAATAGGGAGATAAAAAAAAAAAAGTCACTTTTTTAAGTATTTGGAGAAAGTTTTTCCAATAACAAAAACAATTTTTTTAATTTTATTTTTTGTCATATGCATCAATTTTTTAACACCTATTTTTTCCTGAACAAGTTTTAAAAAAACATTTGTCAAAGCCCACCTGAGTTGGCCTCTAGTGTCATCTTATTCAATGTCTTCATCCTTTGAAACCTTACTGAATTTGCCAATGAAAACACTATGTTCTCAACAAGACTACTATTTTAAGTTTAACTTCAATATCTATAATTAGATCAATTCATGAATATAAATAATGATTTTAGAGAAAACCCTCTTCAACATGCCACCCTCAACCACCAGCTCCACCTCCACCTCCACCTCATAGAGTTGTTTTGTCCCCACCAAGACATACCTTTTGAAAGATCAACAAACATGTATGTATTAATGTCCTGTTTGGGACATGCATGTTTGATGTTCTTCTTTCTCAATGTTTCCCTTTTTTAGTTGGTAAGTGGTACCAAGCATGTGAGTAAAGGATAGAACACACACGTACTCTTTCCTTTTCCTTTTTGAGAGTATTAGGTATGACTCATCCTCCTCAGGCAACGACTTCTGATGTATCAGAAAAAAGAAAAAGAAGCAAAAGAAAGCGATGTTGGTGAGGTTCAATCCGAAGACGGATTTACGCTTGTGGTTGTAAATGAGGATCTCAGATTGAGCCGCGCCAATATCACTTTTTACACGGATTTCAATTCATCTCGCTATCAAGGTTCTCCCTTTCTCTCTCTCTACTAATTGTATCTTATTATTTTCTCTCTTCTTTGCATGTATTGCATGAACTTATTGATGTATCAAAACATATTTCTTCTTCTTCTTCTTGTCGCCAGGGGCAGAGGGAGTGTATCTCGAGGGACACGTGCCCCCTCAAGTTTTGATAATTATATTGATACCTTTATATATATAGACTATATCATATATATAACTTCTATAAGATTATAATAATATTCTTTCTTCAAATTATAATAGTCTCTTTATTATAAATTTTCTTTCTAATTACAATGAACCTATTAAAATAAGTTCTTCTATAATACACCTCCAAAAGGGGTGCTTTATAGTATTGATATTATAAATTTTCATAACCAAATTATTTTCATTCATAATTAAAATGACTACTACATAAATTATAACCAAACAATACATCTTCAATTGTAACCAATATTTTTTTTTTTTTTTTTTTACAATAAGCCATAACTAATATCAAAATGAGTTATTACGAATCATTATTTGATATATAATCAAAAACCGCTTCAATCATAACCAAAATAACAACCACAAAAAATTATAACTAAGTTATATCCAACACTATAATGTGTCATTACTAAAAATCATAAAGATCATAACTGCAACATATAACAAACATTTTTTTTGCGGTGTGTTTTATAGAATTTCTCTACTAAAATATATCATTTCTATCTCAACTCATCTTCTTTTTTAATTTTTCAATCCACCTAAAATAGTTCCTCCACAATATTTGTATAAAATTTAACCTCAAATCCTTTAATTTAAATTTCACATCTATCCAAATAAACTCTTAATATTTACGTTTAATAATATCTTATTGTTGTTTATTATGAGAAAAAAACAAAATAAATATTATTATTAATTTCTGCTCCTTCTTCACTGAATTCCTGGCTCCGCCACAGCTTGTGTCCCACCTACATGAATTCTATAGTTGTGTGCATATATGTTGCAGACATACATACACTCATGACTCATACATAAATATGTTACATGATATATATGTTGCACATAAGAAATATCTTGAATTGTATTATACTCATTCATACTATTATTCTTATACCATCAAACGAGTTTTTTTTTTTTTTTTTGGGACTCAATTCCTCAAAATACACAATTTTGTTAGGTTTTTGGGTTGGGTTAATTTTGAGTTCATGATCACAGATGATTTAATTGTTGACTACAAGCTAAATTATTTAATGGAGCTTGACATTTTGGAACCTGTAAACTTTGTATTTCGGCTTTGCACCTGTATTTTTAGAATTTTTTTTTCTTTTCAAAAAAGAGTTCAAGATGCCTTCATATGCAATACGTACTATCCGAACACTAGAAAATGTTTTTCAGTAAATCTTTATAGTGAAGCATTGGTTCGAACGCGCAGTGTGTTGCAAGCTCAAACGCATCAATGTGTTTTATAACATTCTTAACTATTTTAATTTCCATGTTCATTTCAGTTTTCTCTTATTGAGACCTAGGCTTTATTGTTTGAGATTATTCACAAATACATATACACATTCCAAGTCTTGGGAAATCTTAGAGAACTATATAGTTCATATTCATCTTTGAGAGGTTAAATGATCATGCTTGATGTTTGTGGGTTGCTAAAACTATCTGAGAATGGAATTTGCATTTATATAGATTTAGATCATGTTCTGGGTTGGTTTGATTGAGTTTATGATTTGTTGATAAAGATTGGAGGAATACACTTAGGTCATGTTTGATTCAAAAGATTAATAGTGAAGTATTAATAATTCTATTAATATTAATAATTCAGGTTATTTTTTATTCAAAAGACTAATAGTGTAGTATTTACTATCCAATTGGATTAATATCCATTGGATTAATAATCCCACCCCAACCCTATTACTAATAATCCTACAAATTTGTTGGATTAATTATCCATTGGATTAATAATCCTAAACCAAAATGTTAAAACAAACATGGGATAATTGGGCCCACAGATTAATAATCTCAATCCCATGCTCTAATCCACCCAATCAAACACAATGAATAATTTATTCTATTAATCCAATTGGATAGTGAATACTACACTATATTAATAGGATTATTAATACCTCACTATTAAGCTTGTGAATCAAACATGGCCTTAAAGATTAGTGGATGAGAATGAAGATACTGGGATGCTCATGTAACTTGAATTGAATGAAATAAGATAATTGCATCATAATCTTGTAAGTTACCGTTTGGCAATTAGTTTCTTAAGTCTATTTTTTTGATTTTTTAGTTATTTTAGTTTAGGATTAAAAGTTTGTTTGGTTTAGTATTTTTAACTTTTTTGACTATTGTATAAAAAAAATAATTATAATTTAAACGGAACATTTTATCTTATTAGCTTATTTTATTTATTTTATTTTTTCATTCCCAAACAGCGCGTAGTACTTGATCTTTAATAGTGGGTTGTGAATTTTCTTCTTCTTTTTTATTTTGGACTTTTCGCATTAAAATTGGTTTCTCTTATCCTTGTGTGCTTGTTATATTATTTTTGTTGATATATTGCTAGATAATTGACTCTAATATGAAAATTGAATGGGTTTGGATTAAAAGATTCTTGTTAGTTTTAAATTGGGCAAATTATACAAACTGTCCCTATAGTTTGGGATTCATGTCACTTTGGTCCCTGACTTTTTAATTGTGACGTATTTGAACCTAAATTTTGAATCTTGTTCCAAAAAAGAACAATTAAAGATACCATTGTTTAATTTCAATGACAAAATCGTCAATTTAATAAAATATAAACTAATTTGACAAAAATAAATATCAAACAAACATTTTTAATTTTTAAAAAATTATTTTTATCCACCAATAATAAAATTATGTAAATTTGATAAAAATTAATAAAAAATATGTGATTAATTTTTAAAAATTAATTTTACATGATCATCATCTAAACACATGAGAAAAATTAATTAGGTAAAAAAATAAATAGATGTCTAAAAGATTTATCAATTTTACATAATTTTATTTTTAGTGGATAGAAATAATTTTTAAAAATTCAAAAATATTTGTTTGACATTTATTTTTGTCAAATTAGTTTATATTTTATCAAATTGATGATTTTACTCTTGAAAAATCTAATGATATTTTTAATTGTCTTTGTTTGGAACAAGATTCAAAATTCAGGATCAAATATGTTACAATTGAAAAGTCAGAGACCTAAGTGACACAAATCTCAAACTATAGGGACTATTAGTGTAATTCACCCTTTTAAATTTAAAAAATAGCAAAGATTTTTAAAGGTTTTGATTTTTAAAATTCAAAAAAAAAAAGTATTTATTTTTATCAAATTAAATTTTATTTTTTTAAAAAAAATCAGAAAATGAAACCAAACATAGCGTTAATTTCTGAGAATATATTACTAGCTAGCTCACTTTACGGTTAATTTTCCCAGAACTGATTCAACAAGCTAAGCTAGAACTATTTGGTTGAGTTTTTAAATATGTTTTTTGAAAAAATTTCAAAAATTAATTTTATAGAAAAAAAAAAACTCGTTATTTTCATATGATTCTTTTTTTTTGGAGTAAATTGATTTTAGTATTCATTTTTGTCAAATTAGTTTTTTATTTTTTTATAAAAAAAAAAAAAATCAAAAAACATGTTCAAAAAACTCAATCAAACTAAATATTTTGATAGATATTTGAACTAAGGATGCTTGCAAATTGGGTTGGGTCTTGTGGTCTCTCATCCAACATCGGTTCAAAAGTAAGTGGATTGAAAAAAATCAATTTACATCCATTCGCTTAATTAGCGGATACGAATTGAGTAAGCCGTACAAATTGAAGGGTGGACTCAAATTGGTTTGACAGGTTGAGTTTTACTATTTTGAGTCCAAAATTGTTTATTGTTCTTTTTTATAATAAAAATAAAGGCACAACTTTTATATTTCGTAAATAGCAAACACAATTACTAAATAAAAGTTATTTTTAAAAACATAAAGCATAAAAGTATAATTTTATATTTTTAGGAGGATTGACGGATTGGGTTAGATCGGATGGCCTTCCATCCATCATTAATCCAAACTTAGGCGGATTGAAAAAAAATATATCTACATTCATGCACTCAGAGTATTAAAACTATCTATTTTGTAACAAATTCAGACTATTCAATTTTGGTGGATTGAGTGGATACGTGCCCACCTAATTTGAACTGTTTTGGTATAAGTTTGTCCATTCTCTTGGATTTGCCCTGGACTCATGTCGGTAAGAGGAGTTTTTTTTGGGGCTGAATATTCTATTTTAAATAAATACTGTATTTATGAAAATATTATAAATTTGAAATTATTAACAAAATATAAAACCTTTTTTAAGTTACATTTTGAAATTACAATTTTTTACTGAGTTTCAACTGTCAACTTGGCAATTTTGGTAGCGTGGCAGATTCCAAAGAAATAATTAAAATAATTTAGGGGTTGGCCATGTTTTGTTAATTTTTTTTTTTTCTTAAAAGAATTTTTAAAATTTTTTTGGAAAATCTTATTTTTTGGAACTTCTGTACCATTTGGTCGCACGTTTTAAATGGTTGATTGAGGAGTCCTTATTAGGTGTAATGTGTGACCAATAAATCATTTTTTACATGTGGATGAACATTGATTAGACAGATATATTCTCATTAGTTAATTAGTTAATTGGGGAAGTTTGATTTTTTTTTTTTTAGAATGTGTGACAGGTATGGTGTGATACTCAAATGTAATAGGTATTAATGACACACTCTAACGATGAGACACTCCAAAAAAATTAAAAACTCCTTAGTGTATTTTTCTTAAATGTGACGTGGCAAGTATGATATGACACTCCAAAATTTTTATTCATCCTTAGTATACTTTTTCGAAATGTGACAACGTGGTAGATATAATGTGACACTCCAAAAAAATAAAAACTTCTTAATATATATTTTTCAAATATAACAATGTGGCAGGTATGTTGTGACACTCTAAAAAAATTAAAAACTCTTTGGCATACTTTTTCTAACCGTGACATGTAACACTTCAATATTGCGAACCCAATTTGATTGAATTACTGTGTGTCTTCACGTCACGCACCAAAAAATAATTAGTAAGGAATTCACGTCCAACACTGCATATGTTAAAAACAACCAAACTTTAAAAAACTACTAGTGCGTTTTTCGAACAACGTGACACACAAACACCCTACCACCTTCTCCATACAAAACCATGCCACGTGTCCCCTAGCTGTACTAACAATGGCAAAGCAATCAACAAATAATTTAAGGAACCATTCAGTCACTAAAAAAAATATTTAAAATCTTATAGATTACAAGTCTACAAAAGGAGATTTATTGGTCAATTCTCTTTAAAATTATTCTAAAAAAACATTTCACCTTTTAAGTCCTACTAGACTATAATACTATAATTTTAAATAAAAAATATTTTTTAAAAATTGACAAAAAGACAAAAACCAAAAAGCAAAAAAAAAAAATTTGTTTTTGTTTTTAGTATTTTTTTTCCAAAAATTTCTACTGTTTAAATCCTTTAAGACTTAAAGGACCTAAAAATAAATTTTAAAAAAGAGAGAATTTTCACTAAAAACAGAAAAAGTTGAGAAAAAATGTTTTTGCCGAATAGAGCCTAATAACTTGTGTGACAGTTAAAAACAAAAAACAGAAAAAGCAAAAGCAAGTGGCATTTGGGAAGTTGCAACCTTCCACACCAATGGTTATATCTGAGTTCTACTGAAAAAATATTGAAAGAAAAAAAAAATGATTCTCTTACATTGTCCCTTGGCTCTGTCAAATTTCAAACACCCAAAAAATTATAACAAAAACTTGAACTATTGGCACCACACAATACATTTCCATTGAAATTTCATCCAAATATTAGGTTTCAAGGCAAAAACCGACTTAGCCTTTATTTACAATGTTGCTTACTAGTATGCACAGGAGAGTCTCGAATGCTTTTTGATTGGCTATGGCTGCGCTGGTGAGCTTCATTCAGTTTCTTCTTTCGCCTCCCCGGTTGAGATAACCGAGCGTGACACGATAATATGGCGAGGTCATTGAGATCTTGCAATGGTGTGAGAACCTTCACAACTTCATCCATTGACGGGCGCGATTTTGGATCCCGGTTGAGGCAGTTGTAAGCTAGTTGAGCAACTTTTTGCACGCCTTTTATGGAGTAATTCAATTCTAAGCGAGGATCCACGAGTTGGTAAACCTTTCGCTTGTCAGCTAAATATGGGCGAGCCCAGGTAACAAGATTTTGTTCCCCGCTAGGGCGTTTCTTGTCCATCGATCTCCTGCCTGTTAAAATCTCAAGAAGGACCACTCCGAAGCTGTAGACATCGCTCTTAGAAGTCAAGTGTCCTGAAAGAAAAAGGATCCAACATTTTACGAGTTGTTAGATCCAAAGTTTTATAGGCATTATTGAGGCTCACATTGAGGTTTTTGTTTTTAAGTTAACACTTCCTAAAGGGTTCTGCATTACAGTTTGAGGGGCGCCTCTTGTATGCATTTTGCACATAAGCATATAAGGATTATGCATATGGGGATTATGTCTCTTAAGCTATTGTTAAACTTAGCCTAATACATTATTTAAATATTGAAAAGAAAAAAAAAACTTCTTTTGTAACTATATTCCACTAGCCAAATAAAGGAAATGACTAAGAAAAAACACAAAAACTAATGCTCAAGTGAGAAGCTTTAAGAACTGAAACTTTGAATTTTGATTCCCTTTCAATGAGGGCAAGCTTCCTTCTCAACAACAAAATGTCTGATGCCTTCAACAAAAAAACATTTACACCTTTATATTTAAGTTTTAATATATTTTTTCTTTTTTTAAATAAATAAAGAAATAAAAATTCAAAATTAAATATGCTTATGACTTGACACCTTGAGGCTCATGTCTCATGTTACACATTCACCATTAAAAACTTTAGTTAGATCTCAAACTTTTATAAAAATTCAAAATGCTTGTACCTCAAGGCTTACACCTCGTGTTACACATTTGTCTTTAAAAACTTTGGTTAGAACTCAAACTTCCATACTAACACGAGGGACCAACTTAGTATTTAAACAAAAAATCGAATTAAGTTGTCAAGCATTCCAATTGGATGATATGAGGTATGACTTCATACCTGTCATTACATATTCTGGAGCAGCATATCCATATGTCCCAACAACCCTTGTAGAAACATGAGTTTTGTCTCCCTGAGGACCGGCTTTAGCCAGACCGAAGTCTGAGAGCTTCGCGTTATATCCCTGTGAACAAAAATTCCATTTTAATGATGTTTTGGGTTGAGCAAAAGGCTTGATATAATAATTTGATCAAAACTTTAGCAACATTACCGAATCAAGCAAAATGTTAGATGTCTTGAAATCTCTATATATGACAGGTTCATCGCCTCCATGGAGAACTGCTAAGCCTTTAGCTGCACCAAGTGCAATTTTGATTCTGTTGGACCATGGGAGAGGTATGGTCCCTTCAAGAGTTTCAGCAAAATCAGCATTTGTTTAATGGAACAGAGTACAGGAACAAGCTAGTTAGCAGCTTTTTTTGAGGACAAAATTAAAATTTAAAGAACAAAATTGACACAAAGCACATACTTTAAGAATCATAAATGTAATTTATCTTAATAACTATTTCCATTTGCTTATGTCGTACCACACAAGAAAAAGGGAACACAAAATTGAAATGAGCATTCCATTCCAACCCACTCCAGTGTACCAAACGTAACCTTTTAGGTAGTGTTTGGTTCACTAGAATGAGGTGAAATGAAATAAAATGGTTCATTCTTTAGCTTCCTTATTGAATGACCATTCGCTTGATGAATGATGATTCCATTTGCAATGTATTTTCTATAATTTTTTAGTGAATCAAATGTGAGAATAAACATTCTAATGGAATAATTATTCCATTTCACTTTATTCTAGTGAACCAAACACTACTTTAGCAAACATTGAACTCTGATGTGAACATACTATGTTTGACAGTCTTCACAATCCACAACTCTATAAATTATCCACCTTCCATAAAAATATTGGGAAAGCATTTATTGGTATAAGATTAGCCTTAAAGCTAATGATAAAATGGTTTGGGCATTTGACAATCATCTTTCGCTCAAGTCTCAATATAAAAAGAAAAAGAAAAAGGAAAAGACTTGTAGTAATATGTTTAACACTGACTAAAGCCAAGGTCAGTGTGTGATATCAAATCCAATTATTACCATATGTTTTAATACAATTTCATAATCCTAAATTCCTAATGTATAAATAAATAGCATATTAGATGCATCTGTCATTTCTACACAACATGAAACAGAAAGCATAGTATCAAGCAAGCAAGAAAATGTCTAAACTCACTTCTGAAAAGATGGTTTTCAAGGCTTCCGCGGGTCATGAATTCATACACAAGCAGCCTATGATCATCTTCAATGCAGTACCCAATGAGTTTAACAAGATTAGGATGGTGAAGCTGCCCAAGAAAGTCTACTTCAGCCTGTATTTAACAAAAACTCAATTGATTATTTTGTAATCACACCATTTGTTGGCATCTCACTCTCAATAGTCTTAATGTCAATCTACTAACCCAAAGCAGATAATCTACTAACCACCCATTCTCTATGGCCCTGGAGACCATCTGGCTTTAAACTCTTGACCGCAACTGTAATCCCTGATCCAGGTTTTGCTGGGCCAGTCCCATTTTCCTCTATCCATCCTTTGAAGACGTACCCAAAACCGCCCTCCCCAAGAATACTGTCTGGTCTGAAGTTTCCGGTTGCTGATTTTAGTTCCTGGAAAGTGAATTGGAGTAGTTGGCATGGAGCTTCGCTTTCTAGTGGCAGTGAATTGGGATTATCAGAAGAGTTTTGAGGTTCGTTGGGAGCACACATCTCCCGGTTACTGGAGTTTAGGTATCGTGTCTCGGTAGCTGGATTCAAGAAACAGATTGTTATATGTCTTCTTGTTTATGACAACTTTCAATACACACAGTGCACAACATTTTTCAGCTAATTCCACATAGTGAAGAACTCAAAAACAAACTCCATTGGGATGAAACAGAAAAACCCATTTGTCAGTTATTACATTTTCTCAAGAAACCAATTAGAAAATGCAGCCATATACAGATTGAAAGAATTGAGGGCAAGCGAAGAGCTTGAAAAACAAGCTCCATCGGAATGAATCAGGACAAACTCAATTTGTCAATTTTTACGTTTTCTCAAGAAACCTATGAGAAAATGCAGCCATATACAGATTGAAAGAATTAGGGGAAAGCATGAAAACAATAGTAGCGAAAACTCGAAAAACAAGCTCCAGTGGAAAGAAACAGAAAAACCCATTAGTCAGTTGTTGCATTTTCTCAAGAAACCAATAAGCGAGTATATACAGCCATATATAGATTGAAAGAATTGAGGGAGGCGTGAGAATTAAAATAACAAAAACTCAGAAAACAAGCTAAATTGTAAAGAAACAGAAAAAACCCATTTGTCAGT
Source organism: Camellia lanceoleosa (assembly GCA_025200525.1). Lineage (NCBI taxonomy): Eukaryota > Viridiplantae > Streptophyta > Magnoliopsida > Ericales > Theaceae > Camellia > Camellia lanceoleosa. Next base: position 66,919,439 of record CM045763.1, read on the forward strand.
TGTTACATTTTCTCAAAAAAAAACCAATGAGTGAGACTATATATAGATTGAGAGAATTGGGGGAAAGCATGAGAACTATAGATGAAATCCCTATTCATATTTTCTTCTCCATAATATAAGTATGTAATTGGTGGATACAATTGCTGATAATACAACAATATTAGTTATGCATCTAACATAAAGAATTTTCATGGATGGTCTTTCCCTCTGAAATGTTTCAGAGGCAATAAATAATGAATTTTCATTCACCAAGTTACCTTCATCATCCATTATATTCCTAATCTTATAAAAGAGAGAAGAAAAGAAAAAGAGTTGGCCTAGCTTCATCATAAAGTCAATACAAACAATATATCATGTGAGACAATATACTTAGGCCACGAACATAGAGAATATATATCACGTGAAACAAGTTATAAGATTCCAAATTTGGCCTTCATATTTTTAGAAAAAATATCACATCTAACATATAGCTGGTCTAGTACTATGCATCTTAATCAGATCCAAATGAATTATGTATTGCTCCATGAAGCATGGACACCTCTTTGAGGTCACGTACAAGTAGGTGTCTAACACTTGAAAGACACGGACACACACCACACACGCTCTGCACACGTGTTTGACACGCTAAAGAAAGTCAGACATGCTAGGGACATGCTAAGGATACAATGATGACCATTTAAAAAAATAAAAATTCTTAATTATTTTACTAAAATAGCATACCCTTTTTCTTTTTTTTTGATTGAGTTACCTAAGGTTGACGAATTTTATGAAATTAAAAATTTAACATAAAAATATATATATATATATATTTAAAAATATGACATATATCAAATGCACAAACTTATATGTTTTGCACGTATTTCCAGCACGTCGTGTCTTGCATTTTTTGAAAATTTGTGTGTCCACGGTCTGTGCCGTGTCACTTGGTAAGGGGTAATAAAATTGAAAGCAAGATATAGCTTGCAACATTAGCAATTTAGTATGCAGTAGGATTGGATGGACAAAGTTTGAGAAATGACTACGTGTATTATCCCCATCATTTATTTCCTTTTTGTTTATAGATTTCAAAAATCTTGCTTAGTTTGCAAAATAGTTGAAATCTTATTAGGTAGAAAAGCATGAAAACATTACAAAGTTTACTTCCATTCTATATTCATATGCCACTTGTATTGCAACTTTAATGCATAACTTTAAGCCAAATGAGTATTGACACATGCTACATGGTAGTTTCACATTTATTGCCTTGTCATTGTAGTTAATATTTTTCTTTAGAAAGCAAGTAGATAAAGATTGGAGTAATTTTCAAAATGTGCAATCGACAGAGTAGAAGTAGAACCAGTAATTCAAGGAAGAAGTCTATTGGTTGTGTCTAATCACGGTATCTGTATGACCTAGGGTTCCATTTATGGAGATGATGCAACATTTATTCAATATTATTCCTTCGTTGAAATTGATTTGGAGTTCTCAATTACTACAAGCTTCGTATGTGCTACCTCTTCGAAAGAAATTATTACATAAAATGGAGTTTTTTCTAACCTTAAATCATTCACATTTGCTTTTATATATTGTTGCTTTTAAGAATATATGCTGTTTTCTTCATTGAATGTAGATTTTTCGATTGTGAGTAGATACAAAACCAATAAATCAAGGAAGAAGTCTATTGGTTGTGTCTTATCATGGTATCTGTACAACCTAGGGTTCCATTTCTAGAGATGATTCGACATTTATTAATTGATTTAGAGTTCTCAATTATTGCAATCTTTGCATATGCTACCTCTTTGAAGGGAATTATTAAATAAGATGGAGTTTTTTCTGACCTTAAATCATTCACATTCGATTTTATATATTGTTACTTTTGAGAATATATGTTGTTTTCTTGATCGATTGTAGATTTTGCCCCCACTACACAAATACATCTTTTTTTCTTTTTCTTTTTTGATTTTTTTTTTTTTAAAATTTTGAATATGTGCAGCATTTCTAAGACATCTGCTTTAGTCAATAGGACAAGTTACTGATCATTTTTAGAATCCTATGATTTCAACTTTTTTAGAGAGTGCTCAACGAATGTGGTGATGAACTGGATTTGGCTATCAGGAAGTTTGAATGAGCTATGATTGGGATCCACTGAAAACTTGGGCTCTGTTAAGCAAACATGATGTTGCACAGGAAGAAAACATGCAATTTCAAGCTGCGAGTGCACGCCAATGATTTCTTCCATTGTTAATCTAAGAAGCACAAACACTTCTAAAAAGGTAGTGTGTCCGTGTCAAGCACTTCCTAACACATGTCCGACACTCGTCCAACCAAACGTGTCTTATATTTTTTTTAAAAATTTAGACTCAAATACTTGGAGGATACACGTGTCCATTGCTTAAACACACGGATCCATCTATTAGACACACACAAAACTAATTATAAGTTTGAACAAAATAACTTAAAAATACGATAATAAAAGAAAAATAATGTCAATTTATAGAAATTACTATTATATTGCATTTATTTATTGTTTTAGAATGATATATTCATATATAGGACATATAATAAATATATAAAATTATACATTATGTGTGTGTCTCCCACGTGTTGTGTCCTACAATTTTTAAAAATTGTTGTGTCAGTGTGTCCGTGTCCATACTTCTTAGTTGTTAATTGAACTAAAGCTTTATACTCGTGGTTTTTCAAACTTGCTTTATGCCACATGCATGTTTGCATATGTGGGAGTTAATGTTTTAATTACTTGAACCTGAACACGCAGTTCTCCATTTCTCTTTTCTTTTTTTCTTTTTTTTTATTGTTGTTGTTGTTATATGACTTCTGATTTTTGACAACTTTCAATACACACAGTGCACAACATTTTTCAGCTTTTTGTGAATTGGATACATGGTGAAGAACTCAAAAAACAAGCTCCATTGGGATGAAACAGAAAAACCTGTCTTTTAGTTGTTGCATTTTCTCAAGAAACCATTGAGAAAATTCAGCCATACACAGATTGAGAGAATTGGGGGAAAACATGAAAACAATAGTGGATAAAACTAGAAAAACATGCTCCATTGGAAAGAAACAGAAAAACCCATTTGTGAATTATTGCAGTTTCTCAAGAAGCCAATAAACAAGTATATAGAGCCATATATATAGATTGAAAGAATTGGCGGAAACGTGAGAATTATAATAGCAAAAACTCAGAAAAACGAGCTACACTGTACAGAAACAGGACAAAAAAAACAAACAAAAAAACATTTGTCAGTTGTCACATTTTCTCAACAAAAAAAGAAAAAGAAAAAAAAAATTGGTGAAAGTATATATAGATTGAAAGAATTGGGGGAAAGCATGAGAACTATAGATGAAATCCTTATTAATACTTTCTTCTTCATAATATAAGTATGTAATTGGTGGATACAATTGCTGATAACGTGAGAACATGAGTTATGCATCTAACATAAAGAACCCAGTGATCAAGAATTTTGTTTTGTTGTCACAATTTGTCAAACAGATTGAAGGAGAGACCAATTTTGAGGAATAATTAGTAAATTGCATTTTGGGGATCTCTTTTTTACTAAAAAGAATGAATTAGTGCATGAGGCTCCTGCTAATATCCAAGTTTAACCAATTTCTAGAAAGGTCTGTGACTCGAACCGTGCAAGTAGGGATCTCTTGTTTTTCAAAATAAAAATTTTCTGAAGTAGTTTTGAACCACTGCTCTATTTGTAAAGTCTAGAAATACTTCTAAATTGGAATTTACAACCAAAAAAAAAAAAAGAAAAGAAAAAGAATCAAAAATTGCAAAATAATCAAATTTCACAAAAATTATAGAGGTTATCACAATAAATGAAAACAGAGGGTATCATATGTAAGTACATATGGGGCATTGATGAGAGAGAGAGAGAGAGAGAGAGAGAGAGTGTGTGTGTGTGTGTGTAAACACAAAAAGAAGAACAGAACAAAAATTCAAAAGAAAACATTAGAATTTAGAAACAGATTAAACTATTTTTACAAACACATGGTGAGCATTCAGCAGAAGTTTTGGCCCAACTGTTGGTTACACACAAATTGCCAAAAGACCCATTTCTAAAATTTGAAAATAACAACAGAAAACTGATAATCAGAGCAATATATGTGTGTGATTCATGAATGCATATATATATATGATGATGATGATACCTGTGTCATAAACAATACTGGTTCTGGAGATGGTTTTGAGAGAGTCTTTGGAAGCAGAGGAGGAGGAGGGCTTAACACTGCGCCTGAGAGCTGCCCAACACCCACACTTGTTCTCCATTGGAGCTCTCTCTTTCTCTCTCCCACTAGCTCAGCCTTTCATGGGCTCTTACTATAAGTACTACTTGGGCATGGGAGAGAAAGAAATGAGAGAGAGATGAGAACAAAAAAAGATTCACCATGGTTATAGGAGAGAGAGAGAGAGAGAGAGAAGTGGGTAAAAGCTTGAAAAGGAGAGAGGGAAAGAGAGAGAGCATGAGAAATTCTTTGTTGTTGCTGTGAGAGATTGAAGGCATCATCATCACCATCATCACAGTGGGTACAAAAAGAACTTTTCCCACCACCTTTTCCGTGGGATATGCCATCTCTCTCTCTCTCTCTCTCTCTCTCTTGTTCTGTTAGCATAAAGGGCAGCGGTGGAATTTTCTTTCAACATTTAGGCCCGTTTATTTTAATAGCGAAAGAATTCGCGAGAGTATTAGGTAAAATTATATTTATTTTGATAATAATTATTAATGTAAAAATTATAAAATTATAATCTTATAAAAGAAATATAAAATATTAAAATAAATAAAATTATAATTTTTATTTAATAAAAAATACAATTTATTAAATATTAATGTTTAAAAAAAATACCTAGCATGTAAAAGTAAAAAAATAAAAAATATTAAGTTGCAAGACTAACTTCTAATATCAACTCTCCCACCACTATCTTAATCCCCTTTCCATGACCGATCCTAATCTGGATGTCTATCTCAATCCCCTCTTCATCTCTCAAAATAAATACAACATTAATGGATCTTACTTCCATCTCAATCTCAATCTCAATCCTTCCTTCATCTCCCAAAATAAACGGGGTCATGTGCCCGAAAATTTTATTGGTTTATTATGAAAAACTTTATAAAAAAAAAATAATGTGATTTAAATAAATTACTAAAGGGTAATTTGGAAAACTAGTTAAAATTTAACTTTTAACTTTAATCTATTTTAGGTTACATCTCTTATTACATTTTTTACATACAAAAGACAAAAAAGTTAAAAAATCAACTTTTAACAACTTTCTAAATCACTCTTAAAATAGTCAAAAACTAAATCCACATTCCAAATGAAGACTAACAAATTTACAGGTGATTATTCAATATTTTCAGAGTATGGACATGTGGTACTCTATAAGGTTTTGATTAGCAGAAAGGGATAGGGACTCATGATTTATGTTAGGAATGGAAGAACAATATAGAATTAAGTAATTAGTAATTGGTTTATAATATGAGCATGTGATGTTTCGAAATTATTTAATAATTTTCCCAAATTTACTATATCATAAATCTTAAAAATTAATGCAATTTTGATAGTTTGTTTAAATTATTTTTTAGAGAACTTCTTCATGTCTTTATGAATTAGTACCGAAGTATTACTCCCTCTGTTCTATTATATTATTATTATTATTTGTTTTTGTGTGTGTAGATGTTCTAAAATATTTACAACAATGATTCATCCCACTAAAAATACCACCACTAATAGCACTAATGCATTAAAAAAGTAAAAAAAAAAAAAATACAACTCCAAAACCAAAACATCATATCATTACTGGCGGAACCTACTGCCACCTAATTAGTGGGAGCACTAATTAGTGCTCCCAATCATTTTTCAAATATTTATCCATTTTGAAAAGTCAAAACATAAACCTCTAGAGAATTCCAAAATTACCATTTAAAATAATTATAAATATATTTAATAATGAGAATGAAAGGGGTAATATGATAAATTAATATATTTTGATTTGACTTTAAAGTTGGGAGAGAGATTTGTGTCGAATAATGGGTCGAGCTAAATCCAACACAGCCTTAATATTAGACGGACGTGATGTTGAGCCGAGCTAAATCAACACAGGACATAGTGTTGGGCCAAGTTGAACCTATGTTGTTTTCAGCTTCGTACCAAAGTAGGCCATGCTTGAACCGCAGGAACAAGCCAAGCTAGGTGTGGTTTGAATTGAAAGTGAGAGCCGAGTAGAATGAAGACGGGCCGTGGTATATGGCCGAGCCAGTGACTGATGGGTTGATCGGTCTAGGAGTACGATGTCCTTACGGCGTTGACCGAGCTCGAAGTCGACTAAGGAGCCAGCCTCACCTAGCTCGGCACAAGGTTAACCTAAGCTAGCATTTTGGGGATGCCATAAGTGATTGCTAGGTTGAGGCACTCTACGTGGTTCATTGACATAACGAGAGGAATCCCCCTCTAGGTGCGCGTCAATAAAGTTTGGCGGTTTGGCCAATATTGTTTGGTAGTATTGACGCATACACATGTAAAAAGAGGAGATGACAGTACAGCCATGCGTCTAGCAAGGATAGCAAAGGTAGTGCGTGCACAATCTAAGGTTGCATAGTCAGCCTAGATAAGGGGCGTGACCAGGCACTGAGAAGGTAAAAAAACTTTAGCAATTCTCTCTCTATAATGCTTTGCTCTCTTTCTTCCTCAAGTGAACTAACTTAATTGTCGGAGAGATTTTCCGGCAAACCTCCCATTGAGTAGCTCACCTCTATTCTGTTCACAATGAGTCGAAGTTCATTTGGAACGAGACGAGCTTGGTAGTGAGGCGTATGGAAGACGACGAATAGTTCTCACCCATACAAAAACAATAATTACATGACCCACTAAAAAGTTTAAATCTCAAAAATGGACTATTATTATGGGACGGAGGGAGTAACATTCTTTGATGTTTATTTTTATTATTTTTGGGTGCTCCCTTTGAACTTTTGTTTTCTTTTATAACTATATATTGAAGTAAAATATTCTTTTTTAGTGAATAAAAACTTTACTCATAACAAAAACCAAAATTTAATATTTATTATTTATTTATTTGGTAAAAAGATGGAATAAATTAAACAACAAAATTAAGAGATTACAACCATGGGGTAGAAATAACCCCTAGCATCATCAAAAAATTGCATGGAAATACATATAGAATCAGAATAGTGAGACCATGGTTTCTAGCAAAACCTTCGTTAGCCAAAATATCTGTACATTTGTTCCCTTCTAAATAGATATGCTCAAGCCGATAGGGATGGAGTTGTTCTCAGAGAAACTTGCAATAAGAAAGAATGTTACTAAGGTAGTGGAGCTCTGTATTCTTCAATACTTATTTTTATTAAAGCATAAAGTGGGATGAAAGATTTTTTCTAAAATTATTTTTACTATTGCCATGTTATCTCTTTTCATTTTCATTTTTTTTTTTTTGTTCCCCATTTCATTGTTGTAATGCAAAAAGAAGAATAGTCAATAATATCAAACTAACACTCTCACTTTGTGCACATGAAAATATAATACTTTTGACAACATATAAAAAAGTCAATTTGTTGGCTTATTTATCATCTTTCTATTTTTTAACACGTCTTTTGTAATAAATTAAAAAAATCAACCTATAAGTTATATCTAAAATAACCCTAAATGTACATAATCAAAATAGAGGAATGATAACAAGATTTGAGCCTCAAATCTGTTAAATGAGAACTCTATGTTAAGTTATTAATTGTCACAAAAAAATTAAGGTGTTAGAAATGTACTCTACAATAGGGATGTCAATAAGAAAATGAACTTAAGTTGGAGAAGAGATTTGTTTTCAAATTATTATATGTTTAGATTATTACTTTAAACTTGCAATAATCTACATCAAAGAAGACCTAACAACAATTTTGATGAAATTATATAGAGGATCAACATATGTTTAAAAATAAAAGTAAGATAGAGTATAACAAAATTAAAATAGCATGGCTGCTCAAGCTTCTAGATGTTTGATTTAAAAAAGAGAGAGAATCATTGCCTTCTTTTTGTTTTTAATTTTATTTCCTTTTATTTATTTATTTTTAATTTGTTAAGTTTAGTTTGTGTGGGTTATGATTTTTATTGCCAATCAGTTGAGTATAGGCACTTTGTGAGTCCTCCAAGAGCTTTTCTTCGCAAGGGACCAATATCTTCCTTTAAATTAACAAACATTAGTTTGTTGTATTATTGTGTGGTCAAAACTAATAGGAAGATGGTCAAGGGCATATTTGAGTGCAATCCCATCAATCTCTCTCACTATCTCTAAATAGCAATGAGGGCATCTGCATAAAAAAATACTTTAAATTCTTACAATATTACTTCTAAATTAATTCTCAATGACTTAGATTGTTATATAATAATTATTGATTTGCTTGAAAATTAACTAATTAAAACATAATTTCCTGTGACATCAGTTTGAATAAATTTATTGATGAATTCTAGAAGTTTTTAGCATTACTCATATATATTATTATTTTTCTGATGGCTAATATGGATTGTTATTGTCAAAAAATAATAATAAACTCAACTTTTCCCACTCCAATAAATATTTATATGTGATGCTATATTTTAGCATTTCTATACTTTCGGTAAGTCTTTTTATTTTTACATCTCTCGTGAAAGGATCACATATAGCATTTCAATGCAAATTTGTGTGAAAAAATAGAAGAAACAACATTTACATCATTAAAAGTAACATCATCAAAATATAATATTTTGTCACTATTCATTATTGTAATAACTAACTATTTATCATAGATATTCCAAATAGATTGGAAATGGAAGCTTTTATCATAAGTAGGCTTCTTTTGAAGGGTGACTTTTTTTCCCTTAGAGGACAGGGTGGGTATGGAGAGAGCTTGGTGAGAGGTCATTTCATCAAAACATAAAAATAGACAAAATGTATTCTGTGATGCTTTGTGTGAGGGAAAAAAACAATGAGATTTTTTTTATAAAATTAATTATTATTTTTTATTGCACTATGCTTTGCAACTTGACATGGCCTTGTTGGAAAGGTGTGATACCCATTGCCCCCTCACTAAGTGTGTAGGGTCCCACCACATTGAGAGATTTCACAAAGAGAGATTTCAAATACTTTATGCAGCCCACTCAAGGTCATCATTTAGGCAAACAAGATATTCTATTTTTGAAGCATTATAATTGGTTGAGTATAAATTTCCATGTGTATATATTTGAGAAGTAATTATCATGTTTTTTCAAACATAAAACAGACAATCTCAGAATTTTTATTATGAAATTGCCTAAAAAATGATTGTTGATGTTAATGAAGACTTGTTGTGTTAGGAGTCATACTTGTCATGAAATTGAGAGTTAATTATCTTAAAATCTTATTTATAAATGTTATGGTAGTTTAGGTCCTATTTAAAATTTTTTGAACTAATAAGTCATATTTAGTAAAACTGATAATATTATCAATCTTTCCTAAATTTTAAAATTAAGAATATTATCAATTTTGCATAATAATGTTTCAGATAATTATTTCATTAACGGATGAAAAAAAATAAAGGATGAGATTAAACATTTTTGTCATTCTTCTTATTGGTTTAATTTAACTATCCAATAAAATTGAGAATATTAACAGTTTTTTCATTTTTTTTATTTAAAGTTTTGCACATCAATGTTCCATCATCATGCTCCTTTATAGTCACAAAATTTTTAAAAAGTAATTAAGTTTTTTCAATTGTTTAAAAAAAAATTTTTTTTTTTACACATAATTTTTTTTTTTTTCCAATTTGAAAGTTGATTTTTAAAGTTTTGAAAATCAAAATAAATGTCAAATCATCATGTTCTTTTATAGATAATTATAAATGATGAACAATCATTATTTGAAAGGTAATTCATACTATTAAAAATTTAATAGGACTTAAAGGTCCAAAAAATCTTAGTTAGGACTTAATGGAGAGTATAAGTTCATAAATTAAGACTTGTGTGTAAATACTTCAAAAATTAATGTATATAATTTGAATTATGGATAAGTTTTTGATGATTTTTTTTTTTTAATTGTAATGTTACTGTTTTTTGAAACAGCACATTTACTATTTGCCTATCTAATAACAAAGGTTACAAGATTAAAAAGTAGTAAGAGCGATCTGCTATCAAACTATTTTATTGAGAATAACAAAAGCATCTTTAAATATCTAAAGTTTCATATATGAATTGAATTGACCTAATGTTTTAAATTTATATAATAATTTGAGAGAAAGAGAAAGCAGTAGAAGTGTACATTGATGTAGCATCCTTCCATGGTACCATGTTTGGGCTCTGGTCTATGCAAATCATCAGGACCATCAAATCTTTGGGATATATGAGCATAATAGTAGTTGACTAGCCATGTTGAGCTAGGCAAGACTTCCCTTATTTGATAAACACTACAATGCACTGCTTGTGCAACTCATCATCATGTTTATAGAACTATATATTTATATCTCATGAGATCCCATTGGTGGATAAGTATCCCATGAGAATATGTGGTTGATGCAAAGATGCTTTCTTGACTAATTGCCATTATAGTTTGAAAGTAAACTTTGACAAATAAAAATAAAAAAAATAAAAAAGGAAATAGATTTTTCGAGTTCGGCATATATTAGGAGATGTACTATTGGGTTTTGTGGAATCATTTTGGTGATCATTTTGATAATTGAAAATTTTCATTTTATAGATGCTATTGAACTAGTCAAACATGCAAAAAATTAGATTGATTGGATATCAATAATTACACGGTTGAATCACATTTGTTTTTAAAAAAATTATAGATTGTCATATTTTTTTAAGACAAATGTGATTGATCATGTGATTGTTGATGTTTGATTATCTTAATTTTTTACATGAATGTTTTTCTTAACGAATCTTACAAAATGAACGATTTGAATTATTAAAATATATCCTAAAATGAGTCAAATGAGATACAACAATCCCTCTCCAATTGAATGTCAAAATTCATTTTTTAAAAAATGGAGAGTCAACTCAAATAATCAATTCAACTTGACAACTAGCATCATTGGAAGTAGCTAAAAAGAAGTTTAATTTTATTTATTAGTAACCTTGGGACGTTTGACATTTTGTTGGTTCTAAAGCATCTAAAACAAGCCATGCAGGACACTTATTCAAAGACAAAATTTTTGCCAATTTCAAATTGTTCCACCAACTATAGAGTTTTGCCGTGTGTATAGAAAAATTTCACAGAACTATACAATAAACAGAGAAAAGTTTGAGGCATATAGGTTATTGAAGGTTGAAAACGGTTTTAACACGATTTATTTTATTTTAGACCATATAAAATGAAGTTACATAGGATTGTTTTGGCAACACATCAAAAAAGTTAAAAGTCAACTTTTAATTCATTTTTGGTCATATCACCTCTCACAAGAAACAGTAAAAAAAGTCAAAAAGTCAATTTTTAACCATCTTTCCAAAACACTCCATGGTGAAAGATTTTGGTTGCGTTTGGCAAAACTTTCTAAATATGATTTGAGAGTAGGAGTTGTATTTTGAGTTTATGAGTTTTAAAATTATAATTTGAGTGTAGAAAATTTGTTTGGTAAAAGAGTTTTGAAAAGTGTTTTGAAAAAAGTTTTAAATTGAGTGAGGAATTTTTGATGTGTCATATGATATTTGATACAAAAATTCACAATTCATAACCAAACACACAACTCAAAATTCTATTAAAACTCATAAAAAATTTTAAAAAATTCAGAAAATATTTTTTTTCAAATATATATAAATTAACATATGTCAATTGCAAAATATATATATATATATATATATTTGCATTGTTCTGGTCAACCGGTGGGACGACCGGTGGGACGACCGATTAGTCCAAATTTTCCCATTTTCGACCGAGTTTTCAAAAATGAATGTGAAATTATGATTTGAAACTCCTAAACAAACATAGAGCCTTTTATTTTTTTCCTTAGTTCTTATAGCTGTTTTGAAAGATATTTTAAAAAGTAATATTATACAAATAAAAAAAATTGTACAAATTATTATAAGAAATTATCATAACTTACAAGTATGTCACTATTACATTATTCTAAAAATAAATAATATATAACAATTCCGATGGTTTAAAAAGCTAATGTACATATTCTAGAAGTTTTGTGACTATTCAAAGGGGAAATTACCCATAGGTCCCATGTGAAACATGTGGTCTCCATTTAATCCCATAACTTTTTCACTATACCCAAAAGTCCTTTCCCCAGTCTGGGACACCTCTCGTCTCTCTCATCCATCGTCTCCCCGATTCACCAAATTCTTGCGAATCACCTTCAGGATTTTGTTTTGCTGCAACGTTTCTGTGGAGATATTGAGTGGAAGGTCCTCAGAATCAACAATACCCTTCACAAAACTCAGGTACTCTGGGATCAACTCCAATGTCCAGCGTCCCCTTCACCATCGAAGACTTCCACTCGCTTGACAAATACGACTTCAATTCAAATTGGCACCAAGGTTTTCTATCTTTACCTATCTATCTATATATTTATATATGTATATGTATGTATTCCTATGTTATATATGTATATGTATGTATTCCTATGTTTTTGTAATTATTTGTGTGGAATTCGCAGATTTTTTTTAGGATAGTTGTTGATCTATGGTTGTTGTTGATGATGAAATGGATCTATAATATCATTGAAACAGATCTGTAATGAGAGAGATTTGTAATGAGAAAATTTTCGAATTCTGAACAAGTAATTTTCGAGTTTTAGTTACAGGCGGTGAAAACTGTAAAATTTTCTGCTTTGAATTTTTTTGTCTTTGGAATGAATCATGGTTTAAAATGTAAAATTTGCGCTTTTATAACATGATTTAGAACCTATTTTCTGATTTCATAACATGTTTTAAATATTCCGACGACTTTCGTGATGTTGAACATTCGACGAGTCTCCCACCGTTTGTGAAGTCAAGCGATAGTAAGATGTGAGCGATGTCGTAAATTAAAAAAAAAAAAAAAGATTTTTTGGTAACAATTAAAAATAAGTGTGGACTAATTGGTACAAATATTTTGTTTTGGGATTAGCTGGATCTTGAACTTGTTGCATGGGACTTATCAGTAAGTTCCCCCTATTCAAATTAGATCAACCCAGCCCACTTTGATTGTCTGAATGGGCTTATTTTGGGCCTAATATCTTCAATGCAGAGCTACAAACCCATATATCACAAGTAACATTGTTTGGTTGACCGACCCATTACATGTGATGATGTCATTCTAATGTCAACAATGGTGGGTCTGGCAATTATTTTTTAATATATATTTTTTTAGTGTAAATTTTTTTTAAAATTAAAAGAGTGTTTTTGATGATCGGGATGTCCAAACCAATTTACGTCTATTTTGACTAATTTGAAAACTCAGGTAAAGTGGATTCTCCGCGGACGTGGTTCAAGAAGAATTAAAAGAGTTGGTGTACATAGTAATTGTTAAAAAAAATTATTAGTGGAAAATTGGAGTGGACCCTTAATTTTTTGGAGCAAAAGACAAATAGGCTAAAAAATAAAATATTTTCTTTAAGAATCAGAGTGAACAGTTGTTGTATTTCAAGGGGTAAAGTTCAATTTACACGAAATAAAATACAAAAATAATTAAATAAGTAATAATGGCTCTGTTAGGTTTGGTTTTTGAAATCTGTTTTAGAAGGAAATTAAAAAATAATTTGATGAAAAATAAAAAAATAAAATGATAGTCACTTACAGTCTCCCCATCTTAAGAAGTTTAGTCGTCCAAACTTATCTTATCCTGTAACAAGATCAGAAACCTCGGTCTCATAACATTATTCAGTTCTATCACACATGGTCAATGCAATTCAAAGATCCATTTCAGTCAACCAACTCCATATATCTATCTCATAAATCAGTTATAGAATAAGATAAGGCTGTAACAGCCTATTACAAGGCATTGTTAACAAGTTCCATAGCATCAATTTCCAAGTACAACAACACGGTAGCAATCATTCTCTTAAGTACATAATTCATATATTCCCATGATAGGAAAAGTAATACCGGAGCACTTAATTTATATAGTTCCGTAGTAGAATTCACAAAATCCAATACCATTGATGTAGTCTAGGTCTAGCGTAATATATATGTTCCCGCTCAGTCTAAGATACATCTACAATTACTATTCATAAGCAACACAATCCATCGTTAACAGTTCCCATAGCATCAGAGGTTAAATACGGTATCACAGAAGCGGTTACTTTGAAACATTCAATAATCAATCACAATTCAGTTACATATATGCCCCCATAATTGTAGGTTGGATTTCACATATGTTCATTACCCAAATAGTTTACTAGAAGGTCAAGTATTCAGATAAATTCATCCATTCCCTTAACAATCATAATCCAGTCATTTGTTCATAAATAATTCACAATGTTCCTTATAAACCAAAATCAAGTCAGATAGATACAGATACAGATACAGATCCTACCCTATCATTCTCATCAATGTGTAGTTCCATCAGTCACAATCTTTTCATTTAGGTACAAGGTTAATAAGTTCACAAGGTGTTCTACGTTCCCTACTTCTCAAAATCACTTCAAAGGCATAATAGTAGAGATCGTGTTAGTAACCCATCATAATATCCTTAGAAGTTATGGTTCAAGTAGGTACGCAATAGTTCTGCGCTATAAACAAACATATAACCATTCTTAAAATCACAAGTCCAAACGTTGCCATAGCAAGGGCAACTTTGTTAATGTCATAGAGTTTCAACGCACCGCATATATATTTCATATAGTTGGTAAGTTTTAGGCGTATTCAACAATGTGAGGTCAACCTTTCCATATACATAGATACGATTAAATACATTCACGTTATCCTAGATTCCCATAGGCAATCATTAGTCAAACAGTAACAATACATACCATATAATAACGAAACAATTTTACTCCCATCTATTCAGCAATTCAAAAGTTCATCCATAATTCTCAAGAACAGTTCAAAAACCAAAGTCAATTTTTTCACATTTAATACATTCACAAGTCTATTGGTAGCCCTTTAGCAGTTCAAATTCAGAGTTCTAATAAGCATTTGAGTTCAGTCAGCATGTTCCCAAGTTTTAGCGAATTAAGGAGTGTTCAATTTCCATACTCATTGCCACATAATCATTTTGCACATAATTTGTGTCAGTTGTTCATATTTTTTTTTTTAGGAATAACTCTTACAGTTCTCAAATTCATGTCCATGTCATATCATAATCATATCAATAGGTATCATAGTAAATTGCCAAATACAGTGTGAGGACTAATCAACAAATTCTTCATATCTATCCACAAAGTCAAGCATTTCTATAGTATAGATAAGTTGTCAAACAATAGAGGTTCAAGAGTATGCAATATGTAGGGTACTATTTCATCAATTCAAATAACATGTCTCATCAGTAATATCAAAGTGTAAAGCATAGATTCATGATTCAGTCAACGTAGTAACAATTCATTTCTTGCCAAAGGTTATACAAATTTTTCCCAAATCAATTTTCACACATACATTTCGCATACAAATAAAATAGTACTTGCATCAGTCGTCTCAGTATTTTCTGGCACTAGGGTATAGACCCTTCCTTGTTTCATATTGTTATTCTCAGAAATAGCAGTTGTGTTGGTTCTTAATACAGGAAGAGAATCGGTCCCACTGGCATTCAGTTTATCATCATTCAGATGAGCTTGCTGGTAAGATTTAGCTAAGGGTTGGTTTGGAATGTTCTAAAAAAGTGTACTTTTTGACTTATTGGCTTATATGAGTTGGGTTTGGGTTGGGTTTGATGTGATGTGTTAGAGAGGTGATATGATTTAAATAAGATGATGTGACTTAAATAGGATAGTGACTTTTTGACTTTTTGTATTATTAGATGCCAAACTTGGCCTAAATGTCCTTTCTTTCCATATCTGAAACAAGCTTCAGATAAGCGGCAACAGATGCCCCAATGTTAGGTGTGACAACATTGCTTTTCCGGTTTGCTTTTCTAAACGTTCTTGCTAGTTCTATTTTTTTTTTTTAACCGTTCTATTCTAGCCTCAACGGATTCAATCCCATCTAGATTTCTTGTTCTCTCCATTTTGCTAGATATATAAACATGTATCAGGATAAACAAACAAAGTTGCACATTTCGTTTACTACACGTTAAGTCTCATAACTTCTTTGTTCATATTCATATCTCACATTCGCATAATGATAAGTTCAGAATCATACATGTGGTTACATAACCTTCGTATTCATGCTGAAATGAGAATCATACGCCTACATGTTATAGTTCATATTCAATATCAGAATTAACATAATACAAGTGCATATAATTTTCATTCTCATGTATTCACACAGTTCACATCATTTTGTCTTTCCATTGACTATTCTTGTTCTTTCCTTTTCTTTCTATATGTAACAAAACACTAATAAACATAGGCAAAACTTTTACAGTTCTCACATTGTTCAATTCAAGTCAAATTCGCTCCTTATTCCTTCTAGCACTCATAACCATAGGCCAATAATGCTTTACAATTTTCATAGATTTCAATTCAGTTCAGATATATTCTTTTCAATTCACATGCGTACATTTCATTTCATTTTCGGATATGTTCACAAAAGTTCACATAATTCTTCATCTTTGTTTTCTTGTTAGTCCTGTTTATAACAGTTCGCACACTCACGCATGCCAATGCAATGTCCCTACTTCCTTTTTAGGACACCCTACAGCTCATATGGACATGTATGTGGGTCAATTGACTCGTGCTTTGATACCATCCTGTCACAACCCAAACCCGCCCCTAAAAGTTTGACGTCATAACCAGCTAGTAATCCTTAGATTACCAAAGGCCTTCCTGTAATCAAAATTAATCGGGGCTAGTGGAAGCAATATACAAAAACACAACGATAACGGCCAATGAACTGTGCATCTACATGAACCAATATTTACATGCAAAAACGTTAATTTACCCACTTACATTATACAACGATAACATAATATTTTATACAAAACATATGCATGAGTTAAAAGTATACGCCAAAATCAAAAAGCTCGACAACGGCCTTCCAGGCCAAGCCCTAATTCGGAGGAACACAAAACGACTCGATAGACTTCAGAACAGTGGCTTGGCTAAAGACCCTTCTAGGCTTGTCCTCCAGAACGCTCACCTATACATACACATAAAAACAGTGAGTTAAAGCCCAGTGAATAACAAGAAGGTAAATGGTTAATGAATGAAGTCCTAAATCAATAATTCAAAGAGTCAGGTCATTAGTGATTCTTGAATCAAAACTTTATATCATATCTTATCAGGTCATGTAAACAGTTATACCACTACTTGTAGACAGTTTTGTCAGTACTTATAAACAGTTATGTCAGTACATCCCTTAGCATAACGGTACGGTGATTCCAATACATCTATGCCAGAGATTTCTATATACATATAGCCATGTTATTGTTATTCCCAGGCGAGGGCCACGTGAACATAAGCTACAGTATTGTTACCTCTGAGCAAGGGCCATATGATCATAGGCTGCGGTATTATTACCCCCGAGTAAGGGCCACATGAACATATAATCATAAACCACGGTATTGTTACCCCTGGTTAAGGGTAGGGGTGTAAAAATGGCACGAAGCCTGAAGTGGGCCCGGCCTGTTTCGGCCAGGTTAAGCCCAGGCCCAAGCCCAGCCCAGCCCAGTACCTTTGGCCTTGGGTCTGGGTCTGGGTATGGGTTTGGGCCTGGGCCTTCTATTTTGGAGCCCGACCCAACCATCAAACCCTCTCTCTACCAATGATTAAATTTCAAAAAATAAAAATAAAAAACAACTTACAATAGTTAAATAAATTAAAAATAAATAAATAAAAGATTAATTTTATAAAAATAAAAAAATAAAATAATTAAAAAAATAAAAAGATTAATCTTATAAAAATAAAAAAATACAAAAATAAAATAATTAAATAATTAAATAAATAAAAAGATTGATCTTATAAAAATAAAAAAATAAAATAAAAATTAATATAATTAAATAAATAACATTAATAATTTAAAAATAAAACAAAAATTAATAATAATTGACTAAATTAAAATCAAATTAATAATTGTTTGATGGAAAAGGATAATATGATGTATCACGCCGTGGCTGGCAGTGGCAGTGCACAGTCTGTGTGTGTGTGGCTAGCCTTATTTATTTTATTTATTTTAATTTCTTACTTCATTGTTTGATGGGAATTTGGGAAAGTGTACCTAACGTGAAAGAAAAAAAAATTATATATATATATATATATGTTTACTAAGTTGGAAGGTAATACTTGGCCTATGGGGGCTCACCACGAGTCCCATTTTGATAATCCGAACCGTTTAATGTGTAAAACTCTTCCATTACTAAATGCTTGTAAATCATGTTAATCGAATATCGCTAACTACATGATCAAATTAATTTGGTATAAAAATGCATGTTGTTATAGTTAATGGTTGACAAAAAAAACTAATCCGATCAGATAGTTATAGATATCCGATCAATGTGATTTTTTACAAATATATAATACTCGACGAGTTGTACACGTTGAACGATTCCGATTAGCAAAACGGGACCCGTTATGGCTCTCACTGGCCAAAGAGCATTGAACTTCCATACACTGGTCATTTGCTTGGTGTACAAATAAGAAATGTATTATATGAGTGGGCTTTAGAAAATAAAATATTTACGATTAGTTTAGATAATGCATCATATTATAATCAAACTGTAACCCATTTAAAATCAATTTTACAATTACTTGTTGATGGTAATTTATTTCATGTTCGTTGTTGTGCCCATATTTTAAATTTGATTGTTAAAGAAGCTATGCATGTATACGAAACTTCTGTACTTGTAATAAAAAATGCAGTTGTTACTATTATGTCTTCTAGTAATCGAATTTCAAAATATAGAAAAATTTGTCAATGAGAAAATATGTCATTTAAAAAATTAATTTTAGATGTAAATAGTAGGTAGAATTCAACATATAATATGTTAAAAATAGCTTATAAACAAAGAAGAACAATAGATTTATTTTTTGCAACAACATCAATAGGAGGAGTACTGACACCCACTGAACTTAATTGGCGCTAAGTAGCCTTGTATAAAGATTTTTTAAAAGTTTTCGATATTTTAACAAAATTATTTTCTTATATATGTATTCCTACTTCACAATTTGTTTTATATATGTTAGCAAAAATAATTAAAGTTTTCATAAAATATATGGGTAATGAACTTTATGTAACCATTATTACTTCAATGAAAGAAAAATTTGATAAATATTTTCATCATTTTCCTCATCTATTAGGTTTAGCTATAATAATTGATCCTAGGTGTAAAGAAGTTGGTTTACAAGAATTTTTAGAGTGTATTTTCGCTGATCAAATACAGTTTGCTTCTATTATGCAAACATGCAACAGATTATTTCAAGAATACAGGGCAGCTGCAGCTGCAGCTGCATCTGCATCTGTAAATACACCTACACACACTACACTAGTAGTCCAATCTCGAGGCGGGAGATTAAGTATTTTCACAGCAATAAAAAGTAGAAGAATATCTCAACATATAAGTGTAAATAGTTCTGAACTACAACGTTATTTGGAAAGCCCATCAGTGGATGATTCCGATAATTTTGATATTTTGAAATGGTGGAAACAAAATGAATCTATGTGGCCTATGTTTTCACAGATGGCCTGTGATATACTAATTGTTCCTATTTCTACAGTTGCTTCAGAAACAGCTTTTAGTGTAGGTGGACGGGTGCTGAGTGACTATACGAGCAGGCTTTCACCCGAAATGGTTGAGTCATTCATGATATCCAAGGATCATATACACGCGCTTACAAGAAGACAAAATTTTAGTGAAAATAAGCGAATTCAATATGATTTGGATGACATATCATCGGGCAACGCGACTGAAATGTTTGTCTCATCCGATGATTGTTCAACAATTTATTTTTTACTATTTCATTTCATTTCATTTTTTTATTGGTTTTTTTTTTTTTTGTTTTTTTTTTTGTGTTAGATTATTGAGGTGGAATATAATGCAAATGATTGGTAGGCTAGTAGATGCCAACCTAGTTGAGATGTACTTGACCTATAGTGATGCAATTGCTATACCATCATCAGTAATCTACACCTAATTTATTTAATAATATCAATTTTTGTAATATTTTATTTCATTTTAAAATAAAAATTATTCATTCAATAAATGTTATATAAATAATTTAATATTGTCATATTGAAAGTTTCAATTTCATATATATAAAATTATTCATTTCGAAAGAAAAAAAATTACATAATTGCATACTTTTTTAGTTATAAGTTCACAATTAAAAAAACATGTCATATATAATTAAATTTAAATATCACCATAAAACATTACATAACCAAACAAAATATCTCATTAATCGTAATTAAAATTATCTAGTATAAATTTTTTTTTTAATTTTTATTTCTAATATTAAAAAAAAAGCCCGACTAGGCTCGGCCCGCGGGCCAAAGCCCGAGCCCAGGCCTTATTACTAGTGGGCTTGGGCCTGGCCCCCACTTTTTTGCCCATGGATCGGCCCGGCCTGCCCCGCTAAAAAATTACGAGCCCACAAAGCCCGAATAGGCCGGCCCGGGCCATTATTACACCCTTAGGTAAGTGCCACTTGAATATATAAACATAAACCACGGTATTGTTACCCTCGGGTAAAAGCCACGTGAACATATAAATACAAACCATAGTATTGTTACCCCTAGGTAAGGGCCACGTGAACATATAAACACAAACCACAGTATTGTTACCCATAGGTAAGGGCCACGTGATCATAAGAAAGCCACATTACATTTCAGAAGAATAGACAATCATTCATTTATTTCAGGAAAGAATGTTCAACAGAGCATATTATGTCAATCATAAAATACATATAAGTTGTTACTCACAGTGGCTTCCAGAAATGGTTATATCGTCCTCGACTTGCGACCTACAATCACAATGCGCATAACATAACACATATCTTATCATTATACACATTCAAGTGGCCAACATGGCTTGGCATTTCTTACATTAACTCTTATTCATTCAGTCGGTTCTATTCAATTATCCGTTACTCATTCGTTTGCTTCCTTCAAATTCTATCATGCTTATGAAATGCTAATGGATGTAAATTTCACGTGATAACTCTGTAAATGAAGTCTTAGAAGTTAGAAAATGGATAGAAAATAAAACCGGAAAAGTGCCCTGTTTGGCCGCACGTGCGGTGGCCTTGGCCGCTCGAGCGGCTTAGGTATATTTTCAGTCCGAAAATTTGCTTGAAAGGAACTCATTCTTTTGTAAAAATCAACTTTATTTTCATGCAATTCAAAGCTCAAAACTCATCAAAACAAGTTGAATGAACAATTTTTAACATCAAATAAAAAAAAATAGAACTTCATAACAAAACCCAATTGCCATGTAAAAGATCAAAGTTAGACTTGAAATGTAAAATCATAAAATATGTATACTTGAGTCCCAATTCTCAAAATCTAGGAGTTTCCTCTTTAAATCTCAAGAACCATACAAGAGAGCAAGTGTATGCACAAGATCTTGAACTAACTCCTACAAATCTAGCCATACATGTTCATATAGGTATTCCACCTCATACACCTCAAAACCCCTCTCAAAGATGCATGATGCTTTCTTGATTAAGCTTAAATTCAAAAAGATAGGCATGGAGATGTCTCAAATTCAAGGAATTAGGAGTAAAGTCTTACCTTAGATGAATGATTAATGGAGGTCAAAGCTTTACTCTTCCTCCTTCTTCAAGCTCTCTCATTCTTCTCTTACTTGGTGTTCTCTAGAACTCTCTCTCTCTCTCTCTCCCAGATTTTTGTTAGGTCTAAGTTGATAAGTATGAGCTCATATCTCATATATACATATAATTGTATATAAGTGAAGCCAAACATAACTTAGCAAATCAGACGACATCAATTTTTAATTAAACTTCCCAAATGGCTCTAAAAATTCCCATTAGCATATCCATGTACCCAATTTCGATTTCTGAACCCATTGTGGTCGTTAATTTCAGTCCTGAAGTTGTAGTCTCAATAGGTATTTTCCTAATTCGAATAGATATTTCCAAATTAAATCATATAAACACTTAATTCCACTAAGATAATTGTGATATGCATTTTGGAGTCGTTATAGTCTTCCCACCTTAAGAAGTTTGGTCATTCAAACTTATCTTATCCTGTAACAAGATCAGAAACCTCGGCCTCATAACATTATTCAGTTCTATCACACATGGTCAATGCAATTCGAAGATCCATTTCAATCAACCAACTCCATATATCTATCCCATAAATCAGTTATAGAATAAGATAAGGCTGTAGCAATCTATTACAAGACATAGTTAACAAGTTCCATAGCGTAAAGGGAGCACCAAGTGGTGAGAGCCCTAAGAGATGGCAAATATCAAGAACGGTGGGGGCCATTATACTACACCGAAACTGGAAAAAATTGAAAATCAAATTTCAGAAACAAAGGGCTGCAGGAATCAAAAAAGGATTCTTAGGGATAATGAACCTGGAAAGGCGACGGGCATCAAGGATACAGAGCTCCTTCAAATTCCATTCTCTAGCAGGCATAACCTTGTCATACCATTCCTCCCATTCAGCCCTTAATGTGGGCCAGCAGTGGTGGGAGTGGTTTATCCTCCAGCTTTGCCGATCAAAACCCTCTTTGTAGAGGAGACAGTGATCCTCTAGAAGAGGATACAAAGTAGAAAGTTGAGCTGGGGCTTCTCTGAAGATAGGTTCTAAGACGTATTCCTGTTGTTCATTATGGCGAGGAATAAAGAGGCAATTATCTATGGTACTTGGTTCACCAGCTCTGAGCTTGGATATCTCTTCGTCGATACACCTCTTTAAAGCCAAAGATAGGCTCACGCATTCCATATCTAGAACTTTCAAGGAGGAAGAAGCCATTAACAAGATTTTCCGAAGGACGAAGCAGAGAAAAGTGTAAAGAGCAGGAGAAGAGCAATAGAAATAAAGGATTTGTGTTTTGGGTAAGCAAGTAAATTAAAAGCGCGAAGGGAAAGGGTTTTTTTTTTATAAAAAAAACCTTTATGTACGAAAAATACCCAGTTTGCCTAAATGGGTAAAAAAGACTCGAGATGAATTGCTTGTCTAATTTTGGAACCCGTACGAGTTTAAGACTTTGTCTTAAAATTCGTAGGAGTCCTGAGAGTACAACATGAAAAGGTTCTCTCAAGGGTGATTGTTTGGGTGGGAAATGTATCTCAAACAATTATATTGGCTTCGAAAACAAATATTTGGCTTCGAAATCAAGATTTGGTTCCAAAGCCGAATGTCAAACAACCAACCAAGGCTGCCAGAGTAGGAAGTTGACTTCGAAACATATTTTATTACTGAGAATGCAGGTTTGATCTGCTTAAAAGGGATTGGAGACTTGTTCTTATATTTCTTGAGAAAAATGAAATCCTTCGAAGTAAATTTTGAAGTATTTTGTAAGCTAGAATCTGATTCTTATTTGATGTTCTAGACTCTAAAGTTGTAGAGCCAATACTAAGTCAAGTAAAGAGATAAAGATACAAAAAGACTTGCCTGAATATGGAAAATGCCTTATGGTATTTTCTGTCAAAGTAAACCTTTTGGAAAACAGCATTGTTACTAAGTACTTCGAAGTATTTAAAAGTAACTTTGATACAAAGGTTGGTCAATTCAAAGCTGTTAAAATTATATTGGCCATACGATTAGAATGAAAAGATCTAAGGCAAAGATTGTCAATTGTACTCCATATATTGAAGATATTTAAATCAGGTTTCAAGCATTCCATTGGAAATGTTCAAATCAGGCTTCGAAGGAAAAAAATAATAAATTTGAAGCTCTAATTTTATTTGAATTGGGTGAATAAATTGGTCACAAGAATGCAATTGGAACATAAAACCAGATCATGCCAAATTAAGAAAAAAAAAAACTAGTTGTTGATATGTAAACAATTACATTAGAAAGCCTTCTTGGCTACAAATTCAATTTCATAAAAATAAAGAATGGAAAAAGTAACAAGTTCATTAAATTTGGCCCAGCAGTGGTCAATGAATTTATGTTCCTTCTTTATTCTGTCTTTTGTCCTATCAAGGCTGAGTTGCTATAGCTGATATGTTCTTATTTGTTAGAAAAGTTGCTCAGCTTTCATCTCGAACTCAATCTCCTTTAATTCTTGTTCCATTTCGTCCATATCTAGATCATCACAATAAGCAGAATTCTTATTCTTGAAGTCATTATATTCGTCAATGAAATTCTCTGCTTCGTACTGGGTTTGAATTCGATTGGCCGAGATTTTGTCCAAAGAATTATTGGTAGCCAAAGAAATTTGGAACCAATTAAGAAGGAGCTGGAGTTGATCTAAGAAAGCTTGAAGCTCTGTCTGAGTAATGGGGTTGAGGACATGACCTCGAGTCATAATATTACAGGCCCATTGGAAGTTCTTAAGAGGAGTTTTATCTCCAAGAAACACTGAATGGCAAGTGAGAGAAGGCAATAAGTAGTAGTTGAGCTTAGTGTCGCTCAGATGTAGTGGGAATATATAGAGGTTGGTAGGAAGGAAGAAACTAATTCTCGAAAATAGTAAGTTTTAGTTCCTCCATCTAGTGAGGATTTTGAGGAAGAGGAGACGCAGGGGGCTCCATTCCAAAACAAGAGGGGAATTGTGGATTATTCACATATTCAAGCCAATCAGAAGAGCAAAGTTTTGCCTTCTTGGCCAAGAATGACGGATTGTATCTTTGTGCTTCATCTGGACGAGGAGTTGCTCGCACCATCTTCATTGGCATGGAAGATGTGTACCACGCCACAAGTAAGTTGTCCTCCAGACTGTGTCGGTGATCAATGGGTACATAGGGGTAAACCACTAAGCTTCGAGTAGAATGAGGGATAGACTGAGGATCATTGATTTCGACAAATCGATGGTGAATTCGCTCTCTTAGTTTGGGTTCATCGGGTTCTAGCTAGCTTCCCCAGCCAATAGACTTGGAAGAAGAAGCAGCAGTTGTGTCCTACGCAGAAGGTGGTGAGGCCGAAAAGGAGTTTCTAATATCCATTTTTGCAAATGCTTGGTCCAAGGATTTGTAATTGACAGATTGTTGGTCTAGAGATTGGTAATTTGTAAAAGCTTCCATGACTTGTATGAACGAAGATGGATAGGTGTAACCAATAAATGCATTAAAGTTCTTTCGAGGCCTGCAATCATCTTCCAAAGACTTTTCGTATGCTCAATCAATGTAAGAGAAGGCATGATTGGCCATTGGGGATGCATTAGTCTTTTCGTCTACTCAAAGAATGGAAGTGCAAGATGCAAGGATTTAATGAAGTTCACTGCTTCATTATTCAAAAAGCGGTTATACTACCAGAATATACAGAGTCTATGCACGTCCTAGAAGGTAGATGGATTGCACTAGATTACTAAAATCACAAAGTATTGGGTATATTAGTGCGGGGGGTAATATTGGCTGTATAATTTGTAACAGCCAATCACAATTCAACACGTGGCATGGAAAGGGCAGTTTAGGGAATTAGTACAAGTTGCCAAACAAAGTCAGACACGTGGCAGTTCGTGTTGGTAATAATGGATCTGCGTAGCACTGGAATAATCGAGAGATGCAAGATGATGTGACTTAACGGTTACTCACAAAGTTTAAATTCAAAATCAGGAGGGAAGCCTAACTGCAAGAGTGGTGTAGTGGAATTGACTGAGAGAGAGTATGTTCAGCAATCATGGGAGGACATTTCGACGATTGAAAGTCTACTTCGACAGTTATCATTGAAAAGTATAAATAACAGAGAAGGCCCCAGAAAGAAAAACCTAGACTCAGATAAAAAAACCAATTTATTTACCTCGTTTCTCCTTTTAGTTTTTACAGTTCTTTATATTTATGCACTTCAATTCCTATATTGCACTTCATTTCCTAGGAGTAGTTTCAAAATAACTTGTTGTTGTAAACCTCTACGAGATTGGGTCAGATCATTGTAAGTTTTTCATTTTACTTAATGAAATTCAGATTCTGAAATTGTTCTTCACTTGTTGTTATTTATCAAATTCTCCTAAACAAGCCATCAGTAAAAGTCTTCTTCATTAAAGTTGAGAGAACTATAACACAATCGTTTGATAATTGGTTGGCAATTAATACTCTGTTAGGACTAATTGATCCTTGCTAGCACGTTTAAAATTACATTATTAACTTTCAAAAGCCAAAAAAGCCAACAGTAACATACTCTAATCAATGTAATTTCAAACGTAACACTCCAATGTAACACGCTTCAATGTAATACACACAAAAACACTAAAATCTTTAGTATACTTTTTTCAAACGTAACACTTACAGTTTAAAATTATACATTTGTTCAAAACTTATAGTAATGAATTTTTGTACTCTTTTTAGAATGGTTTGAATAATCCCATATCATTTTTTTTGGAGTGTTATATTGGAATATTATGTTTGAGAAAAATACACTAATTTTTTTTTTTACTTACAGTTTAAAATTATACATTTGTTCAAAACTTAGTAATGAATTTTTGTACTCTTTTTAGAATGGTTTGAATAATCCCACATCATTTTTTTTGGAGTGTTATATTGGAATATTATGTTTGAGAAAAATACACTAATTTTTTTTTTGGTGTGTAATTGTTACAATAAGGAGTTTTTTGGAAATATTATATTGGAGTGTTATGTTTGGAAAAAGTACATTAAATAATTTTTTTGTGTGTGGTACACTACAGTGCTACACTAAAGAATTTTTTTATATGTTACATTAGAGTGTTACATTAAGAAGTTTTTTTAGAATGTTATATTAAAGTGTTACATTTAGAAAAAATACACTAAGGAGTTTTTTTACATGTTACATTAGAGTGTTACACTAAAGAGGTTTTTGGAGTGTTATGCTTAAGGAAAGTACACTAAGAATTTTTTTTTGAAGTATTACATTGGAGTATTGTAATTTGAAATTATACATTTGTTCAAAACTTATTAAGGAGTTTTTATACTCCTTTTGAAATGTTTGAAAAATCCCACATTATTTTGGAATGTTTGAAGAATTTTATATTTGAAGTCATTTTGAAATGTTTTTCAAATAAAAAAGATTATCATATAAAAATTCATCTTAAATTTGATTATCATATATTTTGTACCATACTTTTCTATTATAAAAGAAAAAAAAAAAAGAGAAGAAAACAGAAATAAGGGTACAAACAGTAAATCTAATTTTCAAATAATATATTAAGGCCTTATTTGTCATGTACTAAAAAAGTTAAAAAGTCAAAAAATCACTATCTTATTTAAATTTACATTTCAAAATCAATGAGACTAATTGACCTATAAAAAAAGATCACCATATGCATGAAAAAAATGTAAGTTTACCAAATTTGTTAATAGGTTTCATTTGAAAAAGAAAAATATTTAAGACTTATAAAAAATCTTTTATAATTTGATCCATAGTAATATAGCATAATACATATTAATTTTTGATTTATCATATACTCAATTGTATAGGATCTATCTCTATTGATATATTATTGTGAATAAATTTAAGGATTTAAATTGCAGATCTCTAACATTATCTAATTAGGAAAATATTTTAGATCCTTAAAAATGTCTCATTATTCAACTACAATGATTTGATTTGATAAATGTTAATTTTTTATTGATTATACAGGCAATAATATACGGATTTGGTTAAAAGTCAATTTTTAATTTTTAAGTTATTTTGGGTCATATTATTTCTTTATTTTTTTATATATTCTTTTTAAAAAAAAATCATTTTTTAGCCAATTTCTTATACGTTAATTTTTTTTAACTTTTAAAGTCACATAATCTCTTTACTTTTTACACATTTTTAAAAAAAAATCAAAAAATTAAAAAATCAAATTTTGATTTATCTTTCAAAATAGCATTTATTAACATGTTTGGCCGGAAATGCTGGAGACCTCCACTGGAGGTCGACCCCAGTGAAATGACAGGCTATGATACGCTGATAATCAAAAAAAAAAAAAAAAAAAAAAAAAAAAATTCTTTTTTTTTAACCAATGAAAAGGTCACAAACATGACCCCAGTGACACCCATTGGGGTCTGAGGCATTTTTGCATGTTTGGCTTTTGACATTTTAATTTTTTGACCTCCGGCGGAGGCTATCATACAATCATTTGTTAAACTTCAGTCTACACTGTCATTGTCAAGAGTTAAAAAAAAAACTAACTCAGCAATGGCCGTTTTTGACACCCAATTAAAGCGAGCCACGTTCCAAATTACTGCTCAATTTTGCTTACGTGGCTTATTTTTAATGGTCCGTCTCATTTTTTCCCCCACCACTCGTCATTCTATCAATTTATCATATATCATTTGAGACCCAACATAAATTGTAGACGACGACAGGAAGCAACCAGAGAGAAAGAGAGTCTCTTTCCTTCCTAAGACACCAAACCCTAATCTTGGAAAGAGAAAGTGTAGATATATATATATACATACATTTACATTTACATAAATATATAGAAAACTATTAGTTTTCCATCTCTGTGCAAGTATACAATCATTTGCAGTCTCTCTCTATATAGCGACTCGGCATTGAAATCGATTCTTCAATCTCACAAATTCGAAAAAAGCCCTCTTTTTGATACATTTGGTCACCGATTCGACCAAGAAACAGTGTGGAATCGATTTTTGGGGAGAATTGGAATTGTGATTGATTAATCGCTGCATGAACGATACAGGGGGGAGAGGAATCGGATCGATTGCTCAGAGAGTAGGATCAGAAAACTGAGCACACAACATGTCTGCCATAGTGTGCGGGAAGAGATCATCCATCTTCGAAGACCTCCCATCGTCTCCGCCCGTATCTAAGAGAATTCGCTATTCCTCTTCGTCGCCGGTTCGATTCTCTTCTCCGAGGCCCACCACCGGCTCTCCGTTTAATTTATCGTCGTCTCCATCGCATTTATCGGCCCTTGACTACCTCTCAGCTCACTTTCCTGACATGGACAAACAGGTTTCTTTTATTTTGTGAATTTAAGCCCTGTTAAATAAAACTTTTGCTTTTTAAAAAAAAAAAAATTGGAAGTTGTATTTGTTTTGGGGGGCTAATTTCGAGAGAGATGATGTTTTTTTTCTTTTCTTTTGTGATTTTCATTCAATTTGATTGTTGTATAAATTTTTTTTTTTTTTAAAGTGATTGCATCTTTTGGAATTATAGGGTGGAAATTAAAATCCATTTCTTGTTTCTGGACTTTATTTTGATTCAAAATTTGGTAGCTTTAGGAGTGAATGAAAGAATGTAATTAGAGCCTTGTTGTTTAAAATTTCTTGGGTGTCCCTGTAGGATGGGGCATGATGATTGTGCAAGCAAATTATTGTTAGTTGGTAGTTGGTGAGTAGTATCATTTGAAATTCCTAAAGGAAGCTTACATTTCCGTGCAAGCAAATTTGAATACGATAATGTTTCGTAGCTCGAAAAAGCAGGGCTCGAATTGGCTCGAAAACGAAAAACGACGTCGTTTTTTGTTTTGTTTTGTTTTGTTTTGTTTTTTTTTCCTTCTTTTTCGTCCCAGCTCGGCAAGAAGAAGAAGAAGAAAGGAGAAAAGAAGAAGAAGAAGAAAAAAAAGGAGGAAGAAGCAGAGGAGAAAGAGGGAGAGAAGAGAGGAGGAAGAACAGAGGAGAAAGAGGGAGAGAGGATCGTCGCTGCCTTGCCACCGCCGTCGCCTCGTTGCCGGCGATCGTCGCGGCAAAGGCCGATCACGGCCTTGCCGCTTTCGCCTCTCACCACCGCCATTTTGATGGCCCCCTCCAGTTCATCCTCCTCCTCTTTCCCCTGCTTCTGGTTCTGCTTCCCGAGCTTTCTCCTTTTCGAGCTTTTCGAGCCCCATAGCTTTCGAGCTACGTATCAGCTTCGATTTGAATATTAGATGATACAGGGGAGACCCACCACTGATCCCAAAAGTCACATTTAGTGGGAGGAGGTAACACGGAACCATGCTCAACACCCAGGATGCTCTTCTATGAAGCATAGGTACTTCAACAAAAATGTTGTATCTGTACTGAGTATTGGTACTTTGCATGGTACTTTCGCATGTGTACGGAGTACACAAAACTCGTATTTAAATTTTTTGTTCTTAATTTTTGCCATACCCTAGGTATCTAGTATGTATCCAAGCCATACCTTGGCCGAAATAGTATTTTTTTTCTATTCAGAAGTACAAGTTTTGTTGGATTTTTTTATGCTTAGCATGATTTTGTAATTAAGCTTTGGTTCGTGAGTTATTTGATATAATGACATTTGATTTTGGGTTTATATCTGACTTTTGGCATTGAATGTAAATTGTATGTTGAATCTTTAACCAACTAAACCATTTAACTAATTTTTGTATTATTCCAAATTAAAAATTAAAGGGGCATCCTTATTGTGGAGCATGCTAAGCATACCCATAACAATTTTTACGAACATACCTAGCCATACCCATAACTACTTTTGTAGGTTTTACTCAAGGTTTTAAAAAGCGGCCACAACCGTTACGTAACGTCGTTATGTAATGGTTTTGGTGGTTACCGTTACTCATTACGGCCGCTTTTGCAGTGTGATTGAAATTCACAGGTGTGTCGGCCGCAGCGGCTGCCGTAACGGTCGTAATGGTGCTGTAGTGGCTGCCGTAGCGGTCGTAACGGCTATAACGGCCTGTTATGCACCGTTACGTAACGGTTCCAAACTGTTTCTTTCGGAAAAACACAAAAAAAAAAAGAGCTGAAAATGGAGAAAGGGGGATAGAGAGAGAAGAGGGAAGATGTAGGAGTAAGAGATAGAGAGAGAAGAGGGAAGATGAACATTTTATTGATTTGTTAAAGCTGTAAAACCTATGCTATTTTGTTTAGTTGCTATCACTCAACCATTTTGTTTGTGTGTATCTATATATTGTTTAAAAATAATAATAAAGTGTGGTCATTATCTATTTGGCTTTATTAAAATATATATATATATATATATATTTAGGCTCTTGTTTATTCTTTTACTTTTGTCATTGTTTATCTTATATATAATAGTTAGTGATTGATTTTTTTATAAAATATCTAAAAAACATAACACCTATAATTATGTATTAATACATATTTTATACATGTTAATTTGTTTTGATTAGTTTATTTTATTTTCATTTACAGTTTATCTAAAAAGAGAATGAATATTCAAATGATACATTGGCATGTCTAATTTATTTTTTAAAACTATTCAAGTTAAAATTTGCATATGCTTCCACAAGTATAATAATTAAAAAAATAATTTTATACGTCTAATTCCAATAATATATTCTTTTTGTCACAAATGTAATATGGATTTATGACATATAAAATCATTAATTATTAAAATAAAATGTAAAAAATTCAATTTATAGTGATTTAAAAATATGAAATATATTGGATGATACTTAAAAATTTATAAAAATTGATCAATATTTATTTTAAAACTCAATAAATATGATTATGGAAAAAAAATATGCGTATCGGTAAGTTTTTTTCAAATTGTGCAAAAAATAAAAAAATTCACGGTTCGATTATACATGGCCGTTACGCTCTGATCTTTACACCCTTAACCTTGCTATACCGCCGACCGTTTTTCAGAACCTTGGTTTTACTGTATCGACGTACTTGTACCTTAATGTGATGTAGGAGCATCCTTAGTGTGGAGCATCACCTCCCCCTAACATAGGTCTCACCCCCATTGATTGGAACCTTGGGCTACGAAATAAAGGGATTGATTCACCTTCTCCTAGTAACTGCAACATTTGGCATTAGTGGCGCACTGGCGAGTCTACTTGCATCAAACAGTATTTTAGCTATAGGTCTTGGGTTTGAAACTCTTCCATTGCGGGCATGTGAACAGGAGGATCACCTCGTGCTAATGTGGGTCTTGCCTAGGGCTGCAAACGAACCGAGCTGAGTTGTGCTTTACTGAGCTCGAGCTCGGCTCGTTTACTTATCGAGCTCATTTATTGAGCTCGAGTTCGGCTCGATAAGGAACTGGGCTCGAGCTCGGCTCGCCTCGCCTCGCCTCGCCTCGACTCGACTCGATAAATTTTTTTAAATATAAATATTTTAATAAAAAATATTATTTATATATAAATAATGTATTTATATATTATTTAATATATAAATAATATATTTATTATATAATTTAAATAAAGATAAACGAGCTGAGCTTAACGAGCCGAGCTTGGCTTGTTTACTAAACGAGTCTAATATTCGAGCTCGAACTCGGCTCGTTTACTAAACGAGCTGAGCCTTTAATGAGCCGAGCCGAGCCGAGCTTGTTCATGAACAGTTCGGTTCGTTTGCAGCTATGTTACATGGACTCGCCACTTTGGGGCGAAGTACCCGTGTCGACCGCGACCACGACAGTCTGAGTGCGAGATCGTGTCGGATTCGCCTCGTCTCGCTCGGACCGGCACTTCTGAGACAACAAAGAAATGAAAGAGAAAGGAAGAGAACTCTTTGTTGGCTTCGATCATCGATTTGATCACGATCGTCTTCGTCTAGGGCTTCGATCGTCTTCGTCTAGGGCTTCGATCACTGTCGATCTCGGCCTAGAGCTTAATCGTCTTCGTCTCTCTCTTCGTTTCGACTTCTCTCTCTCCCTCTTCGTCTCGTCTCTCTCTTCGTTTCTGTTTCTCTCTCTCTCTCTCTCTCCGTATATCGATCATATATGATATATATAATATATCATATATAATATATAATATATATAATATAATTTACCATATATAATATATATAATATAATTTATATGATAAAATATAATTTATAAATTATAATTATATAATAAAAAATCTAATTATTATTTCTTTAAAATATCATATATAATAATAATTTTTATAAATTATTCTTCATATTACATTTACATTAATATATAATACATAGTATAAATTACATTAATATAATAATATGTAATATTATTCATCTAAAAAAAATTATATAATACAATAGATATTATATAATAATTATTGTATAACATATAATATATTTATAAGATAATATACACTTATATATATTAATAAAAATAAATAAACACATATATGTAAAATAATTATTTGTTATTTTTATAATATAACTCATCTTAATAACTATATTTAAAAAATATATATATATTTAACGTATCCCCATACCCGTATCCAAATTTGGACACATATCCACGTATCCTTAATTTTTAATTTTGAAGTATCCGACCCCTAGATACGTACCCGCACCCGATCCTCGTACCCGCATCCGTGTAACTTAGGTTTGCAGCCCTAGTCTTGCCTTGATTTACTTGAACCTGGGCTACGGAAGAGGGATTCATTTGCCTCCTACCACTAGCTATGACTTTCATGGTCAGTGGTGGGTCTCCCTGCATCATTATATCTTTGTTGTCCTACTTTAACCGTCTCACTAATAGATATATTACATGTCAAACAACAATAGCACTAAAATTTCTAAATTACGAATAGTTGTTTGATTGTTAGAAATACTAAGACGCCCTCGTCACCTCTTAAAATGATGAAGAAACATCCATGTATTGTGTTATCACATGTTTGAAGTGGTTGTACTTTGAAGGCAGTACTCAATCCAAGTTCTTTAGCCTTTTCCAATTCCGAAATATTTATGGTCTTCTACAAACAATGGTTATTGAAGCTTTATGAATTACTACTCATCTTCCACTCGTTCTTATCTCAATATGCCAGTTCTGAACCTTCCCTTGTCTTTAAACCCTTCAAACTTTAAAAATTAGCTACATAAAGGTAAGTTTTCTGCCATGCTTCAAATGAACTTTTAGATTATTGGCTTTAAATCTAGAAATAAAACATTTATAAATTCTAGTGTTATTTAAGTCAAGAGGCGCACTGAGGCTCCAAGAACTTTTGGGGCCTAGGCACAAGGCTCATTACGAGGTGTGGGCTTCATCGAAGCAAAGCACATATTATAAATATTTTGCATGGTTTTTTTTTTTAGGTATGAGAAATTTATTGTGCATTTTATTTACCATATCCATATGCTATCCAATGAAACATTGTATGTTTACATGAGATTATTACCACCAAGTACATTACATTGCGCTTAAAAGCTTGCACCACATCAACAATTTCAAATGAAGGAAATTTAAATTAAACAATTAAAAGCAGTTAATCAACTAAATAAATAAGTAAGCAATTAAATATTAAACAAATTAAGTAACTAAAATAATCAATTAAGCAAATTAAGTTGTTTAATGATAAACACTTGGACACCAAATTGTTGTTTGTCCATTATTACTGACTAGAGGGGGAAAAAAAGTAAAATAAAAGATACGGATCCAAAACATAAAAAATTAGATGTTTATTTTTAATTTATTATTTAGGATTGAGGCTATCTATTTATTAGGAGGGTTTTGATAGGATGTCAACAATTTATAAAATTATAATGGACTTCATTAGATCAAATGGTTGATATCACATCTCAAAATTGAAAAAGGTGCACGCCTCTTTACGCACTTTGCATGCCTTGAGCACCTTGGCTGCGCTTCATTAAAGTTGCCTCTCTTCAGGGGTATTGAGGCGCCGCAAGTCTGCTTTGATGCATTGTCTAGATGCGTCTTTGATTATACTTATGAGTTCTATTACTTGGATATGTTTTCATAGTTTATGCATTCCTATCTATAGTTATAAAGGAAAATGCTTTGAAGAATTTTCATGGGTGGCCTTTCCCTCTGAAGTGTTTCAGAGGCGAGAAACAATGAATTTTCATTTGCCAATTTACCTTCATCATTAATTATATTCCTATATCTAATCTTATAAGAGAGAGAAGAAAAGAAAAAGAGTTAGCCTAACTTCATCACAGAGACAGTACAGACAGTATATCGTGTGAGACAATATCAAGAACATAGAGACAATATATCATGTGAAACAATTTATAAGATTCCAAACTTAGCCTTCATATTTTTAGAAAAAAATATCAAATTGAAAAGTGTTGAAAAACTATCTTCATTTATTTATTCTTTGTTTATAGATTTAAAATATCTTGCTTAGTTTGCAAAATAGTTGAAATTTTATTAGGTTGAAAAGCATAGAAACGTTACAAAGTTTACTTCCATTCTATATTCGTACACCAACTGTATTGCAAGTTTGCAACTTTGACGCATAACTTAAGCCAAATGAGTATTGACACATACTATGTGGTAGTTTTGCATTTATTGCCTTCTGATTGTAGTTTATATATATTTTTTAGAGTAGATAATAAGATTGGAGTAATTCTTGATTGTGAGTTGAAGCAAAACCAACAAATCGAGGAAAAATTCTATTTGTTGTGTATCTAATTATGGTATCTGTATGACATGACCTAGGGTTCCATTTCTGGAGATGATGCAACATGTATTCAACATTATTCATTCACTGAAATTGATTTGGAGTTCTTAATTACTGCAATCTTCATATACGCTAGCTCTTTGAAGGAATTATTAAATAAAAGGGCAAATTACACTAACACCCCTTGGATTTATCTGATATCACACTGTCACCCCCTTTGTTCTTTGAAATATTGTTGACCTCCCCTACTATAGAATTTTGTGTAACATATAGACCCATCCATTAGTCAACCGTGAGTTGATTGAGTAGAATTTGCTGATGTCATTGATTTAATATTTTGAAATGCCAAAATTACCCTTCCTAATCTTCTTCCCAATAGGGTTACATTATTCCTATTTTGTCATTGCCCCAATTACCAAACACCATCCTTTCACTTTTACCAACACCTACTATTTGTTTGTTTGTTTGTTTTTTTTTTTTTTTGGATAACTGCCCAGGCCTTGAAGTTAACAACCGGGTAAACCTCTAGTGACCCCTTGGGTGACTCGAACTTGAGACATTGGATCTTATCCTCAAGTCTTTACTGCTCAGCCAACCCCTTGGGGCTAAAAATTAAATAGATGAGAGGAATGAGACTCAAAAAACACCTACTGTTTGTTACCTTGCAGATGAGAAAGAGAAAGAAAGATAATAATGAGAGAGAGTAGCCATTGAAGAGCCACCACTTCTATCCACTATCGCCACTTCTTCTACCGATGAAAATGAACAATCTCTTTCTTCACCGATGAACAACACCTCCATAATTTGAACCCATGATGATCTTTCCCTTTTATCTCGGAATCTGCGACTTGCTGCAGTATAGGTTGGGAGGGAGCTGGATTGCGGTGGGGAGGGGGATGTGATGCATGGCTGGACTGCAGTGGGGAGGCAACTAGGATGTGGGGCTACGGGAGCTGCTGGTGGTTCCTTCTTCTCTTTATTCTTATTTCTCTCTTCCTTATGTGTTCTCTCTCGTCTCCACTATCACACACCATGTGTTCGACAAAATGCCCTTTAATTATCTTCTCTGCAAAGAGCATTATCACAACAAAATGCCACTTTAACTATGTCTTTTATCAATTCTATTATGTGCCTCCCAATTGGTTTGTCATTAGGGTTATTCAGTTGGTTTTTGTTTGCTGTGAATTACCATTTGGAGCAATGATATCCATATAAGCATATATGAAATTTAGAAGAATGATTATAGAATATAACGATAGCTTCATATCTTGCCCAAACATTGCAAGAGAAAATGAAGTGGGTTCACGTCATTGATTTACCTTTTAACCGATGCAATATGAAATAATCATCTTGAATTATAGTAGCCAAAGCATGTACTTCAATAACTCTGCTCTATTTCAAGGATTAACTTCAATCACGTTCTGCACTATATTTATTTCAAGAGAGAAGACAACCCACTGTAGTGAATCTGCTTGGTGTTCACCCCCACATTGCCATATCCACTGGTTGGTGGCAGTAGGCTCAGAAGAGAGAGATGACAAAGATGAAAAGAGATGAGAAAAAAAAAAAGAAGAAGAAGAAGTAAAAAGGGAATTTTTATTTTTTATTTTTTACATGCAAGGGTAATATGGTTACTTTTATCACTTAATTAGTAGTGTTAACTGACAGGGGTGGTCAGTGATAAAGGGGGTGGAAATGTGATATCAAAGAAATTCAAGGGGTGCTAGTGTGATTTACCCTAAATAAAATGAAGTTTTTTCAACCTAAAATCATTCACATTCACATTCACATTCACATTCGATTTTTATATTGTTGATTTTGAGAATATATGTTTTCTTGATTGAATGTAGATTTTTTGATTGTGAGTAGATATAGATCCAACAAATCGAGGAATCAAGGAAGAAGTCTACTGGTTGTTTAATCATGGTATCTGTATGACCTAGGGTTCCATTTCTGGAGATGATGCAACATTTATTCAATATTATTCCGTCGTTGAAATTGATTTGGAGTTCTCAATTACTGCAATACTCGTATATGCTACCTCTTCGAAGGAAATTATTAAATATAATGGAGTTTTCTTTTTTACCTTAAATCATCGACATTCAATTTTATATGTTGTTGCTTTTGAGAATATATGTTGTTTTCTTGATTGAATGTAGATTTTTTGATTGTGAGTAGATACAAAACCAACAAATCGAGGAAGAAGTCTATTGTTTGTCTAATCATGGTATCTGTATGACCTAGGGTTCCATTTTTTGGAAATGATGCAACATTATTATTCCTTCGTTGAAATTGATTTGGCGTTCTCAATTACTGCAATCTTTGTATATGCTACCTCTTCGAAGGGAATTATTAAATAAAATAGAGTTTTTTCTGACCTTAAATCATTCACATTCGATTTTATATATCATTACTTTTGAGTATATATGTTGTTTTCTTGATTGAATGTAGATTCCCCCTCCCCTCCCCCAATACACAAATACAATTTTTTGTTTTTTTGAATATGTGGAGCATTTCTAAGACATCTGCTTTAGTCAATAGGACAAGTTACTGATCATTTCTGAATCCTGTGATTTCAGCTTCTTGAGAGAGCACTTAAAGAATGTGGTGATGATCTCGATTTGGCTATCAGAAGTTTGAATGAGCTACGATTGGGATCCGCTGAAAACTTGGGCTCTATTGCAAGCAAATGTGATGTTGCACAAGAAGAAAATGTGCAATTTCAAGCTCCAGGTACACGTCAATGATTTCTTCCATTGTTAATTGAACTAAAGTTCTATACTCGTGGTTTTTCTGGCTTGCCTTACGCCGTGTGCAGGTTCACTTATGTGGGAGTTAATGTTTTAATTACTTGAACTCGAACTTGAACTCGCAGTTCTCCATTTCGTTTTTCTTTATCTCTCTCTCTCTCTCTCTCTTTTGTTTTGTTTTTTGTGTGTGAATTTATTAGTCCATAATGTAGAAAAACAGTAACTAGTGATTAAAAGGAGAAAACTTTTGAAGTACCTTAATTGTGCGTGTTTGAATTTGAACTTTGAATTGTTCTCTTGCCTAAATGTTTATGTTTGTGAAAGGGTTCCCTATACTTCCTTTCTCTCTGTTGTCTCTTATAGAGGATGAATTTTGCTTCCAATAGAAAGGGAACAACTACTTTATTTATAATCATGCCTTTGTTAAATTTAGGAAATAGATATTATGTAGTTTGAATTTTATTCCTTCTTTTAAATATAATAAAGTGATGTTATTTAGTTTGAATTTCTGAAGTAGATGATATCATACTATAATATTTGGAAGCTATTTTTTTTGTTGGTAAACTAGATGATATCATACTATAATATTCGGATGCCATGTTGTGGGTTGGTGCTTCTCATGCAGATTGTCTGGATGCCATTGGACCTTCTTATGGCATTTTAGAAACCTGAGAGACTTCCCAAACGCTTTTGAAAGGCTGCTGAGTTACCGTTGGAGAAACACCCTCGGGTTTAGATGGAGTCAAGCACTGCGCTTGCGATATTAGGGGGCATGTCCAACCCCTAACATCCTCCGTTTGCATCTACAAAATTGTGTTGAGGATAGTTACTAATGTGATATGTTAAAGTAAACAGAGAGAGAGAGAGAGATGTGTTGTAAGCTTGGTAGGCAGGCTGAATCTTCAATATGAGCTGGTACATACTGATAATGGGTTTTGGAGGCCTATTCTTGGTAAACCAAAATAGTGGGGAACACTTGGAAGAGTGCTCAAGGTTGGAGAGAGAGAGTGTCAAGGTGGTCTCAGACCTCAAAGAAGCTGAGTAAACTGCGGCGGTATGATTTTCGGGCCCTCTCCTCGTTTTGCCCACTGGCCTATTGGGATAGAGCAGTTATCAGAGCTGAATATAACGGAATGTTGACAGATATGGTAAGAAATAGCTGAAATGATGCACTGTTTAGCGTATAAGTGTAGATTTTGTTATTGCTAGAGGCAGGTGTGCAGTAGCAGAGATTTGGCTGTAAAGCTCTCGTGGGAGCAAGGAGACTGAGTTTGGAGGCTGAATCAGAGAGAAAACGAATGCAGAATAAGGCTGGAACCTCTGGCTTAGTTAAAAAGAGTTGAAGGAGCTTAGTTTGTGAGGAATTTAAGCTTATTCCAAACTCTCTAATGGTGGAAGTCTTGAGAGAGTCCGCTTAATGTGGAAGAAGAGCCTCTTATTTATAAAGAAACAGAGCCTCTTAGATTTTGATAAGTGTACAGAGTAATTAGTGCATATTGATACTGATCTGATGTGTACAGATTTTGTTTTCTTTAATGGAAAAGGAATCTTACCATAAATAGTAATTTTCAGCAATGGCAGTCTGCCACTGCTGCTGAGCAGACTAAATGATGGCTGAAAATGATTGAAAAGGCATCAACCAATGAGGTGTTGACACATGAGGCGAGACCCTATCCAAAGCAAGTATTCAAAGGTCCAAAGGAGTGTTCCAGTACAACCAGCTCATTGTATTTTGAACTCGCTACTGGAGGGTACATGTTTAGACCTTTTGGACACTTTCATGCCCTCTAGATCACTGGTCCCAAAAGCCCTATGGAAGTGGGCTGGCTACATGGCAAACTGATTGAAGATCACAAGATTTGATCTGGACCCTTAATTTAATAGACCAAATATGCTTCAGCTCAGCTGAAAATGGGCTAAAATTTACTGAAGTTGTTCTCCCAAGGTTGTGGTTGGTTAGGCCAGGACAAGGAGGACTTGGGCTTTGTTATAGAAGGCTTACTATGCATGGGGAAGGGCCGGGCAGTACTATATTGCTGAAGTAGTGGGCCAAAATGCTAGATTGTTGGCCAAAAGTGGCTTTTCTTTATTTTGTTGAGCTCTTGGGCTGCTGATTGGGCCTTCTTAGGCGTTTAACTGATGTGTCAAGCGTTTGAGGTGCTTGGGCTTTGTTGTGGATGCTGCTTGATGGCAATTTTATGCTGTTTGCTGCTGAAGAATGTCTGAAATGGACTATGTTGTATATTTGAAGTCATCTGAGGGTGCCAAGCCACTCTAGGGGTCTTGGGCTTTGTATTATAAGCTGAGTCCAACCATTCAAAGGGCTAAAATTGATCAAAGTTGTTGCCAAAACTTGAAGGGGTTAAAAATGCCAAAATGGGCCACTTAAGGCCAAGTTAGATGAAGTGCCAAGTCATATAAGACCTTGGGCTTATTTCTAGAGTTAAGACCTTGGGCTTTCTAGTGTATAAAGTGCCCAAATGGGTCTCTTCTGGGCTATAACTTGGGCTTCTTTAGGGACTTGGTCTATCTGAATGAGATCTTAGCCTTCGTTTGGGATGTGGGTTAATTTTTTGGCTTTTTGGCTATTTTAGCCTGGGGCTAAAAAGTCTCGTTTGGAATGGGCTTTTTGATTTTTTTGACTTTTGTGAGAGAAAAAATGAAATGATTATGGTTTAGGTGTGACATTTTGTCTTATTGGTTTTTTAGCTTATTTTGTTATTTTGTGGCTAAAATAGCCAAAAAAGTCCATGCCAAACATAGACTGAAAAGGTCTTTGGAAAGCTGATTGGGTTGTGGGCCCATGAACCGAACGCTGAGATAAAGTCGAATTTTGTATGTCAAGTAGCCCAAAATTGTGGTCATATGTACTGAATTTTGTGATGAAAAGCACAATCAACACACTCTAATTAATTATGTTAGACTAAGCACTACACCACAGTAATTAAATCCTGGTCTACACTACACGTTAATTATTCCCAATAAAGGAAGAGTTTGGTGTCAATCTCTTTGGTTGATTCATTGATTCACCAATTCGGGCCCTATACCAATTCATGTCATTTAGGGCTTGAATCCACTCAGAATTGTAAGGTTTGAATTGCAAATAGTACAATTTTAACAACTATGATCATGATAGTCTTGTGATCAGGATTAATGGGTTCTTTAATCGATGGACAAGCTCCCACTTGTTTGTGGAGATCCTCTCTAAATCAATTTTTATTCCACATTCAAGGTCAGTGGACTGTGGAGAAGATGGTTTGACATGGCATTCGGATTGAAGAGGAGTCACCATCTATTTTATAAGACCATCTATTATATAAGAAGCAAAACCTGGTTGTCTTATGACCTCTTGCAATCCATGTTCGCACAAAGACTATAGCTAAGTAGATATACTAGGCTTTGGAATTTTCCCTCTAGAACTCTTGTAAAGAATTCGTTGTTGTGGACTGTTGTCATTCTTTGAAGGCCCATTTATGATTGTCTCATTAAATTTGTCTTCCCCTCTGCCTGAATCCTGATCTTACCTGTTCAACCTTCCATTCCAGAACACATAATAAAACAATCATCAGCATTATCACTGTATTTGATTTTGCATCCAAGCATTAATCTCTATCTTCTAGGCCATTTTGGACATAGCTACTTACTAAGAATAAAATTTATTTTGCAGGTGTGGTGGAAGCCAGTACCAAGGTTGCATCTGCTGAGGATCCATCGGCTCTGCAGAACCTTTCCATGGGTGGTGCAGACTGGGTGGAGCTGTTTGTTAGAGAAATGATGAATTCATCTAATATGGATGATGCTAGGGATCGTGCATCCAGAGCACTTGAGGCCTTGGAGAAGTCCATTTGTGCTCGTGCAACTGCAGAGGCAGCTCAGAACTTCCAGCAGGTAGTTGTTTATAAGAGTAGGCTTGTCTCCAGTTGGGCCTTCCACTGGAGCATACTGGTGGCATCAATGGGCCCACCACAGGACCCATCTCGATGATTTGAATTGTTCATTTTGTAGGATCCTCCTAGCATAGATCATTCATGCAAAAAATCAATTTAATTCA
Organism: Camellia lanceoleosa; assembly: GCA_025200525.1. Taxonomy (NCBI): domain Eukaryota; kingdom Viridiplantae; phylum Streptophyta; class Magnoliopsida; order Ericales; family Theaceae; genus Camellia; species Camellia lanceoleosa. The sequence continues at coordinate 66,961,596 of CM045763.1, forward strand.
ATCACCAAAGGCACATATGACCAGAAAACATTTATCTGTGGCTAGGATTATCCAATCAACCTAATTTTTTTGCACAGATGATCTGAATGGTTCGGATTATCAAGTTGGATCCTGTGGTGGGTCTACTGAGGCTCAACATTATGCTCCAGTTCGAGGACCCAACTAGAGACAAGTCTCTTCCTTGTTTATAAGTATTCTTTAATGAGTATTAAACTTGTATAGATGATCTCATGTTTAATACAGATTGATTAGCATAAAATAATAATTCAAAAATTAATATGGATTTTGTTATTATTACTATTTAATGGTTTTTTTTCCCAGTCCTCCCCCTCTAGGGTTTGCCAATTTCTCATTTCTTTTTCTTTTTTTTTATTTTTTTTATTTTTATTTCTTCCTTCCGATGGTTGTTAGGGTGGGTAGAATGTAGTGATAGATGGTGGATTTTGTTTCTGATGGCTGTTGTACAAGTACAATTCTAATTTTGGCTTGTTAGGAGAACATTATGCTGAAGGGACAACTAGAAGCATTGATTCATGAGAATGCTGTGCTTAAGAGAGCAGTTGCTATTCAACATGAGCGACAAAAAGAGTTTGAGGATAGGACTCAGGAGTTGCATCATCTGAAGCAGCTGGCATCTCAGTACCAGGAGCAACTAAGAACTCTTGAGGTTGGAATTTCTGACATAAACAATGATTATATATTTATGAATGGAACATTATGGTGGTGCTCTTGTGAGGGAGGACAGTTTGAAAACAAAAAAGAAAGAAAAGGGAATGGAAAGAGGAAAAGTTAGAAAAGGAAACTGGTTATTTCCTATAGAGTAATTGACAACTTAGTAATTGTCTTTATTTTCTAAATTTAAATAAAATCACATAATCATTTGCATTCTGAATGACACGTTAAGTGTGTGAGACTATTGCCAAAACAACTTCGTTTTTGCTAAAGCAATGTACAGGTCTAGAGCATAAAACAATTGTTTATTACTCTAAGCCTACAAAAGCCTCTTTTGGTTGGTATGGCTGGCCCTTTGGAAAATGCATTTATGTATTGTGGCCACACAGTCATCTTTGTTGAATCTTCATACTATCTTTCTATCAACATACAGATTACTTGTAATTTGGCAACTCTGAGGTAAAATCTTGTTACTTTGTTTATGCTAATTTCACCAATTTAACTGGCTTCTGATCACTTTTTGACCTTGTGATTGTCACCAGGTCAATAATTACGCTCTGACAATGCACCTCAAGCAGGCTCAACAAAGCAACTCCATCCCAGGGCATTTCAATCCTGATGTCTTTTAATGCATTAGTCACATGCTAGGGTTCCTCCCAAGTACTACTGCAATGGTAGTACCTAATGATATCTTAAAGACACTTTTAGCATGCAGTCGCTCGTCTTCCATGCCAAAAGGTAAGTTAATGTTTAGTAGAGGCTTCTGAATCTGACTATTTCTGTTTTTTTACAAAATTGGATTTCCTAGTCATAAATGTTGTAGGGATTTGCTTAAATAACAGGAGATGTACTTACTGATGTTAAGATTTTTGTGGGGTTGTGTTTTTTTAATGTTGGCCAACTATACATGAGCTGTTTGAGGTGGCTAATTGTGTCTTTAGCCTATAAATAGGTGGTTTAAGCACCTAATAATCAGTTTATGATGTTTTGAGATTGCATTTTCTGAGTTTAGTGCTTTTTTGTTCCTATTTGTGCATTTTCTCTCTCTATTGTAATCTATTTCCTAAATTGGTTGCATCACATACAATTGACATGAAATTAATTAGTTTTCTTATTTTCTTAGTGGTTAGGTTCCATTGTTTTGCTATAACCCTAGAACTGAATGCTTGATGTATGACATTCCGTTTATGCTTGGTTTTCTTGTTGGCCTTAGTATTCAATCACAACGAGAAAATACCCATTATGCCTGCCAGTGTTATGCATATTTGCCGTTAACCTCTACTGTTGTGGTGTCCACACAGGTGGCCAGTGAATATTGAAACCCTAGCAAAGGCTAGGGTATTGCTAGGAATCTTTGTGTGTGTTTTCATGCTAGAGTAGAACGCACCCAAAACAGGCTGTTGACAGCTCTTGAGCAGCCTGGAGTTTCTTATCTGCCCCACTTCTCTGTCCCATTCTGTTGTGTAGAGCAGTACCGTTGGATTGAGACGGCAGGGGATGGATCTGGCTGATGATATGCCAATGTGCCTACTTTGTTGGAGGCTAGTGGGTAGGGACTCTCTCTCATACAAAATTCAGACCATTTTTAGAAGGGCCCATAAGGACACATGTACGCCAGCAGACCAATCCAACTTCATTTGCTTGTCTTTCTTCTACTTTCAACTGGCTAAGCCATGTCGGATCATTATATTTTGACTGTAATTTTTATGTAGGCATAGAAAACTCGTATAGAAGTGACATTTTTATAATTATGAATCATATGATGGAGTTTTTGATTTTCAATACAGGTATAACTATATTTGTTTCAGTGGAAAATATTTTTAACGGAAAATGTTTTCCTATTTTTGGCTGTCCCCTTAAAATTCATGTACTAGTGGTTGTTCGTGGTGGTATTGTGTTGATATTAGTAACACTTTAGTTTTAAAAATGTTTTTCACCTTTCTAAAATTTAAAAAAAAAAAAAAAAGAAAAAGTTTCTGCCACAGTATATTTTATATTGATCACGGAAAATATTTTCTCTTACTTTTGTTTCATATTGTACCAATAGTTAGAAAATGCAAAAAATATTTTATGCTTAAACAAACAAGAGTTCCTGTATCCAAATGCTGACAATCTGCATTAAAAGTTCAAACATGGCATGTAATCTTTTGTACATCACACCACACCACACCACACCACACCACACAGACATCTAAGTTAGAAGATACAAAACAACAAAGTAGTATATACTTGACCTTGTAAAATCTCTCCACTTGCCTGAGAGTTGACAGACAGACAAATCACCAAAACATTTGACTTTGCTTCAGGGAATCTCGCACACTGAGGTAGGAAGGGATTCACTCGTTTTCTTGCACTAGCATTTTATATGCTTCATCAATATCCAGGTCAGCATCTGTTAACACCACCAAAATCCCATGTTTTTCTGTACCCAATGCACTTCCACCCATAATACTACTTGGAGGAATCTCGAAATACAGAAATTTCAAGACACAAAACAAAAAAATTCCGAGATGATCATGTGACTACTGGTAATGCATTAAAACTACCGATTCAGAGCACTAATTAGTGTTCCAATAGAACACTAATGATATGACAAGAAAAAAAACAAAAGCAAAAAATAAACTAAAGATTAAAACATCACATTACGTTACAGTGGATGGGACCTATTGTTGATGCTCAAGAATTAGAGCTCGCATTTTTCTTAAAACTATAGAATAGGAGTTTTGAGTACAGAGATCTTGTGTGTTGGGAAGAGGCATTGAAGATGGAACACATAGTTGTGAGAATTCCCCTTGGTTATATGTACAATTTTGAGAGAGAGAAATAGGCTTACTGCGCAACTGAGAGAGAGAGAGAGAGAGAGAGAGAGAGAGAGGCTTAGGAGACAGCAAGAAGCCTTCCACCAGCCTTCATCATGCTCTTGAACTCGTCAAAATTAACCATTCCATCTCCATCCATATCAACCTTACTTATCATCTCCTTGCAACTCTCCACTCTCTTCCCTTCCTTCAACCCCAAGGAAGACAACACCAACCCTAGCTCCTCCACTGTAATCAACCCATCCCCATTTCCATCAAAAACAGCAAAAGCCTCCTTCAAATCCCCCTCTCCTACTCCCTTACCCCCACCCTCCTCCTCCCCAACCACCTCCTCTCGGCTCACCATAGACTCATACAACCCACAAAACTCGTCGAGATCAATCAACCCATCCCCGTTGGAATCCACCTTCTCAACAATATCCACAACCTCATTTTCCGTAATATCGATTCCAATGTTCCCAAGCGATTCTTTGAGCTCTCGCTTCGTTATAAAGCCATCGTTGTTCTTGTCGAACGTGGCAAAGACGCTCCTTAACTCACCCTTATTATGAGCGACAACGGCAGCAGCAGCAGCAGCAACAGTGGTGGTGGTGGTAGCGATGCTACTCTTCGCCGCCTTGCGAAGATCTTGTGAAGTAGTGGTTTTGGTGAAGAAAGATTGAAGCCAAGCCATGGTCTTCTTGTTGGGAAAGTTGAAGAGTGTGTGTAAGAGGCTTGCAAGGAAGAGAAGTGCTAGAAATACCAAGGCCATCAACATCATCTTCTTCTGTAGATCTAGCTTCAATGCAACAGAGAAAAATTAGAGAGAAGAAAACACAAAAGAACAAAGGGAATAGGATCGGTTACATGGTTTTTATAACGAAGGATAGAGAGTTGGGCAAGGGGACTAGTTGGGACAGAGGGTGATTTTTTTAAATTGATCATTGAAGAGAAAAGAAGTTACGCGTTGTTTGGTGCATAATTTTTATTCTAGAAAACGCGTTGATCTGATGTAACCGTAAAATAAGTTGTCTGCCGCGTGGAGCAACGGAAATATCTGTGCTGTCTTTTCCATTAACCTAATTATATGTAAAGCGCTATGGTGGTCCTCTCCAAGTCTCTTGCTGATTAAGCCCCCATTTGAGAAGTGATTATTTTAGAAGTTTTTTGGCTTTTAGTTATTTTAATAGATTATTTTAGTTTTTGTGTTTAGGAAGATAAGATAAATTTTTAATTGAATTGTTATATTAAAAAGTGTATTGAAATGATGTTTGAATTTAAAATGACAAAGTTGTCCTTAATTTATAATTTTTTAAATTAATGTAAAGGGGTAAAATGGTAATTTAGCTGTTGATGATGACTTTTGAGGCTGTGACAGTGTAGCTGAGCCTCTTTTTTGATTTTATTTTTTTTTTTGAAAAAATCTGATTTGGAGACTTTTTGGCTAATAACTCAAATCAGGCTATAATAGCCTCAACCATGGTTTCTCAAATAGCGCCTAAAAGTCACTTTTTTTTTTTTAGTCACAGTATTTTTCTTTTTTTTTTTTACATATTTTTTCAAAAAAAATCAAAAAAATCAGCTTTTAATTTCTCAAAACAACTCTTAATCTAAAACTAGCCTTGTCTGGAAAATTAACTATTTTAGTTGATTATTTGATTTTTTGATTATTTTAATTTGGCTAAAATTTTTTTTTTTGAAAAGTTTGTTGGTTTTTTTTTTTAGTTGATTTGATGGTTGAGAGAAAAAAAATAAAATGATTATAGGTTTGATGTAATATTTTGTGTTATTGATTATTTTAATCTATTTTTGCTTTTAATAGACTATTTTAACCCAATCTTCTTCCCATTTGGGGGTTGGAATGGCAATGGGGTAGGGTGGGGCGGGGATCACACTCCCCGTTCCCGATCTCCGATTGTGAAAATTCCCTTGGCCCCGGCCTCGATCCCCGATGGGGAACCTATCACCGTCCCTAGTTCCGCTTCCTAACGGGGATCGAGTTTTCCCGACCCCGAAAATCTTCCAAAAAAAAGGAAGCAAAACAATAGCTATCTCATCATCGTCAACATCAACAACAACTACAGTCTACAAAATCATCATCAACATCAACAACAACAAAATGTATATCTATATCTATATCAATGACGTTGATATAGTAAAGATCTTGAGAACCAACCAATGTATATATATATATATGTATATATTACCTCAGATCGGAAGAATAGTGAGAGAAGAATAGTGACAGTAGATCTAAAGACGATACATCAAATGGAGGTGTGAGAAAGAGAGAGAGTGGTGGTGGTGGTGGTGGTGGTGGTGCGATCAGCGACTGACAGTGATACTTAGAAATGTTTATTGCGGCTCAGATCTGGAAAGAGCTCTCCGTCGCCGATCTGTCTCTAGACTTCTCCATCGTGGCTTAGATCTGGAAAATGCTTATTCATCTCTCTCATAGAGAGTAGAGGGAGAAGAACGAGAGAGAGAGAGAGAGAGAGAGAGAGAGAGAGAAAGAGAGAGAGAGAGAGTTGAGAACTTGAGATATATAATATAATAAAGATAGTTACGACCTGTTCAAAGAACTTGAGATATATATATATATATATATAATGAAGCTATATAATATAATAACTGTTCGGGGGCTATTCGGGCTGGGGTCGGACTGGGCTACGGCTAGGGAATCTATCACCATCTTTGGCCCGAAAATCATCGGAGATTTAATTTTTAATACCATCCCCAGCCCTATATGGAGTAATTTTCAGGAAAAATCCGTTCTAATCGGGGTTGGGTCCTCATTAGGCCGGGATCAAATTGCCATCCCTATTTGGGGGCACAACATAAGGCCTGATGTTTTTGGGTTTTACCTAGGTGTGTTAAGATGATTTAAATCTTTTATTTTATAGAACACGTCAATAGATTATTCATTTTAAGTGACTAATGTAATTTTAAGAATGTACTTTTCAATTTTTAAATATAAATGTGATCTAATTATGTGATTATTGATGTTCCATCAATTTAATTTTTTGTCTAAATAATTTACTTGGTGGATTCTGCCTAACAATCTCCACGGATTAGAATGAGCCCCGCCCTTGCTCACAGCACAGGACTTCTTGTGTATATGTATGGCACAATAGTTACCCCACCCAGTATTAAGTGCAAAGTAAATTTTTTTTCCATAAATGTAGAGACTAATAAAATGAGTAGATTAAATAATCAAAGTAGGGTTCGTAGTGGATTTAAAAGCCTGGATTAGCTCGGTTTGGACTAGAGACAAACAAACTCATATTTTCTAGTAATACCATGCACTCTAAAAATTACTTAGAATTTAAAATATATAAATTATATTAATTCTGAATTTAACTTGCATCACACCAATTCTGAGTATTTTCAATATATTCAAAACAAAATAGTTCTTTGTTTGTGATGAGGCATAGTTGATGTTGAGTGTAGCCAGCCAACGGAATGGTTGGACCTAAACCCATTTTTTCAATATATTCAAAACAAAATAGTTCTTATTTGTGATGGGGCATAGTTGCTGTTGAGTGTAGCCAGCCTAAAACATTCAATTTTCCTTTTTCAAATTCTTCGGAGTTTTGTATAGGTTTGTATTTTATAGTACATACTTTATTTTTTTTATTTTTTATTTTTTATTTTTTATTTTTTTTTTTGGGGGGGATAAAAGATAGTTTTAGTTCTTAAAGTATGCCCTTTTTTTTTTAGTCCTTTAAATTTTAATTTTGTCATTTTAATTCTCAAATTTACCAATTTGAGTCAATTTAGTCCTACGTCTAACGCCTCACTTATTTTCTATTCTAACTTATTTCCTATTCTAACACTCCTCCTTAAACTGGCGCGAAAATATCTCTCATGTTCAGCTTGTTGAGAATGCCATGAAATGGTTTGCTCCCTAGCCCCTTGGTGAGGACATCGGCTAGTTAGTCTCTAGTCTTCACAAATGGAATACATATGATGCCACTAGTTAGTTTTTCTTTGATGAAGTGTCTATCAATCTCTATATGCTTGGTACATTTGATAACAAAAATATGGATAAGAGATAGTTTTAGTTCATAAAATATGCATTTTTTTTTGTCATTTTGGTCTGTCAAGTTTTAAATTGTCATTTTGATCCTTAAAGTTGTCAATTTGAGTCAACTTGGTCCTATTTCAAATTGACTATTTTGAGGACCAAAATGATAAAATTTAAAACTTGAGGGACAAAAATAACAAGAAATGCATATTTTAGGGACTAAAATTGTCTTTTATCCAAGGATAAGATACTATTCCCGTTATTAATGTAAACGGACATTAGAGATAGGATTAAATTGATTTAAATTTACAACTTTAAAGATTAAAACGACGAAGTTAAAACTTAAGGGACTAAAATGACAAAGAATGCATATTTTAAGGACTAAAATTGTATTTTATCCCATGTTGTTTTTAAAGAGTTTTATTTATGTTTATTAAATGAGATTGCTTCCTTATCAACTATTTGAATTTAAATTTTATCGCTATGTAATGCAATTTATCTATTATGCCTTTATTGATGAAGAAAATGTATTGTGGACTAATTGTAATATATTTCTTAAATGATATATAACAATTCTCTTAAAACTAACATCACATAATTAACAACAATCTCACCATGCATTTCACACAAGCTCTAATCATGATTTCCAAACATTTCCATCTAAGAAAATATCATTTGAATCCTGAGCCGTTCGATTAGACTGATAAAATATTGAGAGACATGACTTTTTGGTAAGTAGGTAGACTCCATTGGGAATGAGAGCAAGGCAAAATTATTTGATAATGTTGGGACAGGTCTATGTGTGGCGTTATAACTTAATTTTCATTAGTTAGTAAGTATAGTCAGATTTAATATTTTTTATTTGGTTTAAGAGAGAACACAAGTAGCATGTGTTGAGTTGTGTAAAGTATTGTTCTAAGATTATAAAAAATACTAGAGAACAAGAGTGTAAAATTTGTTTTAAGGACTCGTTTGGCAAGTGATTTTTTTAGTTAAAAAGTCAAAAAGTTACTAAAAAAAATTAAAAAGTCAACAATCTATACCAAAAAGTCAAAGATTCTCTTTTCTCTCTACTTTTTGCACATCTTTTTGTAAAAAGTCAAAAAGTCATTCTAAACATACTAATTTTTTTACATCATATTTTAGCCAAAAAGTCAAAAAATTAGTAAGCTGGTTATAATTAGCTTTTTGATTAAAAGCTGCTTATAAACTGTTTTTTTGTGAGAAGAGAAGTGGGTTATAATCTAGGAAGTGGATTATAACCTACTTTCCAAAAGAGACTTAAAAAAGCCTATTCCCAAACGAGGCCTAAGTATATTTATAAATTGAAAGTGACATTGAGTTGGGTTATATATAAATTTCACGGAAATTACTTGTCGGTGGAAAGTTGGGAAAATTATTACATATATATAGAGAAATTTATAATTTTAATTTTAATATTAATACAATTTATCATTAATTTATAACTGTTTTTCAATGTTTACACTGAAAATTTCCCTAAATTTTCCAAGTACACTCGTTTTTAGAACAATGTGCACTCGCACTGAGGGATAGAATCTTTCTTTAAGGTAGATTATATATATAGATATATTCTTTCAAAACTCGTAGCCGTTAGATTAAGTTTGAAAATTCTTGTAGCATTCTAATTTCTTGATTTTTTAATATTTTTTTTAAAAAAAATTAACTTGGTGATTGGTGATTGGTTTATAATAATTACACTATTGACACGCAATAAATGAAATCCTAATTTTCTTACTTTTTGCATCCCCAAGAGACCCATGTAATTATGGTATAAATGCCTCTTAATTTTTTTCCCTCTTAATTTTTTTGTTTTGTTTTTTGAAAAATAAATAAATAAACACTTATTAAATTCTTTCAAACTCCTCGGTCAAACCCCATGTATTTAATTTATATATTAAAAAAAATTAAAACAAATATAACGCAATAAATGAAATCATAATTTCCTTACTTTTTGCATCCCCAAGAGACCCATGTAATTATGGTATAAATGCCTCTTAATTTTTTTCCCTCTTAATTTTTTTGTTTTGTTTTTTGTAAAAAAAAAATAAACACTTATTAAATTCTTTCAAACTCCTCGGTCAAATCCCATGTATTTAATTTATATATTAAAAAAAATTAAAACAAATATAAATATCTATAATTATCCCGTGCATAGCACGGGTGATAGGCTAGTATTTATAAATTGAAAGTGACATTGAGTTGGGTTATATATAAATTTCACGGAAATTACTTGTCGGTGGAAAGTTGGGAAAATTATTACATATATATAGAGAAATTTATAATTTTAATTTTAATATTAATACAATTTATCATTAATTTATAACTGTTTTTCAATGTTTACACTGAAAATTTCCCTAAATTTTCCAAGTACACTCGTTTTTAGAACAATGTGCACTCGCACTGAGGGATAGAATCTTTCTTTACGGTAGATTATATATATAGATATATTCTTTCAAAACTCGTAGCCGTTAGATTAAGTTTGGAAATTCTTGTAGGTTGCAATTTTTATACGATCCAAACATAGCACAATAGAGAGATTTAGAGAAGAAAAAAATAAAATAAAATTGACAAGAGATATTTTGTTTAAAAGTTTTTTTGTTTAAAATTTTAAGATAGATCAATGACAAAGAGGGCACCTAGGAATTAAGGCCCCGTTTGTTTTGGGTTATACGGAGGGTATTGGGATTGTTAATACCTTGGGACTAGCATATGGGGTGTTTGTTTTGAGAGATAGCCTTGGGACTACTAATACCTTGGGACTAACTAATACCTTGGTATTACTAATACCTTGGTATTACTAATACCGTGTTTGTTTTGAGAGATAGGGAGGGTACTACTAATACCTTGGTATTACTAATACCCTTGGGGAGGGGATTCATAGTGAGGAAGTAGAGATGGTATTAGAAAAATAGTGAGGGGATTAGAAATTTTTTTATTTTTTTTATTTTTTATATATTGGGATTTTTTTTTTAAATATTAATGTTTAATTTTTATATTTTTATATTTGTTTTATTATTTTATATAAAAATAATTTAACAATTCCTCACTATTAATCCCCTCACTATTAATCCCCTCACTAACAATCCCCTCACTATTAATCCCCTCACTATCAATCCCCTCCATTCTATCTCTGAAAACAAACGACCCTCACTAATAATCCCCTCACTAACAATCCCCTCACTATTAATCCCCTCACTATCAATCCCCTCCATTCTATCTCTGGAAACAAACGGGGCCTAAAGGCCACTAGAAAATGACTTTAAAGTTTGTAGCATCTTTTGATTTTATTTTTTGGGTTTGCCTATATGTAGTTGGGCAAGAAGAAAATAATTTGGCTGATGGTAACATAGTAATATTGAATTTAGTGATTAACAAAGCAATAATGTTACAAATACAAAAAAAATAAAAAAAATAAAAATAAGAGGCTTTTTTTTTTTTTTGGTACATTCCGGGCCGAAGCCAAAACTACAGAGAAACTCTACGAGGAGAGCCAAGCTCCCATAAATCACTATCCAAAGCTGGAGCCAACCCAGAGGGTGCAGCTACTAAACATGTCCTGGTAGTAGTCATACTAAGGGCCCCTTTTGCAAGCAGATCAGCACAGGCATTGGCTTCCCGCCAGATATGTTGAAGGCTACACTCCCAGCTCCTATCGAGAAGATCCCAGATTTCTTGTAAAAGATTATACTGTGGGTGTAGGGGATTGGTTTTGGCCAACGCCGAAATTGCTTCCGCCGAGTCCGATTCAATGATGACCCGATGGTGTCCTGCACTCCAAGCCATCTGTAAACCTTGCCATATACCCCATAATTCAGCAGTCATCACCGATGCATGGCCCACATGCTGCTGGAAACCACACATCCATCGGCCTTGATCATTACGAATTAACCCACCACATGCAGCCTTACGGTCGCAATAAACCGCCCCATCAACATTGACCTTTACCCAATCCGAAGGAGGTGGCTGCCATTTAACGTGGGTGGTAGGTGCATCCTGCGCGTGCAACCGTTTGAATGGCGAAATTCCTGAACCCGACTATGAATATGCGCCACGAGTTGAAAGGGCTCCTGAAAAGCACTGTCATGCAGTTGTTGATTCCGCCAAAACCATAGAGAGAAGATAGCAGCCATGAAAGTTAGGGCCCACTTATGGTTGCAACCAGCAGCCCAAGGAGGGTTGCCCAGATTCACATCAATCCAACCTGGAAAAGGAAGGGAAAAGAAATGCAACCACTGTGAAGGAGGAATAAGCTCAGACCAAACTTGTTTCGATCGCGGGCAATCTCGAAGAGCATGAAGAGAGGTCTCAGCATGGTGAAGACAGATAGGACAAGATGAATCAACACTCAAATGTCTTTGATGCTTCATTGCATTGGTTAAGAGACGGTCCCTCCGTGCGAGCCAAGTAAAGTGCTTCCATCGATTAGGCCCCTTTGCCAGATCCTCAGTATAAGCAGCCCTTGAAGGAACTTGCTGCTGACAAGAATGGTGTGCTGACTTAGTGGAAAATATTCCATTGGGGGAGTGCTTCCAACTTAACAGATCAGGATTGTCCGCAGCCGGTCGAACCACAACCGCACGCAAAGCATCCAAGTCATCCCTAGATAACCAACGAGTCAATCTTGGCCAATCCCAACCAATGCCATCCGTCCAATAGTCGCAAAGTTTGAGAAGCAGCTCATGTGTTGGGATGAGAGAGAGGACACGCTCTTGAAGAGGGGAGTCACCCAACCACAAATCCGTCCAGAAATTGATTGTTCTGCCATTCCCAACGCGCCAATGGGAACCATCTTTTAATATAGAAGCACTCTTGGTGATACTACGCCAAGTGTAGGATGAGTAATTAGGACAAGGATCCCATAGTTTCCTTCCAACTGGTAAATATTTGATGCGGAGAGCACTAGCCCAGGGTGCAGTTTCATGTAATACCCGCCAACCCAACTTGGCTAACAAAGCATTATTAACATCTCTCATCTGTCGAAGGCCCAAACCCCCAGCCCCTTTAGGTTGGCACACATCCTCCCAAGCCACAAGAGACATGTGCTGCTGCGTTTGATCACCACCCCAAAGAAAACGACGGTGATATTTGTCAATAGTTGAGCACACTGAGCTAGGAAGATGTGTAGATTGCATAGCATAGGCAGGTATGGAGGAAGTGACTGATTGTATGAGAATAGCTCGTCCAGCTAACGATAGTTGGCGAGCTTTCCACCCTGCTAATCTGTTCCGAACCCGATCAAGGATGTGGTTATACGTGGTTTTGGACACCCGATTGTGTAAGATAGGGACACCCAAATATTTACCCAAATTTAAAGCAATAGGTATGCCACTTTCCATACTCAAACGCTGCCCAGTCTGTCTAGGAACATTTGGAGGGAAATAGATTCTAGATTTCTGAAAATTTACTCGCTGGCCCGATGAAGCACAAAAAGAGTGCATAATGTTTTTAATGACCAACATTTGCCTGCTAGAAGCCTTCCCAAACAGAAACATGTCATCCGCAAAAAAGAGATGTGAAAAGCTCGGCCCTTGTCGAGAGATTTTAACTGGCTTCCAGTGCCGTTGGGTGACTGCCTTAGAGATGTTCCGCCCCAATTTTTCAAGGCAGAAGAGAAAAAGATAAGGTGAGAGGGGGTCCCCTTGACGTAGGCCTCTAGAGGGTTGGAAATAAGGGGTGATCTCACCATTCCAAAGAAGTGCAAGTTGTGTCGTAGACACACAGTGTAGAATGAGCGAGGTCCATGACCTAGGGAACCGCATTTCATTTAGCACCTGTTCTAGGAAACTCCATTCTATTCGGTCGTATGCCTTTTCCAAATCGATTTTAATGGCCATGGTTCCATGAGTACTCTTAGACCTTTTCATTGAGTGTAACAATTCTTGAACCAGAACAATATTGTCAGTAGCTTGTCGTCCCGGAATGAAGCTACCCTGTAAGGGGCTAACCAATTTGTTTAATAAGGGCCACACTCTGAGCACCAGAACTTTGGAGAGTATCCGCATAGTAACATTACTGAGCGAAATAGGTCGGAAATGGGTCAGAAGTGAGGGGTGATCAGTCTTGGGGATGAGTGTGATCAAGGTTTTATTCAAATCCACAGGAATTTGCCCTGACTGGAAAATATCCTGAATCACAGTGGTGAGAGAAGGCCCACAGACATCCCAGAAGCGTTGGTAGAAGAAAGGTTGAATCCCATCCGGCCCAGGGGCCTTAAAGGGGCCCAAAGAAAAAACTGCAGTTTTGACCTCCATTAAGCTGATAGGGCGCGCTAAAGTAGTCACCTCTTGCGGTGTTAAGCAGGGCAAAGACTGAGATAATATAGGAACAGGATCCACCAACTCAGTCGTAAATAGCTTCTGAAAGTGTTGAACAGCTCTAGCCTGAAGCTCAATCTGGTTGGTGCACCAAGTATCATCATCATTTTTTAAAGCCATGATCCTATTGCGTCTGCGCCGAATAAGTGTCGAAGTATGAAAGAAACGAGTGTTGGCGTCACCAAACATGAGCCAGTTGGATCTTGATTTCTGGTACCAAAGCACTTCCTCTTGCAACAACAATTTATTATACTCAATGGTGAGGTGAGATTCAAGCTGCTCAAGGAAAGGATTGGACGTCAAACTCAAAGCTTGTTGAATACCATGCAGCCTTGCTAAAACACGCTTTTTATTCCCAAAAATATTCCCAAACACCTCCCTGTTCCAAGTAGTAGCTGCAGCCACGAACCTGTCAATTGTAAGAGGCAAGTCTTTCTCAGAAAAATTCCATGATTGTTGAACAAGAGTTTCAAACGTAGGGTGGGTTAACCACGCAGCCTCCATTCGAAATGGACGTCGCAGAGGGTGAGGGACAAACCCAATAAGCGAGATAAGGAGTGGACAGTGGTCAGAATTAACCCTAGGAAGGTGTTGAACCCAAGCTTCAGGAAAAAGGGTGTGCCATGGGTCATTACAGAGAGCTCGATCAAGTCTTTCTTTAATATTTGCTAACCCATGCCGGCCATTGGTCCAAGTGAATTTGGGTCCTGAAAACCCCAAGTCAGTCAAATTACATGCATCAATGACTTGCGCAAAGCGCGAGAGGCGCTGCTGGGTGGAAGGTGCACCGCCTTGTTTCTCAGAGTTGGAACTTATCTCATTGAAATCACCCGCAATAAGCCAGGGAAGGGGGAGACCATGAGCAACATCCACAAGATAATTCCATAATTCTGAACGAGCAAGAGAGTTCGGACTAGCATACAAAGCTGTGAAGAGCCAATCTGCTTCACCCTTTCTCCTAATAATTACACTAAGAGCTTGGGGATGGGGGGGTAGAACATCCACTTCTACTAAGTCGTTTCGCCAAAACAGCCAAATACCACCAGCAAAACCCGTGGCTTCAACTACTGCCATATCTGAAAAACGGGTTCGGCGGATTATTCGTTGAGCTTTGTTGCTTGTGACCCGAGTTTCAAGTAGAACCAAAATAGTAGGGTCATGAGACCGAGCAAGTTCGCAGATCGTCCTGAACGTAGCATCATTGCCAGCTCCCCTGCAATTCCAAACAAGAATCTTCATGGAGATGAGCGAAAAAGAAAGGCCAAAACCCGGATTAAATGTCCATCTCAGCTGACCCAGGATGGTCAACCCGTGTTTCCATAACGGCTGCAACAGACCCATCACCTTCAAGAACCGGGTAAGAAACATCACGATCTTGCACTAGTCCCTCATCAGAATACGGGGGGTAGCTTTCACCATCCGCTGGGTCACAGCAATGGGAAAGGAAAGAGTGATTAGAGTGGGGCAAGCCATCCGGTGGTCGACCAGGGACTGAAGGGATCACCTGATCAGAAGGGAGGGAAGGAGCGGGAGGGATGGGAGGTAAGGTGGCAGGTTGACCAGCCAAGGAGTGTTCATTTTGACTCTCTCTCCTAGTGCCTGAACTTCCTGCCATGAAGGAGCGAAGGGGGGGAAAATCTTGTAAGGATGTGGATAGATTGAAGGGAGATGAATTTGGGGTATGGCTTGGGCGATTGGGGGCTCTATCTGGATGAGAGGCAACCCGTGGGTTATGTTTTTGGCGACGTGGGCTTGAAGGAAGAGGCTTTTTAGAGGGGACTTGAAAAGGTAGAGGGATGGGTCGAGAGGTTTGCCCAGTAAAGGGCCCAATGTTGGAGTCACAACCCAAAGAAAAGGGGCCCAATCCATTTGTATCCAAAGAAGACGTTGGCCCAACATTATCAAGGAAGTCAGTTCCATACTCATCCCCGAGGGCTGAAAAACGATTACCCCTACTACCAGGTGACACGATAGCTTTACCCTTTTGTACGTTGGAATATGCATTAGTTGGCCCAACTGTCCTTCTCCCACCATTTTCAGTGACTAGGGGATTATCCATTTTGTCAGAGTTTGTACAACGTGGGCGGCCGACTGTACCTCGAGAACGTGATGGTGCTAACATCCACGGTCCAAATTTATGCTCTGAATCAGCACCGGCCGGCGCCCCTGGCACCGTAGCATTCCCTGTTTCTGTCACCACAGTTGGCATTAGCGATGGACATCCCTCTTTCTTGTGTCCATATTTTCCACACTCAAAGCAGATAAGGTGTAAAGCTTCATATTCAACAGGAAATTCCACATTGTTAATACCTACCTTGGAGACCAGAGCGTTCTTGAGATTAAGCTCGACACAGACCCTAGCAAATCTCCCTCGTGATGCATCCGCTGTAAGCTTATCCGTTTTGATAGCTCGGCCAACCAAGCTACCCAACCTTAGTAAGAGGCTTTCATTAAAATATTCAATCGGCACACCTGGAAATCGAATCCAAACCATGGTAGACGGTAGTTCATTGGCAACTGGACGAAAGTCGGGGCGCCATTTACTGACCGTTAAATAATGCCCCAGAATAACCCATGGTCCATCCAACAGAGCATGAAGATAATCTGCCTTACATGCAAAACGAACCAAGTAATAGCCCTCACCTACATCAATGATATCAATACCTTGCTGAAGCCTCCAGAGCTGTTTCAACCTCTGGGCCAACAGACGGTATCCGACAACGCGCCCTAGAACTTTAACAATGAGTGCCTTACGCCAGGGAGCTCGAAGGGTTGACAGTTCTTCAGGTGGGACTGTGAGTCTGGGGCAATCAGGGACCAGCAGAGTGTCATCAGCCTCGAGGAGGGTAGGCTCCTCATCATCACTGTCGCCCTGGTACCAAAGCTTGGTATTGTCCCCAGTGAGGGCCTCCATGAAAGACGAACCCGGCAACCCAGAGTGGGTGTGAGATAGCTCACGAGCTTCCCCAATGTCCATGTGGAGGGGACCGCCCCCCTCGTCCTCAATCTCCTCCAGGGACCCATCCTCCCGTCGGCGTTTGATTTTCTTAGTGCTCCGCCGAAGCAGATCTGTTTCTTGGGCGGCAATCGTTTTGCTGGCTCTTTCTCTCTCTAGCTCCATCTCTCACTAAAATAAGAGGCTTTTGTACACTCTCAATTAACATGTCAAAGGAAAAATTATTGAGTGTTCGTGAAGCACCACGTGTTTGTGTCATTCACCAATTATTATATACTATGTCTCATGTTGTTTTCTAGTCACTCAATACAAAATTATTGATCTCACATTTTTCACCAATCAAAATACTCTTAGAGTACCACGTAATTGTATCTCAAAATCGCTAAATAACTTCTTATGTCAAAGTGTCAAATCTCTATCAAAAGTAAAATAGATAAAATAGAATAAATTACCACTTGAATTATGTGAAGGGGCATATAACTAATCACGTAAAATAATCTTAACAATACATATTAAAATTCAAAATTTTACATTATAATGTTGATGTATGTGTAGACTTTATTAATGAAAGAATTTTAAACAGAGACCTGAGGTATTGTTGAATGGAGCGTTATTCTTCTAGTGGGTTGGACAGAGAGGGAGAGAGAATGAGTGATGCAACCAACAACAACCGTGTTAAATTACAGAGGGGGCATCGGATGCATTTTTTTGTTTTATTCTTAGTGGTTTGTTTTTTGGGTCAATGGCTTTAATTTAAAGTCACGACAAAACAAACAACACTATCTTCCCTTCTTTGTTTCTTTTTTAATTTAATTAATTAAATAATTTTTTTACCGTGTTAGCTACTACAACGCGTTGGTCATGCCCTTATTAAAGTCCGATTATTTTGTTACCTAAAATTCCAAACACACGGAATATTTTTTTTTTTTTTTTGGGTTTACACTTTTACTTTAATTTCTTTATGACAATTTATACGGATCGTCTATATATTTGGTTATTTGTATCATTTTAGCTTTTATAGTTTTAATTGATTTAGTTTTAATCCTTAATTTTATATTTTTTATCCATGTATTTTAATTGATAATGTCGTTTAGATTTTTGACAAAAAAATTTCATGGAGCTAGTTGAGGTTTAGTCTGAATTATAAATCAAGTTTATAATTTTGCTCTAGAAAACATGATACGTCTCATTTATGTATGCATTTATCATAAAAAAATGTTAATAATTAGAATTAATTGAATTAATTTGAGATAAAATAAAAAAATCATAATTAAAATCGATCTAATTGCAATTACAAGAATGAAATTAGCACAAGGGCTTACGTAGGAGCACTAGCAATGTAATTTGTCCATTTCTTTATGTTTAATTATAACATTTAACTCGTAAGACCTGGCTTCCCTCCAGTCTTGGATCAAATTGAAGGGTGTTGTTGCGTTTGTGGGGGCTCACCACGGGTTCCGTTTCGATAATCCAAACCGTTCAATGTGTAGAATTCGTTGAGTACTATATGTGTGTAAAATATCACGTTGATCGGATATCAATAGCAGCGTGATTAAATCAATTTGTATATATAAAAAAAAGGACGATGAAAAAATAAACGGTTGACAAAAAATTGATCTGATGAGATAGTTATCGATATTTGATCAACGTGATTTTTTTACATGTATATTGTTAGACTTATTTATTTTGATGATTTGTTTAATTATGTTTTAATTTATTTGGAAGGGAAAAATAGAATCACAATTTATTTTGATGATTTATTTAATTATATTTTAATTTATTTGGAAGAGAAAAATAGAATCACAATTTATTTTGATGATTTATTTGAAAGAGAAAAATAGAATCGACATTTATTTTGATGATTTATTTAATTATGTTTTAATTTATTTGAAAGAAAAAAATAGAATCAAAATTTATTTTATCCCATTATTTCTCACCTAAACCTTATCCTAGATGTTGTTAAAATGTATTTAATATTTGATTAAATCAGGAGTTCAAACAGCTCAAAAATAGAGGTTCAAACAGCCCAGCCCAGCAGCAGTTCAAAAGGTTCAAGTGGAAGATATTCAAATTTGTAATGATGGAGTGGAAGATATTCAAATTAGTAATAATGGAGTGAAAGATATTCAAATGAATATAACGGTTATAAATTCAAATGAATACAACTGCTATAAACGGCTATAAATTTCATTATATATACCAAAGCTTGTGATGTGAACAAGTTACGGCAAGTGCAAACAAGTTACAGAAACTAGAAAATATTCTTTGATCTAAAATCACTCTCATCTATTCTCTGAAAATTTTTCTGAGAAGTGTTCTTCAATTTTTGTCTACATCCTCTCTCAGAAATTATGTATTAAGTTGTATAATTTTAAGCCCATATTTCTTGTGTGAGGATTACAGAAAAATCAGAGTCTCATTTTTATATTTATCTTTGAGAGATAATTTTTGTAACTTTCTGTGAAAGCAAAAACACATTATTTTCAATCCTGTAAGAGTGTAATACTCTCAGTGTTTTTTGGACTTAGAAAGTCTGTGTAAAATCCGTGGAGGATTACTCCATCTGTGAAAGGGTTGCTAGCACCCTTTGAAGCTAGAGAAAAGTGAAAAATCTCAAATGAAGCTTGAGGAGTGGACGTAAGCCGAGTTGAAACCGAACTACTAGAAATTTGTTCGTTTCTCTCTCCCTTATCTATTTATTTTATTTAAATTGCCATAACTATATTTCATATTTTTATTATACTAAAATCATTAATTGATATAGTTGTTAGAACACTTGTTTTAATTATTTTTATTTCATTAATCATATTTATCTATTGTGTTAGTCATAATTTTTTATTAGGATATTATTATTTTTATTTGTAAAAACATAATTCACTCCTCTTTTAGGTTGTCTTTTGGGTAACATATATATTACTCAACAAATTTTACATATTAACGATTCAAATTATCGAAACGGAACTTGTGGTGAACCCCTACGGACTCAACAACACCCTTTAATTTGATCTGAGACGGGAGGGAAGCTATTGGCTAACTCGTATACCTTACATAAAGTTTTAATCTTACCATTTGGTCCATCTACCATTAATAAATATAACATAAATTGAAAGTGAAGGTATTGAAATGAGATTTTAATAAAAATATAAGGACTAAAGTGGCAATTTATTAAAAGTGTAATGATGTTAATGAGATAATAAAAATGTCACATGTTCGAAATGAAAATTTTCGTCAACTTTGTTAGATGGATAAAAATGTGAGGTTACAAATTAACTTAAAGTGTAGAAGATTGACTGTCACAATTAAAGGTGATAAGACTTAAGTGATGTGATTAAAAAAAAAAGAAAAAAGAATAAACTATCAACATGTCCGAATAGTTAAATTTAATTCCCATTAAATCCTATTAAAAATAAGTCTTAATAAAATTGTTGCTAAAAATTATTTTTTTTGACAATTATTTACATATGTCGGTAAAAATTAATAATTAGTGACTTTTTTGTCATGATTTTTATAAATTATAGTTAAAATTTACAATTAGTGACTTTTTATGACAACTTTTTTCATAGGACTTATTAGACAATAAGCCTACTTATTAGGACCTACACGTAAGTACTCCGTTAAAATAAGATTTTGATGAAAACATAAAATCACGAAGATAAATGAGTTTTTTTTTTTTTTTTTTTTTTTAAAATTTTTTTCCATTTAACCCTATTTCTCTCCTTTACTTATCCAAACGAGTCACATGAATCAAAAGAAATATATACACTTCTTGTTCTTCTTGTTTTTCGTAGAACCCAATTCAAACGGGTTGAGACGACCATCTTTTTAATTTTGCACTCGTTTGGCGTAAAAAATTGGGAGGTTTTTTTTAGTTATTTTAGTTATAAAAAAATAAAATAAATTAAAAAATTAATAAGATAAAATATCATATTTAAACCATAATCATTTTATTTTTTTCTCACAAAAATCAAAAAATTCATCTTAAACAAAAAATTTTAATCTCAAATTAAAATAATCAAAAAATTTTAATCTCAAGTGAAGCTTGAGGAGTGAACATAGGCCAAGTTGAAACTGAACCACTAGAAATTTGTTTGCATCTCTCTCCCTTATCTCTTTATTTTATTTAAATTGCCATAGCTATATTTCATATTTTTATTGTGCTAAAATCATTAATTGACATAGTTGTTAGAACACTTGTTTTAATTATTTTTATTTCATTAACTATATTTATCTATTGTGCTAGTTATAATTTTTTATTAGGGTATTATTATTTTTATTTGTAAAAATCTAATTTACCCCCTCTTAGGTTGTTTTTTGGGTAACATATGTATTACTCAACAAGTTCACATATTGATGATTTAAATTATCAAAACGGAACTCGTGGTGAACCCCTACGGGCCCAACAACACCCTTTAATTTGATTTGAGACTGGAGGGAAGTTATTGGCTAACTCGTATACCTTACATATCTTATCATTTGGTCCATCAACCATTAATAAATATAACATAAATTGAAAGTGAAGGGATTGAAATGAGATTTTAGTAAAAATATGAGGACTGAAGTGGTAATTTATTAAAAGTGTGATGATGTCAATGAGATAATAAAAATATCACATGTTCCAAATGAAAATTTTTGTCAACTTTGTTAGATGGATAAAAATGTGAGGTTACAAATTAACTTAAAGTGTAAAAGATTAACTGTCACAATTTAAAGGTGATAAGACTAAAGTGATGTGATTAAAAAAAAAAAAAAAGGATAAACTACTAATATAGGTCCTAATAGTTAGATTTAATTCCCATTAAGTCTTATTAAAAATAAGTCTTAATAAAATTGTTGCTAAAAATTATTTTTTTTGACAATTTTTTACATACGTTGCTAAAAATTAATAATTAATGACTTTTTTGTCATGATTTTTATAAATTGTCCTTAAAACTTACAATTAGTGACTTTTATGACAATTTTTTTTCATAGGACCTATTAGATAATAAGTCCACTTATTAGGACCTCCACGTAAGTACTCCATTAAAATAAAATTTTGATGAAAACATAAAAACACAAAGATAAATGAAATTTTTTTTTAAAATTTTTTTTTTCCATTTAACCCTATTCCTCTCCTTTACTTATCCAAACGAGTCACATGAATCGAAAGAAATATATACACTTCTTGTTCTTCTTGTTTTTCATAGAACCCAATTCAAACGGGTTGAGACGACCATCTTTTTAATTTTGCACTCGTTTGGCATAAAAAATTAGGAGGTTTTTTTGAGTTATTTTAGTCATAAAAAAATAAAATAAATTAAAAAATTAATAAGATAGAATATTATATTTAAACTATAATCATTTTATTTTTTTCTCACAAAAATCAAAAAATTTATCTTAAACAAAAAATTTTAATCTCAAATTAAAATAATCAAAAAATCGAAAAATTAACCAACGATCCAAACGAAACACAGGGTCTTGAGTCAGGGTAAAAGAAGATTGTCACTTACAAGTCAAACAAAAAAAAAAAAATTGAAAATATTATTTTTTGGTTTGAGTCAATGGAAAATGACCCGTACAATTTGGGAGGCCGCATTGGCCGGCATTGCGATTGGGCAATTTTGGTCTATTTTCGGGTCAGTCTATGTATCGAATTTATTTGTCACTAAGGCTTGGTTTGGGAACAGGCTATTTTAGTAACTTTTTGACTTTTTACGAAAAGGTGTGCAGAAAAGTAGAGAGGTGATGTGATGTGTTTTAGTTGACTTTTTGGCTTTTTGACTATTTTAGCCACTTCCCAAACATAGCTTAAGTCCTGTTTTAATTTTTAATAATAATTTTTTTATTATATAAATATCTTTAACAAATACAATTAATCTATTTATATTTTTCACACCATATTTTAATATAAAATAACACAAATAAATTAAAAAAATCAAAATTCATAAACAAAAGTCAAAATGTCATAGTTATTTATCACTTTGAGAAATTTATTTTGTCCCATTATTTCTCACCTAAACCTTTATCCTAAATATTATTAGAATGTATTTAATATTTGATTAAATCAAGAGTTCAAACAGCCCAAAATAGAGGTTCAAACAGTCCAAAAACAGAGATTCAAACAGCCCAGCCTAGCCGAGCAGCAGTTCAAAAGGTTCAAGTGGAAGATATTCAAATTTGTAATGATGGAGTGGAAGATATTCAAATTAGTAATGATCAAGTGGAAGATATTCAAATGAATACAACGGCTATAAACGGTTATAAATTCAAATGAATATAACTGCTATAAACGGTTATAAGTTTCATTATATATACCAAAGCCTCTGATATGAACAAGTTACAGCAAGTACAAACAAGTTATAGAAATCAGAAAATATTCTTTGATCTAAAATCACTCTCATCTATTTTCTGAAATTCTTTTTAAGAAGTGTTCTTCAATTTTTGTTTATATCCTCTCTCATAAATTATATATTAAGTCATAATTTTAAACCCATATTTCCTGTGTGAGGATTACAGAAAAATCAGAGTCTCATTTTTATATCTATCTTTGAGAGATAATTCTTGTAGCTTTCTGTGACAGTAAAAATACCTTCTTTTTAATCCTGTAAGAGTGTAGTACTTTTAGTGTTTTTTGGACTTAAAAAGTCTGTGTAAAATCTGTGGAGGATTGCTCCATCTGTGAAAAGGTTGCTAGCACCCTGTGAAACTAGAGAATAGTGAAAAATTTCAAGTGAAACTTGAGAAGTGGACGTAGGCCGAGTTGAAGCTGAACCACTAGAAATTTGTTTGCTCCTCTCTCCTTTATCTCTTTATTTTATTTAAATTGTCATAATTATATTTATCTATTGTGCTAGTTATAATTTTTTATTAGGGTATTATTATTTTTATTTGTAAAAACTTAATTTACCCCTCTCTTAGATTGTCTTTTGGCTAACATATATATTACTCAACGAGTTCTACATATTGACGATTCAAATTATCGAAACGGAATTCGTAGTGAACCTCTACGGGCCCAACAACACCCTTTAATCTGATCTGAGACTGGAGGAAGTTATTGGCTAACTCGTATACCTTACATAAAGTTTTAATCTTATCATTTGGTCCATCTACCATTAATAAATATAACATAAATTGAAAGTGAAGGGATTGAAATGAGATTTTAGTAAAAATATGAGGACTAAAGTGGCAATTTATTAAAAGTGTAACGATGTTAATGAGATAATAAAAATGTCACATGTTCCAAATGAAAATTTTCGTCAACTTTGTTAGATGGATAAAAATGTGAGGTTACAAATTAACTAAAAGTTTAGAAGATTGGTTGTCACAATTAAAGGTGATAAGACTAAAGTGATGTGATTAAAAAAAAATAAAAATAAGATAAGTTATCAATAGGTCCTAATAGTTAGATTTAATTCCCATAAAGTTCTATTGAAAATAAGTTTTAATAAAATTATTGCTAAAAATTATTTTTTTTGACAATTTTTTACATACATCGTTAAAAATTAATAATTAATGACCTTTTTGTCATGATTTTTATAAATTATCGTTAAAACTTACAATTAGTGACTTTTTATGACAAATTTTTTTTCATAGGACTTATTAGACAATAAATCCACTTATTAGAACCTACACGTAAGTACTCCATTAAAATAAGATTTTGATGAAAACATAAAAACACAAAGATAAATGAGTTTTTTTTTTTTTTTTTAATTTTTTTCCATTTAACCCTATTTCTCTCCTTTACTTATCCAAACGAGTCACATGAATCAAAAGAACACTTCTTGTTCCTCTTGTTTTTCATAGAACCCAATTCAAACGGGTTGAGACGACCATCTTTTTAATTTTGCACTCGTTTGGCATAAAAAATTAGGAGGTTTTTTTTAGTTATTTTAGTCATAAAAAAATAAAATAAGTTAAAAAATTAATAAGATAAAATATTATATTTAAACCATATTCATTTTATTTTTTTTTTCACAAAAATCAAAAAATTCATCTTAAACAAAAAAATTTTAATCTCAAATTAAAATAATCAAAAAATTAACCAACATTCCAAACGAAACACAGGGTCTTGAGTCAGGGTAAAAGAAGATTGTCATTTACAAAGTAAAAAAAAAAAAAAAAAAAAAAAAAATTGAAAATATTATTTGTTGGTTTGAGTCAATGGAAAATGACCCGTACAATTTGGGAGGCGGCATTGGCCGGCATTGCGATTGGGCAATTTTGGTCTATTTTCGGGTCAGTCTATGTATCGAATTTATTTATCATTAAGTCCTGTTTTAATTTTTAATAATAAATTTTTTATTATATAAATATCTTTAACAAATACAATTAATCTATTTATATTTTTCACACCATATTTTAATATAAAATAACACAAATAAATTAAAAAATAAAAATTCACAAACAAAAGTCAAAATATCATAGTTATTTATCACTTTGAGAAATTTCTCGTTATCATTATTAGTACAAAATGATCATTTTACAATTCACAAAATATACATCTAAAAAGTTGTCCTTCTAATTTTTAATTTTTAATTTTTTTTTTTTTTATCAAAATGAGCGAATATGTAAAAAAAGTTCAAGACTTATGAGTAAATAAGTTCGGTATATAGGATCTGTTGGTAATTATATATTTTGTTATTATTGGTTGCTTTGTTGGGCTAGAAGTCTAGAAGTAATTTGTTATGTGTTGTTAGTTACTTATGCTGTGATCTTGACGAATGAGAAAGCTCAAAGGATAATGGGTGGCTCATTTCTTTGTCTTTCAATTATCTAACAAATGTGAGTTCATATTATTTAGCTTGTAAAATTTCTCATTATGTATTGATTGAGAGCACTGCGTGAATAATGTCACTAGTACTCTAAGATTATTAAATAATTATCTATTATAACATGTTCTAATCTACTTATAAATTTGTTCATAAATCCACAATTTTAAGAATAAAATAAAATAAAAAGCTTATAAACCTCCTTTTAATTTTTAATTTTTTTTAAAGATTGTCTTCTATTGACATTGTCCCGGCAGATTGTCTTCTATTGACATTGTCCTTGGCAGGTTGAATGGAATACTTATAAACAGGTTCTAAACTTCCTCCTTTTTGACATTGTCTTCCATTGTTTCTATTGGGCCCTAATCCTAAGCTATCTTTGTGTTTGTCTTTTTTTATGGTCCAAGTCTTGAGCTACCTCCTTTGACATAGTTTTCTTTGGTTATTTTAAATCATACTTTATTGATCCTTCTTCTTCTTCTTCTTTTTTTTTTTTTTTTTTTTGGGTTGAAATTTTCTTTATTGCCTTTTTAATTAATTTTTTAAATATATAAATTATATTAATTCTGAATTTAACTTACATCGCACCAATTCTGAGTATTTATCAATATATTCAAAACAAAATAGTTTTTTTGTGATGAGGCATAGTTGATGTTGAGTGTAGCCAACTACTGGAATGGTTGGACCCAAAACCATTCAATTTTCCTTTTTCAAATTCTTCATGGAGTTTGTGTATAGGTTTGTACTCTCTTTTTTTTTTTTGCCTAGAGGAGGTTGTACTTTACAGAACATACTTTTTTTTGGTGGTGGCGTCTTTTTTAATTTTTAGGGATAAGAAATAGTTTTAGTTCCAAAGTATGCATTATTTTTTATTTTAATTTCTTAAATTTTAATTTTGTCATTTTGATTATGAAATTTGTCAATTTGAGTTAATTTGGATGTCTGTCTATATTTGATAACAAAAATATGGATAAAAGACAATTTTGTGTTTTTAAAGTATGCATTTCTTATCATTTTAGTCCTTCAAGTTTTAAGTTTTATCATTTTGGTCCTTAAAGTTATCAATTTGAGTCAATTTAATCCTAACTCAAATTGATAATTTTGAAGACTAAAATGATAAAATTTAAAACTTAAGGGACTAAAATGACAAGAAACACAAACTTTAGGGACTAAAATTGGAAAAATTTTACTTGCAAAATGATGGGTCGTTACACACACAAAAAATAAACACTAAACTATACCAAATTCTTTTAGAATAATGGCAAGTCTATGTGTCAATCCACAGGGACAAATGTGAAATTAGACTAATTCAATCGCTAAATTCCTAAATTAATTTTGATTAAAAAGATTGAGAGATTTTATGACTAAACTGGAATTAAATGAAATTGAAAAATTAAATTGACAATTAAAATTAGGGTTTGAGATATTAATTTTTAAGAAAAATTCTAGAGCAAAAAATTCACCACTAATCACATAAATGAGATTTAACATCGGCCATCAATTGCAATCCGGTTTGAAATACCCAATATTTCACAATTACAAGTTTGAAATATTGATCAAGAGGATTGTCGCATTCAACATACAGGCACGAATTATCCCAAGTAGCACGGACGCTTTTCTCTAAACTATGTTAGTAACACGACCCGCCTCGTAGCATGACTCGCCTGCATCGTACTTTAAACACAAATACAAAGAAAACTAATGTATGGAATGTCTTAAACAATCACAAAGAGCAAAATACTTGCAAAGTTGAAAGGAACAATTATTAAAAACTTTTAAATCATCCATACATTGGTTCAAACCGATTCACAATGAAAGCTTATGAAAAATCTTTTACATAGCTAAGGTTTCATCAAAATTCTAGAAAAGAAGAGCCTAGCTACTCATGGAGGAGTGCGAAGAGTCGAAGACCCCATGGAAATTGGATTAAAAGCTTGAAAATTCTTTTCTCCAAACCCTAACCTCTCTCTTGTTGGAAAAAATCTCAAAACCCTAATCCAATCTCTTTCTTGCCTTTTTATACCTCTGTTGTCTTTCAAATAGGGTCAAAACATTGAGTCCGCTTTGAGAGGTACGGCATGTGCGAAAAAGTCAACGACGTGTCACGACTCCGCTCCTGCACCCAAGGGTTAAGATCGTGATGGCCAAGAATTCAAGGTTACCTACGGCCAATTCAAAAACAAATAAAGAAACGCAAGCGGACGAAATATTTAAATGAGGGTACCAAAATAATCATTGGAGTTTCTATTTTTATTACAAAATTTATTGACCAAGAAGGCCGATATTTACATAGAAAAATATCAATAAAAGTGCTGAGTGTATCTATTCCGCAGCCCCGCATCTAAGATTTTCCCAAAGCTATTTCCTGAAAATTTGTAAACAACTATAAGTACATGGCAGAGTGAGAAATATTATACCAAGAGTATAAGGGACACGAAATAACCATGGATCGTTAGTTAGGCCAAAACATTTACATAAACAAATCATTTAAGTAATGCATAATATTTAAGTAGCGTAATCGAAATACGGTTATGTAACCACAACCACAAAGATGTAATGTAGTAGTGACAATCGTAGCGATAATGCACGGATTCAAGAGGTGGCTCGTACGGATTCTAGAGGTGGCTTCCACGATAGTGTAGCACTTAGTTCCGGCGGATTCTAGAGGTGGCTCCCACAATAGTGTAGCACACTGTTCCGACGAATTCTAGAGGTGGCTCCCACAATAGTGTAGCACTTAGCTCCGCACAGCACTTTGGTCCGCACAAAACAGAGGTCAATGGATCTGAGTGTCACAAAGTAACTAAACAGAGGCCAATGGTTATTTAAGTTCTCCAAGGCGTGGGACTTCCGTAGTGGTACTTACAAAACATAATTCTTTATAAGGTCACTGTCAAATATTCTTTAAAATATAAACAGACATATCCATGGATTTCCTTTTAAGCAAATAGGGTTCAGATATAAAATCACGTAACTGAAATATTTATAAAACATAACTTTTAATAGAAACATAACTTGTGTAAAACAGATTTTGGTAAATCAAAACATACGTAAAATGCATTTTGGTGACTCAAGGTATAATATAACTCACCTTAACTTTAATACATTACTCTTC
Source organism: Camellia lanceoleosa (assembly GCA_025200525.1). Classification (NCBI taxonomy): domain Eukaryota; kingdom Viridiplantae; phylum Streptophyta; class Magnoliopsida; order Ericales; family Theaceae; genus Camellia; species Camellia lanceoleosa. Next base: position 66,990,240 of record CM045763.1, read on the forward strand.
CTTTATACTATCAAAGACCCTTTTAACTTCCACTATCTTTCGATTCTTTTCTCTCTTTCTTTTCTTCCCTTTCCTCTCTTTTTCTTTCTTTTCTCTTTTCTTTTTTCTTCTTCAGGTCAATCACCTTCTTTCCCATTTATACCAATTCTATTCGTGTTGCCCAAGAAAATGCCACGTGTCAAGCTTATCCAAATAACTTAATTCTTTATTTATGTTTTAGCCCATAAATTTTTAATAATTATATTATTTTATCAAATTACACATAATAATATATATAATAAATAATATATTTTCTGAACTGAAATTAAATAATATTAGTATAAATTCTATAGCATAATTAAAAATCTGGGATGTTACAGCACGTGCGTGAAAAGTCAATGCACGTGCGTGAAAAGCTCTTTTCTCTCAAAATTCTATATTTTTGTCCATTTTATACTCCGACTATGTACAACCTGATTAACATTAAACAGATATAAAATATATAGTTTGACAAGAAAGTAAAATTAAGAGGTCCTAATTAACAGCTTCAATGTTGCACAATTCAGCCTTAATTACAAAATACATTTACTTCTTTAAATCCTCTATTTGAGATATATATATTTTTTCAATTTTACCCATGTGTGAAATTACTTTTAAGGACAAAAGATAAAAATTAAATAGATTTGATTATCTCTTTACACCCATTACACTTCAATCCCTATTTCTTTACTCATTTCTTCTGCTCTACTACAGATCTACTTTTAAAAAGTGAGAATCATAGGGTTCGTTTGGTTTGATTTTCTGAAAAAATTTTGGGAAATTTTCTCTACAAATAAGTTTTCAAAAGTAATCAAACCAAACGAATTTTTTCAAAATTTTTTTCCAAAACTTATAAACCAAACAAGTTTTCCAAACAAATCTCTCTCTCACATATATCAAATCAATCACTTTTTTCAAAACTCTCTCTCAAAATCATTTTCCAAAACATCTTTTGAAAAAAACCAAACCAAACATGTTTTCGTACTTTTTATTTCTAAAACACATCTCTCAAACACAAACCAAACATACCCATAGTGTCTTGATCATAAAAAAAGAAAAAAAAAAAAAAAAGAAAACAAGAAAAAAAAGACAAAGAAATGGTGATGAAGGAGTAGCAAAAAAGTGAAATGGTGAGTTTCTTTCCTTTTTTATGTTTTATTTTTGTAGAGGGTTGTTTGACTTTTGTTCGGTGAACTAGAACAGAACAAAATCAAATAACTTAGAATCACACTGTCAAATAAAAAATACATATCCGGTAATCCATTGCCAAACAAAAAATACTTGTTCAGTAACCTATTGCCGAACAAAAAGTATATGTCTGGTAACTCACTACTAAACATTTGCAGTTTCATTTTCTGACATTTTTATTTATTTATTTATTTGCTTTGAAGGATTGGGCTTCTATTCATTGCAATAATGCTAATAATGCATTGTTAATAGTTTGTTAGATTTATCTATTTCCTAGTCATCTAGTATCCCCGAAAGTAAGTAATTGGATTCATTTTCATCACCATGTGTGCAAATGGATGGGAGAAGGCATATATTGATCAATTTTGTATGCATGTTAGCCTTGATATAGTATAACTGCCAAAACTATTAACATAGATAGATGGATTACGATAACATCTCAGTGTATTTTTATATATATTTGTATTGACAAATTTAAAAATATGTGTATTGAAAAATTTTATGAATATTTTTATGGATGTTTGTATATTGCATATTTTATGGATGCTTGATTTTTTAAGGAAAGCGAATCTGTAAACGTGCGGCAACAAATGGATGGACAAATCTAGTTTGTTCGGTAATATGACACCGGAATAATCCAAATTGTTTGGCAATGTACAACCGAACAAGGCCATCATAAATTTAGAAAATATATATATATATATATATATTTTAAGAAAAGTGAATCTATAAACGCAGGACAACAAATGATTGGACAAATATAATTTGTTTGGTAACGAACGTTTAATAATTCAAAATGAATAGTCAGAATGAGAAAAATTTATAGGGGTTTTAAAAAGGATTTAATTTAGGATTAATTTTGGTATTATAAAAGGTTTAATGAGAATTTCAATTATTTTTAAATGGCGTAATGATGAAATATATGTAAAGAGACAAAATTGTGATGTAAGTGAAATTTTTCCAAAAATTGTCTTTTATCTAAAGATAAAATACTATTCCAGTTATCAATGTCATCAGACGTTAGAGATAGAATTAAATTGACTCAAATTGATAACTTTAAGGATTAAAATGACAAAATTAAAACTTGAGGGATTAAAATGACAAATGACGCATATTTTAAGGAATAAAATTATCTTTTATCCTGTTGTTTTTTTAAAAAAAAAGTTTTATTTATGTTTAGCAAATGTGATTTACTATTTGAATTTAAATTTGATCACTATGTAATGCAATTTTTTCTGCCAATTATGCCTTTATTGATGAAGAAAATGTATTATGGGCTAATTGTAATATATTTCTTAAATATATATATAGCAATTTTGTTTGTGCGGGGGTGATTTCCACACTATGAAGAAGGGTTGAACTTCATGGATAAACAGCGTACTTTGGGAATTGAAGATCTGTATAGAATAACAAACGGTGAGGCTGCCTGACCGGGGTTTGGTCGGAAACCCCTCCGATGATAAAGTCAAGGACTAAGGGAAAGGAAGATGAGAGAATACAGAGTGTATATGTGTTAAGTGTGTAGATTTTCAGATCCCTTGAGAGTGAATAGTGTTCACCTTTTATAGGAGAAGGTTGTTTGTAGTTTAAGTCCTTCTCTCTCCGCCATCTGTCCAATGTGTCTTATTCGTGGTCGTCTCCCATTGGAGGAGGATGACCACTCCGCCTGACACTCGGGTGCAGGTCTATTTTGTTTGTCTTATTGGCGGACATCTCTCATTGGAGGAGGGCGACCACTCCGTCATCTGGATGCAGGTCCGCTATATATGCATTTTGTCCCTCTCAAGACTCCATGTGTCCACGTTCTGTTCATACAGAAGGAGAGGAGCAGAGTTGTTTGTCTCTTGTGGGCCCAAGAAAGATCTTTAGTGAATTGGCCTTCTTTGAGTTGGCCTACTCTAGAATGGTTGCCCAACCAGGAGGTCCAACATGTTGCTTAGCCCACTTCGGAGTGGTTGTCTGTTCATCCAGGAGGTTCAACATGTTACTCAACCTACTTCGGAGTGGTTGGCTGCCCGTCTAGGAGGTCCACCATGTTGCTCGACCCACTTTGGAGTGACATTCGTACATTGGGCCGAGTTCTTATGATTGTCTTGCTTCAGAGCAAGTGTTGGCCATAGGGCCGAGGTCCAACCTAGCTCAACCTCGGAGTGAGCATCGCATTGGGCCTAGCACCAAGACTTGATTAATTTTTACCCACTTCATTTGCCCCTTGGCTTGCGCATACGTTTGGCGAAGCAGAAGCCAATTCTGTCACAAACTTCGAAGTTGGGTTGATCACAACTTCATTTGAGCTTCGTGAGTTGGATTCAAAATTTTTGTTCGGCTCAACGTTGGCGTCTGCCCAATATTTCGTAGCTCGGTTATGTCCCAAAACTAAATGTGTATCTTCACTAGCCTCGTAATTGTCTAGCTTGGTGCTCTTTTTAGTCTACCGAGCCGTTGTTTGACTTGAAAAAATATATATATAAACAAATTTTTATTTTTTTTTATTTTTAAAAATATATATACACAATTTTTTTTTTGGGGGTACATATATATGTATTTTTTAAAGTTCAACAATTGACCGAGCAATACAACGTGCTTCAAAGCAATGCAAGCTTGCCATAACATAATTAATTTCTAATTTGTTTTTGATAATGTTGATGGGTAATATTTTGTGGGCCCTACCTTGATGCCATGCATGGTAATATCATACAAATATGATTTGTGGGGACTTGACATTGTGTTGCTCTTGGTGAAATTGGCATGGGCCCTACAAACTTGGTGCTCCACTTAATCAAATCTTTAAGTTTGCCATGGAAGTGTTTTGGTGGACCATGTGCTGACTTTCATGCTTTGATCACAAGATGCATATTTTTGCTTGGTTGGTTTGCACGTCGGTTGGCCGAGTAGGACATTGGAGGCCGAACAATTCAACATTATGTAATACGCTTATTCTGTCCCTATTTGAAGAACATTGGCTTTGTTTGCTTGGTCCCACCTGTAAGATAAATTGTTGGTGGCTTTAATGCTTGGTCGCCCAAGTCTTATTCCTTTACTTTGTTTGGCCATAATTAATGCAATATTTATCTTCCTTGGTCGGTCATCATTCTTCATATCCAGAAGCATTTTTCTTCCTTGGTCATCTTTGTTATTCGGTTGGACTGTTGCTTAGTCAAGTTTATTCTGCACCTGATGAGCCGAACAACTCCTATTTAATTTACGCACGACAGGCGCTCGGCTAACTCCAGTTCTGCTTGGTTTATTTTCGTTCGGTTGGACTGTTGCTCAGCCATGGGTTTGCCATTGCTCGGCCTTAGAGGAGCATCACATTAAATTCGTAGCTCGGTTGCTAGCTTGGTTCGTTGCCATCGATTTAATGAGTTCGGTCGGTTGTCAGCATTTCAGAGTTTGGTTTGCACCAGCTTTCACACCGCCGGTGATCTCCAATTTGTGCTCGATTTATTCTTATTCGCTTGTCTTTGTTGTCGTTAGATCGGTCTCAAGATCTATGACTTAGTTTGCTTATCTTCTTCATACTAGAAAACTAGACTTCCTGAACTTGTTTGCTCGATGATTTGGCAAAATTGCTTAGTGAGGCTTCGGACACTCACTTTCCTTGCATGGCTCACCTGAAAAGTTTGGAGCTGGGCTGACTTCACACTTGGTTGTCACTGTTTTAAGTGTCCTTTAGCTCGGTCTAAAGTGCTTCAGTTGGCTCGTCCATGAGCATCGCAACTCAGTTGTCTATGATCTTGGCCTTGTCACCAAACCTTAAGCTCAGCCCTGTCTAATGTACTCACTTCGACCGTCGAGCCATCACGCGTCTTTATTTGATTAGTTTAGGAGCTGCCAACGTGATGTGAAAGCAAGCCCATTTCAAAGTTTTTTTTTAAAACAAGCAAACCCATCTTACATAACACTTTCTCACTCTAGAAGTTTGAATTTCTGCACCCATTTTTTCCATTTCTCCGCCGCTCACTTTTTGACTCAGAACAATGTAACTCATTTTTGGAAAAAGAGTCGACTTTGGTTTTGTCCTTACGCTTTTTTTCTTGGAACTCTAAAGCAATTTTGAAAATCTAAGAGCTTGACCTTGGGACTCTTCCTATAAATTCAATTTCTTTCCGTAAAGTTGGTAGCTTGCTCCAACGCTAGGTTTTCCCATTTTCTCTCTAGAATTTCAAGTCGAGAGACCAATCTCTTCTCTATTTCACGTTGGTCCGTTTCTTCTGTCTTGAATAAAGGCATTTTCGATGGAGTGAACCCACTGCCTCACGTCGCCCATGGCCCGTGAAAGTAATCGCTTTCTTGTGCCTCTATTCCAAAGCTGCTTTTTTACCAAAAGTATCCCATCCCTCGCAGTGGGTTTGCCATTGTAATTTATTGATTCATGTTGTTGACACTGTTTTGTAAGTCCTCAGGCCACTGTTATTTATTTATCTATTTATTTATTCTCTCTCTTTGTTTTTTTTTTTGCTCTCCCTTTTTTTTAATCAATTTATTTTATTTTTATTATTATTTTTTTCTCTCTTTTTTTTTTTTTTTTTTTATGACTCACAATTTTTCTCTTGGTTGCCACAGTGGGATTGCTTCATCGGAGATGCTCGCCATCGAGTTCCTCTTGATTTTAACACCGTAAGTCATAGAATCTATGTATTTCTTTTTCACCTTTACCATTGCTTTTTTTGGTTAAGTGTAACATTGAGAGTCGTTTAGCACATAGTTGCTCGGTCGGCCATTATACCTCCAACCTTGCAAGTCATCCTTAGTGTAGTTGTTTAGTGAAACGTCACACCTCTCATGGGTAAGTTTCAGAACTTAGTGGACACTCCGGCGGGAAAGGATGAGTTCCGCCGAAGATATAACATTCCCAATGATGTCACGTTGACATTGGCGGCAGTAGATGCGGATCGGTCGTGTACGAGCACCACAATGCCCTTCTTAATTGCCTCCATCGTAGAGGGGGTGTTAGGTTTCCGTTGAACCCTTTATTGGGTCGATTCTTTTTTTATTTTGAACTTACACCAATGCAAATATCAATGAACACATTTTGGAGTGGTAAACGATGTCTCGATCTTGAACGACCTCTTAAACTTGGACTTGGGTATTTGGGATATCCTTCATTGCTATTCCTTGTCTCATAACAAAGGCGGCAAAACCTACTATGTCAAAGCTCGATCATTGGACCTCCAATTTGTCACTGAACTTCCTGATAATGACAAACATGGCTCTGATTTCCTTCAAGTCGGAGGGAATTGGGAGTTTTCGGCTGAGGAGGTGGTTCGATCAAAGCGGGTACCACGGAAGAACGGCCACCCAGGTCATTCTTCGTTTTAGTTTCCTTTTGTCCATTCGCTTATTGTTTGTGATTTTTTTTTTTTTTTTTTTTTAAAGTGTTGTTGTTCTTACTTGCAGGTTCAAAGAAGCTAAAGAGGAGGCCAGAGAAAGAACATCAGAGGGACATCAAAGTTGCATTGAGGTACGAAGATCGGTCGGCCTCACATTTGCTTAACTATGTGCGAACTTACAAATATCTCATCCAACGAAAACCCAAAGTAAATGACTTCTCGAGGGACTCACTTGAAATAGAAACCGAAGAGCAAGTTGGCCATACCACCGGGGCTTCCTCTTCCGTTGTTGTTTGTTCATCAAGTGGATCACTCAGTAGAGGCTACTCTCCGTCGCCAGACTTAGCAAACGAAATGGCTCGTCGCCAAAAGCTCAATCTTGATGCCTTAGTCTTTGGATCTGATGACGAGGACCTTCTAGCTGTTTTGACGGTCGACACACGAGTTCCTTCTCCACCGATTGAGAGGTCTAAGGGTGGAAAAAAGCATGTTGTTGTTCCTCCTCCTCTCGTTGCTACTCTTGCTCTTCCCACTGATAGGGCCTCAAAGAGGAAGAGGTCCAAAGGTAAAGAAGTTACTGGGGGTTCTAATGAGCAGGGCTCGGTTGAAGAATGGGTGCCTCCTTTGGAGCATAACGACCGAGCAATCACTACATCGGACAACACAATCTACTCAAGCGACTTGGCCTTTGACTTATCAAAGACATTGCTGCTACCTTTGGATATGGCAGAGCAAAACATTTCAAGCGACCTGTTGATCAAGGGTTCGGTGCAGATGCTAACCGCAGTAAGTCTTATTCTATGTCTGTCATTTCCTTAAATTTGGTTGTTGAGAATATGACATTTTGGTTGGTGTAGTGCATTCAGAGGATGTACATCATGGATGAAAGGCGGCATCGTGAGGAGCAAGAGAGGGTTAAGACGATCAACATGTTGGCTGATGCTGATATGTCCTTGAAGGCAGCCGAAGAGGATCTAAAGGAGATGGAAGATGCAAAGAAGAAGGTCAAGTAATCGATGTTCATGGTCGAGTGGAGGGTCGCAGACATCGATGTCGCCTCAAGTCTTTAAAGTCTAATTATCAAGAGATGGTGGACGAAGCTGAACAGAGGGGCTATGATGAGGCCAAAAAGACCTATTCAGAGGAGATTTTGAAGCTAAGGGATAAGATCTTTATTAAGGGTTGGACTGGGGCTCTGCGCGCTGCTAAGGTGGAAGAGGCTTCTCCTCTTTATGATATTGACGATATCCCAGTCCCTTCGAAGACCGCTGCAAGGGTCAAGATGAGAAGGCCTCGGGGGGATGGAGCTACGGATGTTGATCCTTCTGGCCTTTCTGCTTTCCTGCCGAGCTCTTCCTTAGTTAGGCAGATTGTCAATCCTACAGAGGAGGAGCAATGTGAGAATGGACACTACGAGGAGGGGCAACGCAAGGAGTAAGTTGTTAGGTTGCCTCGAGTTTTTGCTTTTACTTCTGCTTTAGTAGTTCTTTTGTAATGAAACTTGGAAGTTAATGAAGTATCTTCAACTTTTGTTTTAGTGCTTGGTTGGATAGGCTATGATACAAACCGAGCTCCCTTTTGTAATGAAGTACCTTATAAATTTGCCAAGTGTTGAACTTGCAACTTGTACTTTTTTATTTGTCTTGGAGTTCGGTCGGCTGGACCTCTTCTTTTGTAAGGCCGAACTCTTTTTTGTAATTGAAGTTTCATTTCAATGCACTCGTTCTTACATTTCCGCAAGTGTTGAACTCCTTATCTTCAATTTTTGCTTGTATGTAATGTTTGCCCCCGACCGAGCAGAGGCTCTGCGGCCTAGCAGGCCATCTGTTCGGTCTGATCAGGCTGCTTGCCTTAGAAAAAATTGAGTGAGTTTTTGATTCCCCCAGTCGAGCATGAGCTTTGTGGCTCAGAAGGTTGTCTGTTCGGTCAGACCATACTTCATGCCTTAGTAGAGAAAAAATTGTGAAAGTTTTTTATCATGTTGTTCGGCCGCCACTTGACTTGGTCAAGTTTTGGCGTGATTTAATCTCTCGTAGAGTGTAATTCTGCCCTTCTTCGAGCGCAAATTGTGAATATGGAGCGTGCTTTAAGTAACGATACTTGGCACAAATTCCACCAAGTTATACCACTTGGCACCCCGCTCCAACCAAAGGGTTGAGCATCAGGGATTGGCTTGAGTTAAGACTCAGGCCAATTTGCTCCACCGAAAGCATAAATGTACAACACAAGTAAATAAGGACAAACTGTAAAATAAATTTCCATTCATTGATACTTGTAACTTTTGATTACATCAAGGCATGTTTTGAGAAATACATTACTATAAGTACTTCATCTTAAGAATCACATCACTGGAAGTACTTCTTTAGGTTGGCGACGTTCTATGGTCTAGGGATTGCCTTCCTTGATAAGTCAACAAGATAGTAGGCGCCATTGCCAAGTGCTGAAGTAACCTTGTAGGGGCCCTCCCAGTTAGCATCGAGTTTCCCCTTCTCCAGGAACTTTCTTATGATCCATTACCTTCCTGAGTACCAAGTCACCTGGTAGGACTTGCCTTGGACGCACATTCTTGTTGAAGCTTTTAGTGAGTTGTTGCTGGTAAGCCGTCAATCGAATGAGGGCAGCTTCCTTACTTTCTTCAGCCATGTCCAGAGCTTGGGCGATGGCTTCATCATTGTCTGCTGGCTCAAAGATCTCAGAACGGATGGTAGGAAGGCCAACCTCCAAAGGGATGACTGCTTCCACCCATTTGCCCTTGGCTTTTTCAAGACGCTTTTTTATCCCGTCAATGATCGTCTTATTGGATGCTTCAGCTTGGCCATTGCCCTGTGGGTAGGCCGGAGTGGAATTTCGGAACTTTATTTTCAAGTCAATGCAAAATTTCCTGAAGATCTTGCCATCAAATTGTGTGCCATTGTTAGAGAGAAGGACTCTGGGAATGCCAAATCGAGTCACAACATTACGCCAAACAAACCTTTTAGTGTTCCGCTTTTGATCTTGCACAAGGCCTCCTCCTCCACCTCCACCTACTTGGTGAAGTAGTCAGTTACAGCGATGAAGAACCTCTTATTCCCAGTTTCCCTAGCTAATGGTCTAACAATGTCTAAGCCCCACTAAGCGAATGGCCAAGGACTGGTAATGGGGGTTAGAGCTTTGGCTGGCTGGTGAATGAAGGGAGCAAACTTTTGGCACTTGTCACACTTGCGGACATATTGTTAGGCCTCATTTTGCATGTGCGGCCACCAATACCCGTGTGTTAGGGCTCGGTGTGCCAAGGACCGACCACCAATGTGACTCCCACAGATTCCATCATGGATCGCATAAAGCACATCTTCTACCAGATTTGTATGAACACAGAGTAGATAAGGGCCCGTATAGGACTTTTTGTAAAGCTTGCCAGATGGGGAGACCCAAAATCGAGCAGCTCTATGCCTTGTCTTGTGTGCTTCTTTTTTGTCTTCAGGAAGGGTGCCATTCTTTAAGAAGGCCAGGAGTGGGTCCATCCAACTTGGGCCCAAATCAGAGCAGAGGACCATTTCGACTAGTTGAATACTTGGTCAGTACATATTCCACCCATATTTTGCGGCCATCTCGAGTCCACCGAGGAACCTGTGCAAGCTAAAGCATCAGGATAACCATTTCCTTCTGGACAAATCTTCTCGAGTTTGATGGCTTGGAACTTTCTGATCAAATTTTTGGCCTGTTCTGCATAAGTGGCCATTCGTTCATCACGAGCCTCGTAAACTCCAGAGAGTTGGTTGACCACTGATTGGGAGTCACTAAAGACGAGTCGATCCTCCGCGTTGAAGTGTTCAGTACTTCGCAGGGCGGCTAGTAAAGCTTCATACTCTGCTTCATTATTAGAAGATTTCCAGCCCAATCGAATGGCCTGCTCCCACATGAATCCTTCAGGAGAAATAAAGACAACTCCTGCCCCTGAGCCTTTTTGGTTAGAAGAACCGTCCACAAACAGCTTCCATACGTGTCCAACAAAAAGTTTCCATGCTTCGGCTGGGGATTGCCCTTTGTGCTAGGCAGTCATATTGACCAAAGCTGAGCTCCCTTCGGAGGGGACAACTGGTCCCAGGGTGAATTCTGCAACAAAGTCTGCCAGGACTTGAGCTTTGATAGCTATTTGAGGTTGGAACTTGATATCAAACTCTCCAAGCTCCACCGCCCACTTTGTTGTTCGGCCTGAGAAATCTGCTTGACTAAACACTGACTTGAGGGGGAATTCATTGAGGATGTTGATGGTATGTCCTTGAAAGTAGTGAACAAGCTTCCTAAAGGCAATTAATAGGGCATATGCCAATTTCTCTAATGGCAAGTATCTAGTTTCGGCATCTAAGAGGGTTTTGCTAACATAATACACTGGTTTTTACTCCTTTCCATCATCTCTGACCAACACTGCACTAACAGCATGATTAGAAACAACCAAGTAAAGGAAAAACTCTTCGTTGGCGACAGGTGTAGATAGAAGGGGAGGGGAGGATAAATACTTCTTCAAATCTTCTAGTGCTTCGGAGCACTGGCTTCCCTATTCAAAACTGGTTTTCTTCCTTAGAAGTTGGAAGAAGGGCTTCATCCGATCAGAAGACCGACTAATGAAACGGTTAAGTGCTGCAGCCATGCCAGCAAGTTTTTGGAGTTCCTTAGCCTTTGTTGGCGCTTTAAGGTCTTGGAGGGCTTTGATTTGGTCGGGGTTGGCTTCAATGCCCCGCCTAGTCACCATATACCCCAAGAACTTCCATGATCCTACTCCAAAGGCACATTTTGAGGCATTCAGTCGAAGCTTGTGAGTCTTCAGAATTCTAAACACTTGCTCAAGGTCCCTTAGATGGTGCTCGGCCAACTTGCTTTTGACGACCATGTCATCAATGTATGCTTCTATGGTTTTACCGAGCTGGTCCTTGAACATTTTGGTGACCATTTGTTGGTAGGTCGCACCAGCGTTCTTTAAGCCGAAGGGTATCACTTTGTAGCAGTAAGTACCTCTAGGGTTGATGAAAGCCGTTTTCTCCGGTTAGGATTGAACACGGGATCCGTGGTAGCCAATCGAGGTGTCTAGAAAGCTCATGCGCCCATGTTCAGCCGCTATGCTAACAAGTTAATCTATTCGTGGAAGGAGGAAGCTATCCTTGGGGCAAGCTTTGTTAAGGCTAGTGAAATCAACGCAGACTCTCCATTTGTCATTCTTCTTCTTCACCACGACTTGTTGATGTACCACTTTGGGCAATCGTGACTTCTAATGACTCCAAATGACTAAAAGTTTGTCCACCTCTTCAATCACTGCATTGGTGTGCTACGTGGATGACCGTTTACTCTTCTAAACAACAGGCCGCGCTCATAATTGGACGTTGAGTTGATGACAAGCATAATTAGGGTCCAACCCAGGAGTGTCATAGGCCGACCAGACAAACACTTTAATGTTTTTACGGAGTAGAGCCAGTAATTGCTCTTTCTCTCCAACAGTGAGGGAAGTACCGAGTAGAAAGAACTTGTCTGGGTTTTCTTCTTCTACCAAGACTTTCTCTAGGTCTTTTACCATCTTCTCGGTCGGCACTCTGCCGACATCTTCTAGAACTGGCTGGTCAAGTACTTCCACCATCTGCACTTGGTCGCAGACTTGTTTGGTTTTCATGGTAGCAATGAAGCAGTGTTTGGCTGCCACTTGGTCTCCGCGAATCTCCTCTACTCCATACTTGGTTGGAAAGCGAATGAGTTGGTGATAGGTGGAAGGGACTGCCTCCATCTAATGAATCCAAGGTCGGCCAAGGATGACATTGTAGGGAGACGGGATGTTTACCACCAAGAAGCCAACAGAGACCACCTTGGACTTAGCTATGACAGACAGAGTTATTCGGCCGAGCGGCCATTCTGTTTGCGAGTTAAAACCAACTAAAGGGGAGGTGGCAGGTGTCAGGTGTTGCTTATTAAGGCCAAGTTTCTTGAAAAACTCATAATACATGATGTCTGCGGCACTTCCTTGGTCGATCAAGACTCGCTTCATATCGAACTTGTTGGCCACACCAACTGTAACGATGAGGGCATCGGTGTGGGGGTGCTGGATTCTCTCTAGGTCCTTCTCGGTGAACACGACGTTAAACGGAGAAGGTCTGGCTTCTGTCTTGGACTTTTTAGGAGGAGGTCCTACCGACATTACCTGTTGAATATGGTTGGCTCGTTGGATTTCTTCTCGAATGATGTTTTCTTTCGGTCGGGCCATTCCATGGATTACGTTTGTGACCAACCTCGGGGCAGGGTTCTCTTCAAGAGGGGCTTGGTCTAGTCCTTGTTTTTCCCTCGTCTTATACACGTCTATCCATTGTTAGAGGTGTCCCACCGTAACTAAGTCCTCAAAGTGTTGTTTGAGAGCTCTGCAATTTTGTGTCTTGTATCCCTTCTCTCGATGATAGGTGCAACGCAGTGTCTGATTGCTCCGAGCAGGGTCTCCAGGCATCTTAGCTGGCCAGACAAAGAAGGCTTCCCCTTTAAGTTTCTCGACGAGCTCAGATATTGGCTCTTTGAAGACTAGAGTGATGCCTTCATAAGACTTGGCCCTTTCCTCTTCGCTTTCAGAGAGCTGTTCCTTTGGCCATAGTTCTGCCGCCATCCCTCTTGGTCGCCTTAGGTGGTTAAGGTGGTTTGACTTCTTCTTCAAAGAACCACAACATGTAATCGGCAACATCTTCCACACGAGCTTGTTGCTCTATTCGATCCCCCAAAGCCTTCATGGTGGAGGCAGGTCGTTTTGTGAACGATTGCCTTAGCTTGTGCGAAGGAGGTAGGCCTTGTTTGAAGTATAGCACGGCCAATTGTTCACTGCAAACATTTTCCTCTAAGTCGCCATATTCCTTCCAATACCATCGCGCGTACTGGCGTAGGGTCTCTTTCCTTTCCTTTCGGATATTGAACAAGGTATCTAACTGCTTCAGGACTCTGCTGTTGGAGACAAATCGGGCTAAGAACGCCTCAGAGAGCTGCGCCCAGTCATAAATTGAACCACTGGGGAGTTTGTCAAACCATCGAAGGCCTAGTTCTCCTAGGCTAGAAGGGAAGACTTTACACATGAGCGCATCTTTGCGGTTCTAGAGGGACATCATCTGGCGGTAATGGCTAATGTGAGTAAGAGGGTCCATCTTCCCATCATAGAGAATGAATTTCGGTGGGCTATACTTCCGTGGAGGTTCTACAGCTTCTATCTCTAGAAAGAAGGGGGTGGACACCAACCGGTCTAGAGTGCGACGCTCTTGTTGGTGTATGGACCGGTCCAACTGGTCCCTTTCCCTATTGAGCTGGCATTTCTCCTCCCTATCTCTTCGACGTTCTCCTTTCCTGCATAGCCGTCGTGCCTCTTCTTTGTTATCATTCAGCCAACTTCTCAAATCGTGCGGTCACTCATCGCGATGGCAATGAAAGGTTTCAGATAGGCGGCTAACAGTCCTTTGCCTTTTATGAGAATTCTCTCGTGGGTTATTTTTTTGTAGGTTGTTTGTCCCATCACCGCCCCTTCACTAAGTACCGTAATCGGCTACGCCTCTACCAAGAGGGCTACGATCGCAGGTTTTTTGGCGGAGGGGAGAAGGGCACGCCTCTTGGCGATGGTCCACCAACGGATTTTCTTGGCTCACCGAGTCGCTATGAACTTCATCAATTGCGCGAAACTCGCTGATCTCCAAACCCATTGAGTCGATGATGCGTCACGGTGGTCTTTTCAACAAAAAGACGTTGAGACGTCTTAACGGCAATGACACGGCGTCGCTCCGCCGCATTGGGTGTCTGATCGTCGTGGTCCATAAGGTCATCGTGCACTAGAGGGAATTCCAGACCCTTATCTTTGGTTCTCTCCGTCATTGGAGTCCTCTCTACTAGCCCAAAGTGGGGTGTATCTTCGATTGCGATCGCCGAAGTTCGTCACGAAGCAAACAGTGGTTTTCCCACAGACGACGCCAATTGTGCGGGGGTGATTTCCCCACTATGAAGAAGGGTTGAACTTCGTAGATAAACCGTGTGCTTTGGGAATTGAAGATCTGCACAGAATAACAAACGATGAGGCTGCCTGACCAGGGTTTGGTCGGAAACCCCTCCGATGATAAAGTCAGGGACTAAGGGAAAGGAAGATGAGAGAATACAGAGTGTGTATGTGTTGAGTGTGTGGATTTTTAGGTCCCTTGAAAGTGATAGTGTTCACCTTTTATAGGAGAAGGTTGTTTGTCGTTCAAGTCCTTCTCTCTCTGCTATCTGTCCAATGTGTTTTATTCGTGGTCGTGTCCCATTGGAGGAGGATTTACCACTTCGCCTCACTCTAAAAGTGTGTCTGCTTTTGTTTGTCTCATTAGCGACATCTCTCATTGGAAGAGGACAACCACTTCGCCTGTCATTCAGATGCAGGTCTATCATATATGTACCTTGTCCCTCTGCACCTCCATGTCTCCACGTTCTGTTCATACAGAGGGAGATGAGCAGAGTTGTTTGTCTCTTGTGGGCCCAAGAAAGATCTTCAGTGAATTGGCCTGCTCTAGAATGGTTGTCCAACCAGGAGGTCCAATATGTTGCTCAACCCACTTCGGAGTGGTTGTCTATTCATCCAGGAGGTTCAATATGTTACTCAACCTACTTCGGAGTGGTTGGCTGCCCGTCCAGGAGGTCCACCATATTGCTCGGCCCACTTTGGAGTGACATTCGTACATTGGGCCGAGCTCCATTGTCTTGCTTCGGAGCAAGTGTTGGCCATAGGGCCGAGGTCTAACCTAGCTCAACCTCAGAGTAAGCATCGTATTGGGCCTAGCACCAGGACTTGATTAATTTTTACCCACTTCACTCTTAAAACTAACATCACATAACAACAATCTCACCATGCAAATACACAAGCTCTGATCATGATTTTCAAACATTTCCATCTAAGAAAATATCATTTGAATCTTGAGCCGTTTGATCAAACTGATATTGAGAGAGAGAGAGAGAGAGAGAGAGAGAGAGAGATGACTTTTTGATAAGTAGGTAGATTCCATTGAGGATGAGAGCAAGGCAAAATTATTTGATGATAGTGGAGCAAGTCTGTGATTTTCATTAGTCACTATAGTGGATTTAATAGTTTTTATTTGGTTTAGGAGAGAACATGACAAGTGTCATGTGTTGAGTTGGGTAAAATATTGTTCTAAGACCATAAAAAATTATGAGAGAGTAATGGTGTAAAGGTCTTTTGAAGTATATTTTTAAATTGAAAGTGACATTTAGTTGGCTTATGTATAAATTTGGGAGAAATTACTTGTCAATGGGAAGTTGAGAAAATTATTACATATGTATAGAAAAATTTTTAATTTTAATTATTACTAGTAATGAAATTTATAATTGTTTTTCAATGTTTATACTCAATTGAAAATTTTTCTAATGGTGTGTTTGGTTGGGGGATTTGGGGAAGGATTTAGAAATGAAAATGGAAAGGGAAAGGGAAAAGAAAAAGGTGTGTAAAACTAGGTGAAATGTGATATATTTCACCTAACTTTTCTCTTTCCTTTCCAAATTCCTCCTCAAATTCTCCAACCAAACACAGCGTAAATTTTTCAAGTACACTCGTTTTTGCCTCTTAATGAGGGATAGAATCTTTAAAGAATCTTTCTTTAAGGTTGATTGATTATATATATGACTCGTGCTAGGGAGCTCGAATTTGAGCTCCCTGAATCCCTCTAATTCTCAAAAACAGCGTCGTTTTTGTGTTTGTTTTGTTTTTTTTTTTTTTTTCAGAAGAAGAAACGAAGAAGAAGACGAAGGAGAGAAGAAGAAGAGAAGGAGAGAAGGAAGAAGAAGAGAAGGGCTGGACTGGAGGGGCCATCAACCAGGGGCGGAGGCGCGGGGCGGAGGTGCGGCGGAGGTTGGGGCCAAGAACGATCGGCCATGACGGAGATCTGTGGATCTACCGAGTCGACAAATGAGCCACGACGGCCGAGTTGATCTTTTCTCCCTCTCTCTCTCTGTTTTCCACTCTCCTCTCCTCTCTCTTTCTCCCTCTCTCTCTCTTGCCTTCCTCCTCTTCCATTTTTGGGGGATTCGGGGGCGGGGGGGAAATTCACGCTCCCAAGCTTTACTCTCTCTATATATATATATATATATTCAAAACACTCCTAACCGTTAGAATAACGTTTGGTTTTCAACTCATTTGGATTAAGAAAATTTATAACTCTTTTTAAAATTAATAATTAAATAAAGTTTTCAAACTTTAATTCAAAAACTCTTTTTCAAAACTTTATTTTTTTAAAAAAAATTCAAATTTTTTATTTTATTTTTAAAATTATTTTTTATTTTTTCTAAAAATATTTTCTTATTTTTATTTTTGTAGAAAAATATTTTTATTTTTTCATTTTCCAAAAAAAAAAAAAAAAATTGTTATTTTTTTAAGTACTGGACATGTAATAATTTGTTATGATTTAGATATATATGGGCAATTCAATTTTTTTTTTAATTTAAAAAAATTAAATATTTGAAAAGTAAATAAAAAATTTAAGAAATATTTGAAATATTTAAAAAATAAAATAAAATATTTAAATTAAAAAATAAAAATTATATACTAAAAATTTTAAAATAATTTTTTTAAAAAATATTTTCAATATTTTAAAAAATACATCGCATAAATGTAATAAATACAATGCTTATTTAAAAAATAAATAAATATTTACAATAAAAAAATATTTACCCTAAAAGAATAAAATTAAAAAAAATTAAATATTTAAAAAAATAAAAAAATTAGTGAAACATCTCTCTCTAAATTTGTGTAGTAGAAGAGGTCTAAGATATATATTTTTTTATTAGCTAAGGTCACTCGATGAAATTTTTTTGTGATCATATTGGAGAAATTTCAAAATTTCTTTATGTTGGGCCCAAAATTTCTCAGTGTCGGGTGAAATTTTTCTGAGTTAAAATTTCTCTGTAAAAATATTGAGGAAACTTAACTACTATGAAAATATTGTATGTCATTTATCTTATAAAACCTTAATAGCAGAGACCTTAAAAAAAAATCCCTAAAATGAATAAACCAAAAATTTTCAAAATGCAACTCAAAATTTAAAAATTCAAAACTTAAAATACAATTCAAAACTCTTTTTAAAACTCAACTTTTTTCAAAACTTATAACAAACAAGTTTTTTCATTCAAAAAACTAAAAACTCAAAATACAACTCAAAACTTAAATCATGATTCAAAAACTAAATCAAACAAAGTTTAAGTTTCAAAATTTTTGTATCTTACGATTTTTATATGATCTAAAAATTTAAGATAGCACAACAGAGAGATTTGGAGAAAAAAAATAAAAATAATTGACGAGAGATATTTTGTTTTAATTTTTTATTTCCAAATCCAAAACATCTGTAATTATTAGATTATATTTAAAGAATTTCATATCCCAAAATTTTTGTACCACTTGACGATTGAGCGTTTTCCTACAATATGACAGGTTTAGAATATTTAAAATTTTAAAAAAAAAAAAAAAAAGAAAGAAAGAAGAGAAAACATATATTTGGTCGAGATAGATCAATGACAAAGACGGCTCCTAGGAATTAAAGGCCGCTAGAAAATGACTTTAAAGTTTGTGCATCTTTTCATTTTACTTTTTGGGTTTGTCTATAAGTAGTTGGACAATAAGGTCTTGTTTGAGAAGACTAAATAAGTGTACTTTTTGTTTTTTTTACTAAAAAAGTGAGGTTGAAAATATGAATGTTTGGATTAATTTTTTGACTTTTTATGGAAAAATGTGTAATAAAAAATTGTAAACATTAGTTTTTAGAGGAAAATTTGAATTGGGAGTTGTGCAGCCGTAATTGTTGACTTTTGGTGAATAGTGTTAACTTTTTAACTTTTTGAGTAACTTTTTGATTTTTTAGATTATTCTCTACATTCCAAACTTAGCCTAAGATAATAATTTGGCTGACAGTGAAATACTAATATTGAATTTAGTGATTAACAAAGCAATAATGTTACCCCCAAAAAATTTAAATTAAAAATAAATAAGAGGCTTTTTACACCCTCAAGTGACATGTCAAAGGAAAGATTATTTGATATTTCTTTGTTCATATTCTCACCAATCACCATATATTATGCCCCTTATTGTTCATCAATTACCTAATATAAAATTGTAAATCTTACATTTTTCATCATTCAAAACATTCTTAGGGCATCACGTGACCATATGTCAAAGAGTTAATTGTCAAAAATAAAATAAATAAGATAGAATAAATTATCACTTATGCAGAGGGACATAGAACTGATCACATAAAATAATCTTGACATATTATAATCCGAAGTTTCACATTACAAAGGCACTACTGAACCACTTTTTGTTTTTTTGTTTATGTATGTGTAGACTTAATTAATGAAAGAATTTTAAACAAAGACTTCAGGTATTGTTGAACGGAGCATTATTCAAGTGGGTTGGAGGGAGAGATGCAACTAGGGGTGTAATTTGGGCCTGGCTTGGTCCATCCGGGTCTGGGCTGGATTGGCCCACTTTTGGGCCTCCCAGGCTTTCATTTTCTCAAGCAGGGCCGATCCACAGGCTGATAAGTTCAATTCAAGCCCATGCCCACTCAAATTAGTACATCGTGTCACGACCCAAACCGTACCCAAAGGTTCAACGTCGTAACAAGATAAAAAAAATAAATAATTCGGATAATTCTGTAGTCACAGCGCAAGCGGATAAATTAAATAAATTAAAATAAATAACTGGGTACCAACTGTTTATTTAAAAGGCAATAAAACATAGTCATTTGAGTTTTACTGTATTACAAGAGTTTAATAATAAAAGATATAAAACAAAATAATATAGAGATTCATTTTCCATCTTGATCCCGCTAAATCTCGTCACTTGAAAGGGGTAACAGCTATAAGCACATAGCAGAGTGAGAAATATTATACTATGAGGGGCACAAAATGGCCATGGATATTTATGTAAGCTAAAACATTATAAATTGAGTTGAGTTGAATACACAAATTAATTAAGTGCCAGAAACTGAAATAATCACTATAACCACGGTACATCACTAATTGACAAGCACTACACTGGTCAATGGATCCACGACAAACACTGGACCACAGAGTGGTCAATCACTAAGCCAATGGTTATTTAAGTCCCCCAAGGTATGGGACTCCCGTGGTGGTATTCACAAAATATATTTTCATATAAGGTCATAACTAAATATTCTTTAAAATATAAACAAACATATCCATGAGTCTCCTTTTAAACAAATAGGGTTCAGAAAATAAACCACGTAACTGAAACTTTTATAAAACATAACTTTTATTAATATACTAATAAAATATAACTTTTATAAAATACATTTTGGTAAGTCAAAACATACATAAAATATATTTTGGAGACTTAAGGTATAATATAACTCACCTTAAATTAAGTCCTTTATGCTTTCTTTTTCCACCAACACTCGTAAGGCCCTCTCTTATACTTTTTTTTTTCTTACCGCTGCCTTAACTCACTATTCAACTAGCTATAGGAGGTGAATCGTGGGTGGCAAGCCTCGGAAATTTTCGAAACTTTGATTGAGTCCGCCCTTATCCATATTATTTATTAACTGGTTTGAATCCCATGACCATGACTAATCCATCTAACTTAGACATGTTTTTTTTTTTTGACCATTTTTTAATTTAAGAGTTATTACCTTCTTTGGTAATTCAAGATGACTCCTAAAATTTACGTATAATAATAAGTTAGGTTCATGTCTAAAAACCTCACTATCCAACTATAAATCACCACTTACCACTTACTAAAATATTTAATGTATAATATTTCACAACGTATTTCTTTAATCATAAAATTCTCAATCTCCTAAATTATGCATTTATTTATTATCATTTATTTATTATTATTATTATCACTACATGAATATATATACTTATTTTATTATTATTATTATTTATTTATTTATTTTATCGTAATGTTAAATTTAAAACATTCGGGTGTCACATTTCTCCTCTCCTTAAAAGAAGTTTGTCCTCAAACTTGACGTATCTTGGTTTTCGAAGAGGTGTGTGTATTTGGCTCGCATTTGGCTTTCAGTTTCCCACGTTGCTTCTTCGACACGATAATTTCTCCATAAGACCTTTACGAGGGGTATAGTTTTATTTCGAAGGATTTGATCACGACGATCGAGAATCTGTACAAGTTGCTCTTCGTATGAGAGATCTTCTTGAACTTCTAAGTTATCATGATCGACTACATGCTCTGGATCTCGAAGATATCGACGAAGCATCGAAACATGAAACACATTATGGACATTGGATAGTTCGGGTGGGAGCGCAAAACGATATGCTACAGAACCAATCCTTTCGAGAATCTCAAATGGGCCGATGTATTGTGGTCTTAACTTTCCTCGCTTTCCAAATCGGATAACCCCTTTTGTCAGTGAGATTTTAAGGAACACATGATCTCCTATTTGAAATTCTAAGTCTCGTCTTCGTGTATCTGCATAGCTTTTTTGGCGGCTCTGGGCAGTGCGAATTCGTTATTGGATGAGTTGAATTTAATCACTCGTTACTTGCACGATCTTGGGGCCTAATAATTTCCTGTCTCCGACTTCCATCCAACATAGAGGTGATCGACATCTTCTTCCATACAGTGCCTCGTACGGTGCCATTTCAATACTTGCATGGTAGCTATTATTATACGTGAACTCCACTAAAGGTAGGTGGTCATCCCAATTACCTTTGAGGTCTAGTACGCACAAACGTAACATATCTTCCAACGTCTGGATCGTCCTTTCAGATTGCTCATCAGTTTGCGGGTGGTAAGTCAGATTAAACCTTAGAGTGGTTCCCAAAGCTTCCTATAATTTTGTAGACGTCCCCGAACGCCCCGGGAGGATGAACCCCGTTCTGTTCACAGTGGGTCTACTACAGTTCGGACTCGATTTGTTGTCACGGTTCTAAATCTGAACCAAAGAGTCCAAATCCGGTAAATCGTTTTGAGAAAAAACAGATTTTGAAAGAAGTGCCAAACATGGACTGCTTTACCAGATACAGAGTCGCCACCTAAATATTTTTTAATGGGAAAATTTAGGAAACCCTGACTCGATGCCAAAGGCCACGTGTCCGTCATCACCAAAGTTGCCTCGGCTCGGGAACTTGGGTATGATTGGGGAAGGTCAGCTATGAGCACCCCCTCTCACCCGGTTCGAAGACCGGCCTCTACTAATCATGATATCCAATTTTGAAAACGTTATATGTTCTTATTCCGGTTATTAGCCTAGATTTACTATGTTATGCGCGCAGCAAACAAGTATAGACCAAATCGCCTAAATTGGAACAAAACACTTCATGTTTGTTTTGAAAATGATTTGCTACTCGCAAGTAGGCTAAAATGTAGGTTTTGCCACTCCCGAGTGGGCTTTAGAAAAGATGGTTTTGCCACTATCTAGTGGGCTTAAAACTCGCAGTTTTAATGCATTATCCCAATTTAAGCAATTCGACCTTCATCCATAGGCATTCGAGCAATTATATCACATAAGCAGCTAGTCTCATGGTAATCATGCAATTATGGCAACACTCACACGCATGCGGTATGCTAAAGCATAAAAGCTTACCTAGTACTCCGTGCCAAAACAGAAACTAGTTAGTAATCATGCATGATCCTAGTTCATGTTAAAAATGGCTAATGCATCACATACAGAATGTCACTAGAATAGGCTCGGCTAATCTACAATGACATGTGAAATGTTACAAATAACACGTATTCAATTTGGAATTGAAATACAGATGCAGTTAGAATGATGCGCCGAGCCCGGTGCATGCAGTACAGATGAATGATGCACGCATGCATAGCATAAGGATGCTAAAATAAATATGCCCTAGTACTAACCATTGAAAGCAGGTAAGTAAAAGGGAGAAAGAAGTGGGGGTTGGAAGACATGCACACACTCACCCACACTTATTACAAATTTACCCTCGCTCTGAGGGACCAAAAGAATATACAAATTAATTAACCTACAAGCTAATTAATGATTACAGACCACTTAATTAATTAACAAATTAACTAAGCTAAGGAAAGCAGTAAAAGGCCTTGGGAAGAGGGATGCACGCATGTTCGGATTGGCCTCGCCCGGAAATCCACTGCCATACGCAAGTTGCCTCTGTTTTCCCTGCTTTGCTCCTCTGAAAATTGCACAATTCCCAAGGTATGCTCCATGGACATTGGGGAACACTACCGGCCAAGAGGAATGGCCACCGGCCAAAAGAGATGATCACCGGCTACTTGTGAAGCCATCGGCCACTGATGGATGGCCGGTCGGCACTGCAGATGGCCGGCCGGCCAAATCTTCCTACAGAATCCTGTTTTGACAGCAGCAGAGGGCAAAACAAGGCATGGCAATGCATTTTAAACAAATGTATGCACCACCACATCCCTTATCATATTTATGACTCAAAGGGGCATGGTCCTTGATTCTCGGACCACCAATCGCGCATTTCAATGCGTGATGGCCCAAGAAACCAAGTATGCATTTTGATTTCAAATGAAATGCAATGCAAACAAGCACAAAGAGAGCCAACCTCTATCATACTCAATTCAAGAGGCAAGGCAATGCATGCACAATTCAATGCAACCTAGGCATGTGAGCTAAGGATGCAACACGTCAATGCAAGCAAACATACAAGGTATATAACAACCTAGGCAAGCAAGCATGCAAGGCATGAAGCAATGTGACTACATTTGAACAACATGCGAAAGGTGGTCTTAGACCAATATGGACAAGCCTCGGCCATGTCTAAATAGGAAGCCAAAATGCTATGGAATGGAGGCAAATACACACACAAACAATGCATGCAAACATGGCCCAACACTTAAGCATTAAAGAGCATCTTTTAATCACACTTAAAAGAGGATAATCATGGACGAATAGCATGCATGGAAAGCTCTGAAATCATGTCATAAATGGTGCCAAACCAAGTAAGCAAAACAAGCAAAGCATGCATAGAAGCTTGGAATTAGCCCAAGGACTTAAACCATGATCATATGACACATGAAGCAAATGATCAAAGTGAATCAAAATAGTCCCAAATCATGTCAAAGTAAGCTCCAAAACATCACTTAGATGGCATCTAAATGACCTACACATGGAAGCATACACAAATATCTAAATATGGAGCATGAAACACCAACCTTATAAAGCATTAAAAGGGTATCAAATGCAAGCATACAAGCATGGAGCAAGGACTGAAATATCATAACTAATGGTGCCAAACCACTGAAATGATGCAAATAGAGCATGGTAGAGGAGCCAACACTCAAGGCATACAAGCTAGATTGTATGGTAGCCATACAAAGCAAGCCATGGATGACCCAAATAACCAAAATCAGACCTAAATCATGCCAAAATATGCATAAAATCTTCACAAAGCTAAGCCAAAATCATGCTAGAAACAAGGCTCAAAACACAAAGCATGTTAAGGCAATTTTATGGCATTACAAGACAAGTATGCTAAGCATGCATGGTGTGTCTAAACCAAGTAAAAATAGAGGTAATACATGGCAAAATATTACCAAATAACACTTAAGACATGGCCAACATGCACTTAAAAATGGTGCTCACACATGAGGCTAAAATGACACTTTTTGAAGACAACAAGGGGAGGGGGTGGCCCTCTCCTTCTTAGGACCCTAAACCACCATCCTCACCACTGAAATCTTGAAATATTTCAGTGGTGAGGAGGCCCAAACAAGGTGGTCCCGAAGTTCACCAAAAATAGCACAAAATGGGGCCAAACAAGGCCTAAGAGGGGGTAAACGACCCCAAACACAAAAGTGTCCTTAATGACGTATCTTAAACACAAAAAAAAAAAAAACTTTTTTATGTTATACACAAAGCTCAAAACAGCAAGAAAGATAGGCTAAAAACTAGTGCAAAAACGGGGAATAAAAGAGGGTTAGATGCTCACCCTTGTAGGCCAACGGGGACAGCAACCTTTGGTCCCAAAAATCAGTTCCTTAGCCTCTGAAAATGGCCTCCAAGAAGCTTAGATGGATGATGGAGATGTGTGGTTGAGAGGTGGTGTGCAAAGGGGCCAAGAATCATTCACTTTGGAGCACTCTAACACATACAAATGTAGAGAGAGAGAGATAAAGAGAGAGAGTGATATATATTCTATATATATCAGATTTTCTAACCTTTGAAAATGGTGGAGAGGCCCTCTATATATAGAGCAAGACAAGGTGCTAAGCTTCTTAGAGAAGCTAACACAAAAAGGGTCAAAGGGGGCAAGCTTCCAAGGGAAGCTAAGCAAAGGTGTCAAGCTTCTCTTAGAAGCTTGGAGCAAAAGGGCCAAGAAGGCCAAGCTTCTTGGAGAAGCTAGACAAAAGAGCCAAGCTTCTTAGAGAAGCTAGGCAAAAGGTTCAAGAGGTGCAAGCTTCTCTTGGAAGCTTAGAAGGGTTCAAGCTTCTTGGAGAAGTTAGGAAAAGGTGCAAAAGGTTCAAGCTTCTAGGAGAAGCTAAACCAAGGTACAAAAGGTTCAAGCTTCCTCAAGAAGCTAAAGACCAAGGGTTCAAAAGGTTCAAGAGGGTCAAGCTTCCTCAAGAAGCTAAAACAGGGGGTTCAAAAGGTTCAAACTCCCCTTAAGAAGAGGTCTCGGCCAGAAAAAGAGTCAATCGGCCAAATAAAGATGGCCGACCGACCAAACAGAGTGCCGACCGGCCAAATATATGGCCGATGGCAACAAAACACTGGCCGGTGGCCTCTAGCCATGGCCGGTGATGTGTGGGGATGTCTCACAAGCCATTCCTTGCCTCTCAAAAGCAAAACACAAGTGTTTGGTGCAAAACCAAACACAAAACAGTCGAGTCGGGAGATCCTGAGGCAAGACGCGTAGCCGAGACCTCTGGGAACTCGAGACAAACACAAACATGGATGATCACCGGGTGTTCAAACGGTGACGTCCAAGTCTTGAGGACAGTCAAAAATCAGGTGTCTACAAATTTGTTCCAGAAGTGAGATACGAAACGGGGGTCTCTATCAGATACGATTGAAACTGGAGTGCCGTGCAAGCGAACGATTTCCTTAATGTAGAGAGTAGTGAACTTAGAGAGGGAGTACATGATTCTGATTGGTAGAAAATGCACCGACTTCGTCAATCGATCTACGATAACCCATATTGCATCATTCTTCGAGACTGATTGCGGTAGCCTGACTACGAAGTCCATAGTAATGTGTTCTCACTTCCATTCAGGAATAGGGAGTGGTTGCAACATTCCTGCAAGTCTCTGATGTTCCGCTTTAACTTGTTGACAACGCAGGCATTTGGAGACATGGCTTGCTATGTCTTTCTTCATTCTTGTCCACCAGAAGTATTCCTTTAGATCGTGATACATCTTCGTATTGCCAGGATGGATTGCAAACCTCGAGCTATGAGCTTCTACCAATATCCTTTTCTTGAGTTCTGGAAGGTCGGGTACGCAAATTCGATTTCGAAATTTTAGCATCCCATTGCTTGTTGTAAAGTCAGGATCAGGCGTGTTTCCTTGCTCCTCGTACTTTTTCTTCAAAAGTTTATTTTCACATTGGCGGGCTCTAATTTCTTCTATCAACTCGGGTTTCACGATTATGTTGACGAACAATCCATGGATCTTGCGGGGAACGAGGGCACATGCCAAACTTTTGGTCATTTTTCGACTTAGTGCGTCTGCTACTACATTAGCTTTGCCGGGATGATGATGGATCTTTATATTGTAGTCCTTCATGAATTCTAGCCATCATCGTTGCGTCATATTCAATTCCTTCTGTGTAAACAGATATTTGAGACTTTTGTGATCGGTGTAGATTTCGCAGGCTACTCTATAGAGATAATGACGCCAGATTTTGAGGGCGAAGATCACCGCAGCCAATTCTAGATCATGAGTTGGATAGTTCCTTTCGTTAGTCTTTAGTTGGCGAGAGGCATAAGCAATGACCTTCCCGTTTTGCATAAGAATGCAACCCAAGCCATTGTATGAGGCATCGTTGTAAATTATAAACTCTTCTGCTTCCGCGGGGAGCGCTAGTATTGGAACCGTCACGAGTCTGTCCTTCAATTCTTGGAAACAACGTTCCTGCTTGTCCGTCCATTCAAAGGGTGTGTTCTTTTGAGTTAGCTGGGTCAATGGTGAAGCTATCTTCGAGAAGTCTTGCACAAAGCGCCGGTAGTAACCGGCTAGGCCCAAGAAGCTTTGAATTTCTAATACGTTAGTGGGTCGTGGTCAATCCACGATTGCTGCAACCTTTTGGGGATCAACTGAAATGCCATCTTTGTTAATGACGTGACTGAGGAAGTGTACACTAGTGATCCAAAATTCGCATTTCTTCAACTTGGCACAGAGTTTGTGATCACGTAATGTCTGTAGAACTTTTCGCAAGTGGTGTTCATGATCTTCTAGTGATTTGGAATATATGAGAATGTCGTCAATGAAGACAATGACGAACTCATCGAGATAAGGTTTGAACGCTCAATTCATGAGGTCTATAAAGGCCGTTGGAGCATTGGTGACGCCAAATGGCATGACAAGGAACTCGTAGTGCCCATAACGGGTTCTGAAGGCAGTCTTTTCGATACTTTCCGTTTTGACTTTTAGTTGATGGTAACCAGAACGCAAGTCAATTTTTGAGAACACTTGGGTGCCTTGCAGTTGATCAAACAAGTCGTCGATTCGTGGCAGGGGGTACCGATTTTTTATAGTGACTTTATTTAGTTCTCGATAGTCGATACATAACCTCATTGTACCATCCTTTTTCTTTACGAACAGCACCGGAGCTCCCCATGGTGAAGTACTTGGTCGGATGAAGCCTTTATTTAGTAGTTCTTGGAGTTGAGTTTTTAGTTCTTTCGATTCTGCCATGGACATGCGGTAAAGGGTCTTTGAGATTGGTTGTGTACCAGGTTGGGTTTCAATGGTGAACTCGATTTCCTGATCAACTAGGGTGCCAGACAGGTCTTCAGGAAACACATCCGGAAATTCTCGAACTACGGGGATCGCATCAAGTGTGGGGGTCTCTTGTTGAGTATCAATCAGATAACAGATACAACTACAATAACCCTTTCTTAGCAGTCGTTGGGCTATTATGAAGGATATAAGACAGGGAGGGGGAGAGGCTCCAGTTCCTTCGAAGACAAGCTCGAGTTGGTTTGGTGACCTGAGGAATACCTTTTTGGCTTTACAATCGATAGAGGCACAATTAGCAGCTAACCAATCCATTCCTAAGATTACATCAAAGGTACTAATGCCAAGGGGTATCAAGTCTACGTGTAAGGTTTCACCTTTTAAAGATATAGTGCAAGATTTGTATACATCAGTACTAAGGGCGGAATTTCCAGAGGGAAAAGACACAGATAGTATGTATCCTAAGGGTTCGGGTGTTGGCGCCAACTTGGTAGCAAAGTGTGGTGTAACGAAAGAATGAGTTGAACCAGAATCAAAGAGAACATGGGCTAAATGACCACAAATAGAGAATGTACCTGACACAACATTTTCAGTAACTTCTAGGTTCCCAGGCACCAGGGCAAAAGCTCTTCCTTGGCGTTTTTGATCCTTTCTCGCTTCTTCAGATACTGCGGGTTTTCGGACTAGTTCAAAAGGGCGGACGAGCGTTGGACAATTTCTCAGCCAATGGCCAACTTGGCCACATCTAAAGCACATTCTCGTATCTTGACGGCATGGTCCCCAATGAATCCGTCCACAGGTAGAGCAAGTAAGAGTGGGGTTTCCTTTAGGGTTTGCAGGGCTTTGATTGCTTGGACCGGTTGAACTGGTTGTGCTCGTATTTATTCTCTTGGGAGGTGCGACACCGAGCCTTCTGTTATCTCTTTCCCAAAATCACTTCCTCTGACTTGGCTCCCCAGATCGCAAGGCTTTAATTCCTTTTTTCGCAATGTATGCTCGATCTACCACCGCCGCATAAGTTGGTAGTTTCAGAACCTCCAGCCTATCCTTAATTTCAGTATCCAATCCTGCTTCAAACTTCCTAGCTTTTCGAGCTTCGGTGGGAATGACATATGTCGCGAACCGGGCCAGCTGTGTGAACTTACTTTCATATTCGGCCACTGTCATGGCCCCTTGCCTTAGATGTATGAATTCTGACGCTTTTTGTTCCCGTAGTGAGTCTGGAAAGTACTTTTCATAGAATACTTCTAAAAATCTCGCCCAAGTCACAATATCTTCCTTTTTCAAGGTAAGGAGCCACCATTCTTGTGCATCATCCTTGAAGGTGAAGGTGGCAAAAGTCACCTTCTGTTTTTCTATGCAAGGTAGTGCACGGAAGATTTTCTCCATGTCCCTAGCCCAAGCCTCTGCTACTAGTGGGTTTGGGCTGCCAATAAACGTAGTGGGTGTAGATCTTGAAATTGTTTAATCGTAGTCGATTCTTCTCGTCTTTCTAATGTCCCATTGGTTATGCTACCTTGCAAGGCTTGTGAAAAGTTGGTGACTGCCCTTTTCATGATTTGTTCCATTGGGATGGTACCGCTGACTGATGATCCGTTTTCATTTCCTTCGTTGGCCATTACTACAAGGCAAAATGATATAAGCGTGACATCATATTGAAACAATTTTGATACAACGTCATATGTAACATATTAGTTCTATTATCACCACATTCGTATATATCGTATTAGTTTTGCTATTTTGCTATGAATATCACCACTTTCATATATAATATAATAGTTTTACCATCATGTTAATATTACCACATATCACATTAATACAATATACATCATTGTTATCATACATAGGGTGTTAGTCTGGCAGTCACAAATCAATGTCTAATCCTACTAATACAAAAAGATTAGACTACTCATGGTTAGCTCACAAAAAGGGTCTTCTGGTCAGACATCTAGAATGGTCCATTAGGCCACCAGGAGAACTGGCTTCGGAAAACCGGTCCATGAAACAACCCCGGAAACTCACTTTGCATAATGGACTCAAACTCCCACCCACTAAGCTCAACTCCGAAGCAGCTCCATACTACCTAAACCATGTAAATAGGAGCACCGTGATCATAACCCCAGAATTCCAGTCCCGTAATCCGTATTGGTGTCACCAGGTATGATGCACCGTCGGTAAAGTCCACAGCTGGGGTATAGACAATGTGCTGGGAAGGTGGTGTCGTGGTGCGAATGTGGCTACTAGGATATACAGGTCCCCTCATTTCTGCAAAGCCTACAGGTAGAGGTGCGACCAGAAAATGTGGTGGTTCTATATCTGGAGCAAGACCAACAACGTGGGTCGGTCCTATGTACCTTTCACGAGTGCTACCTCGGCTAAGTCTCCAGAATAATAAGTCCTCATCAAGGTTAGCCTATAAGTAAACGGATCTTTCCATGAGATGGTCAAGTGTTGGA
Source organism: Camellia lanceoleosa (assembly GCA_025200525.1). Lineage (NCBI taxonomy): Eukaryota > Viridiplantae > Streptophyta > Magnoliopsida > Ericales > Theaceae > Camellia > Camellia lanceoleosa. The sequence continues at coordinate 67,020,131 of CM045763.1, forward strand.
TGGGCTTGCCTGACCAGACTCTCTGAGTCACCCCAACCCTCTAATTGGTTCGGGAAGAGATGAGCTCGGGGACTCTGCACTGCAGCAGCCCAACAGGTTCGCCATATCCTACAACACAAGAAAACTTAGCCTAAACATATATATAACATGACTTATATGCATTAGACATATCACATAATAATGCAAGTTTAATACATTTTTTTTTTTTTTGGTGTGAAAATTATATAAAAATTTTAAAAACTTGTACTATATATATATATATATATTTATTTATTCATTTAATTATGTATTATTATTATTTTTTTATATTTTATTTTTATTTATTTATTTTTTTAAAACCATTGCTCTGATACTACTTTGTCACGACCCAAACCCAGTACGCAAAGGTTCAGCGTCATAACAAGATAAAAAAAATAAAACAATTCGGATAATTCTGTAGTCACAGCGCAAGCGGATAAATTAAATAAATTAAAATAAATAATTAGGTACCAACTGTTTATTTAAAAGATAATAAAACATAGTCATTTGAGCTTCACTATATTACAAGAGTTTAATAATAAAAGATAGAAAACAAAATAACATAGCGATTCATTTTCCATCTTGATCTCACTAAACCTCACACCGAAGGGATAATGACTATAAGCACATAGCAGAGTGAGAAATATTATACTATGAGGGGCACAAAATGGCCATGGATATTTATGTAAGCTAAAACATTATAAATTGAGTTGAGTTGAATACATAAATTAATTAAGTGCCAGAAACTGAAATAATCACTATAACCACGGTACATCACTAAGTGACAAGCACTACACTGGTCAATGGATCCACGACAAATACTGGACCACAGAGTGGTCAATCACTAAGCCAATAGTTATTTAAGTTCCCCAAGGCATGGGACTGCCGTGGTGGTATTCACAAAACATATTTTCATATAAGGTCATAACCAAATATTCTTTAAAATATAAACAAACATATCCATGGGTCTCCTTTCAAACAAATAGGGTTCAGAAAATAAACCACGTAACTGAAACTTTTATAAAACATAACTTTTATTAATATACTAATAAAATATAACTTTTATAAAATACATTTTGGTAAATCAAAACATACATAAAATATATTTTGAAGACTCAAGGTATAATATAACTCACCTTAAATTAATTCTTCTATCCTTTCTTTCCACCAACACTCAAAGGCCCTCTTATACTTTTTTTTTTTTCTTACCACGCCTTAACTCACTATTCTACTATTTATAGGAGGTGAATCGTGGGTGGCAAGCCTCGAAATTTCGAAACTTTGACTGAGTCCGCCCTTATCCATATTATTTATTAACTGGTTTGAATTCCATGACCATGACTAATCCATCTAACTTAGACATGTTTTTTTTTTGACCATTTTTTAATTTAAGAGTTATTACCTTCTTTGGTAATTCAAGATGACTCCTAAAATTTACGTATAATAATAAGTTAGGTTCGTGTCTAAAAACCTCACTATCCAACTATAAATCATCACTTACCACTTACTAAAATATTTAATGTATAATATTTCACAACGTATTTCTTTAACCATAAAATTCTCAATCTCCTAAATTATGCATTTATTTATTATTATTATTATCACTACATGAATATATATATACTTATTTTATTATTATTATTATTATTATTTATTTATTTTATTATAATGTTAAATTTAAAATATTCGGGTATCACACATCGAGCCGGGCTGGCAGGCCCGAGCCGCGGGCTAGGCCTGAGTCGCGGGCTAGGCTTGGAGGGCCTTCTTGTTTTTTTTTATAGGAAATTGACCTAAAGGTCCAAGCCTAACATATCATGCCCCATTTAGCCCCAAAACAAATTTAATACTCCATTAACTCCTCACATTATCAATCAGACGAAAATACCCACAATATATCATCCAATTTACATGCGTGCAACATTCACCCACGATTATCTCAGTCTGATCAGTACACTGTCACATCTTCGCCACTCGACTCTGCATTCTCAGTCCTTCATCTCTCCACCGTTCGACTCCGCTCCCTCTAAAACCCTACCCTAACCACAAAATGAACTCGTTCATCTTCTCCAATCGTCGACTCTTACCAACACAACACCAAGTCGTTCATCTTCTCCAATCGGTGACTCTCAACAACACGAAGAACCATCACTACTCTAAAGAAATTTCATAGTTCCTGACTTCCGATTCACAGAAATGGGGAAAAAAAAGTAACATCTCTCTTCAGTTATTATTTTTCATTCAAATTTGTACATTATTCTTTCATATTTCGTATATACCGTTTCAATAACACTTTCATAAAAAAAACCCTTGTAAAACACATTTTACACACTTTAAAATGTATAAACCTTCTTTTATATATAATCCCCTGTTTTAAAATATTCTAGTCCACTATTTTTAAACATTCTAATCCACTGGTTTTACACATAAATTCATGTTTTTACACATTCAACTCCTTGTTCTTATTTTTGTTGTTCTTGTTTCTTCTTCTTGTTAAATATTGGCTTTTCTTCTTTGTATTGCTGCTACATTTCGTTGAATACTTAATTTCCTCGTTGTTGTTGTTGTTGTTTAGAAAATACAATGGGTTGTTCTTATTGTTGATAGTGTTTATAAAAATTGAAACATCAGACAGTTTCATTTCATCACTCTACAAGTGACATATCTAAATTTATTCAAACTTCAAATGAAACTGCAAAATTACACAGTTTAATCACTATTCAAAACAAATAGGTAACTTATTATAAAGTGCAAATCAAACTGTCAAATTATACAGTTTTGTAACTATTAACAACAAATAGATATAACTTCATATTAAACTGCATATAAAACTGCAAAATTATACAGTTTTGTCACTATATTACTCATGCCCTGCTGTCGCTTTCATTTTTTCAGAAATAACTGTTGGAAGATATTGGAAGAAACAAACCCATATGACTAAAAATCCAATCAGGGATTTAAGTATCTCTTCTTTTGATAGTCCTTCGCTTGTATCTACTGAAATGCCACCAAAATCTCCCCCTTCACAAAAAACCCAACCACCATAACAAAAAACAACCAAAAAAACCCTACAAAACAACCACACTACTTACAAGAAAAAGCCCAAGAACTACACCACAAACCCCATCCACACAACAAACACCAACCACACCTCCAACCACAAAAAAAAAAACAAAACAAAACAAAACAAATAAAAGAAAGCCAACAAAAAAACAAGAAGCTCCTCTAATCAAAAAAAGAAAGCTCTAAGAAAGCCAATTAACTCCCAAAACAAAAACCAAGCCATCAAAAGGGAAAAAAGAAACAGTCCCTACAAAGAGAGTCCAACAGTTTAATTACCGTTCCAACATCGGAACAGTAATCAAACTGTTGAAGGGGGTCAAATTCACAAAAGCCCAATAGACAGAGCTGGAAAAAACCCTTTTTTGGCCCATTATAAATGCTCTTTCCTCAGCACAACTGAAGGCCTCTTGGTGCAGATGCTATATTTCCATTGTAGTAGAAATGACAACACTCTATAACAAAAGAAAAAGAGCATTTATATTTGGCAAAAAGGAAATGAAACTCAGAAACAGTGATATCAGGCTCATTTTTGGTATCGACTGTGGAGAAGACAACATCACCACCAAATCCTATACAAGACCAAAGGATTTTGAGCTTGTATTTTACAAACGAAGATACAAATCAGTAAAGAGATTAGATGGCAAGTCATTAACCAAAATGTTTCAACAAATAAAAAAAGGAAAATTAACCAATGATCGTCAAGATCTTGTAAGGGTCATCACCCTTTACTTATGTTTGAAACTTCTCATGCCTACAATAGGCCATACACTCAGTTGGAGTTTCCTCAACTATGTTGACAATCTCAACAATATCAAGAAGTACAATTGGGTTGAGGCAATAAAAGATACACTGATGAATTCAATGGCAAATGCAAACAATAACCCAAGGTATGTCACTGGATGCGTCATGTTACTCTTGGTAGACACATTACTCAACGATTTCACACAAAAATATCAAACATCCACCTATTTCAAACTGTCTAACATATTTCAATTTTTTTTTACAGTATTGGTATTGTGAGCATAGTAAACTCCTCCGACCATCCAACAAAGAAGGCTTCCTAAGGTTTATGAAGTGGAACCTTGGCAAAATGTACTCAAAGTAGAAACACATCAACCTTGCTGACTTTGAAAAGGTATTTAAACTCTTCTATACTTTCATAGCACATATCTATTCAACACTCCTTTCACAGTTATTATAGTAAAAATTATGTTATGAAACTGTAAAATTCTTCAGTTTCAAACAACATATATTCAACACTTAACTCACATTACTCACAGTACAAATCATATTATGAAACTGTAAAAGTTTACAATTTCAAAGCACATACCTATTTAACATCACTCATGTTATGAAACTGCAAAAATTTACAATTTAAACGCGCAAATCTATTTAACATCACTCATGTTATGAAACTGTAAAAGTTTTCAGTTTCAAACAATGTATTTTCAATACTTAACTCACATTACTCACAGTACAACTCATGTTATGAAACTAACCAATTTTATAATATTACTGATATATGCCACATTGTTCCAATGCAGGTTGACCAAAGTGCTTTAACCCTAACTGAACAAGAAATACAGTTATTGCATATCAATCAAAGCATATCAACAGACTCTTCAGCAAAGAAACATGATCACAAAAAGGACAATAAACGAAAAAAACAAACAAAAGCAAAAAAAGAAAAAAAGAAAAAAAAAAGACTTCTAGATAGTGATGAGGATGACTTTCTCAAAGAAGAACACCAATTAAAATCAGAATCAGAACAAGAAGAACAACCAAAAAAAAGAAAAGAAAGCAAAAACCACAAGAAGAACCAGAAAGTGACGAACAAGAAAAAGAGAGTGATAATGAAAAAAAACAAGTGACTGAAGAAGAAGCTGATGAACAACAAGACAATGATGAAGAAGAAGAAGAAAAATGTGATCATCAAGAAGACATTGATGAAGAAGAAGGCTAACAACAAGAACAAGAAGAACAACAAACAAACCAACAACAAGAAGTCAATGAACAAGAACTTACGGACCAACAATAACAAAATGAAAAAAAAGAACAAGCAAAACAACAAGAAGAACAAAGGATAGAACAACAAGCCATAACAAGCCACAATAAGCCACTTGTCATTTCATGCCACAAAACAAACAAGGTTTGGCATAGCCTATCCAAAAAAGACCAAGGCCAAATTTAACTCATCAACAACACATAATCAAGTGCTTGTGTTTGGTCTGGCAGCAAAGATGAAAATTGCATATACTTTTAAGATATATGCAGATTGATCAACAGGGAAGCCTTATATGGAAATATAGGTCTCCAACTGCACAATTTTACAGTTTCTGTTCATATTCAATAACCTATTCCACAAACCTAACACATTCTTATATATAATATGTTTCAGGTCATTGATGCCTTCTCAGAAATGAAATTGGCACTCCAACCATCAATTGAAGAATTTGAGAAACATGATCTAGCCTTTGCAAGAAATCCAAAAGCAGGAAGATCTTACGTTTTCTCAACACTCATCAATGTAAGCAAAACTTAACATACCTTTCAATATTATTCAAACTTTAAAATTTTCTACTTTCTTAACATGTCTTACTACGTAGTTTTATAACATATTTCAAACATATATATAAATTACAGACTCCACTACAAAACCAAGATCAAGCACTGAGAGAAAAAATAATAGACAACCATTTTACACAAGTAATGAAAAACAGATATATCCATTTCCTAATCAACCACGACAACCATTGGACAATTGTGGTCTTTGACAATGCTAATAGGATATGGAGACACTATGACTCTTTGAGGCCAACAAAATATTGTCACAACAAACACTTTGAAATTGCAAAGGAAATTGTAAGTTAAATAAAATTTCCTACTTAGTTCCATGTCTTTCAAAACATCTTAACACATCACTATAACTAACAAAAACACCACTAACTATTTTGTAGCAACAACATCAACTGAGATGGAATAAAACATTATTCAGCAATCAAGAAAACATGTTATTATCTTAAGAGTGCGAGACAGTAATTGCATCAATTGAGGAATGCTCACAACAAACCCCACATTCGTAAGATACAAAATCAATAAACTAATATTCCAATATACTAAATTTTGTAGTTTTACCTAACTAATTAACTTCATCTAAAACTTTACAGGAATGATTGTGCAATTGCCGTCTGCAATGTTATCAACCAATATATCAACTGGCAACCTGTGCAAAAATCACTTTGACCAACTGAGTGAGTCAAATTTCGAACAGAAATCATTATTCAATTCCTCAATGGTAAGAACCGATATTGGAAACTCGAGTACTACCGAATGTTGACAAAACATACCAAACCATATAAATAATGAACAAACTTCTTGACAATACAAATATTCAAGTGAACATATTTTTGTATTTATTTATTTATTTATTTTTTAACATGTGACATGTGACAAGTACTTTATATGCTTTTGGGAATTAATCTTCTTGCGGTTATTATGGTGAAAATGATTGTTGTCATTGATGTTGTTGTTGCTCTTCTTCTTGTTATTATTATTATTGTTGTTGTTCTTCTTGTGCTTATTATACTTGTTTGTGTTCTTTTACTTATTATTGTCGTCACATTTGTGGTTGCATATATTTTCATACAGTAAATGTTGTTTCTAATAATTCTTTAAACTGTAAAAATATGCAGTTTCATCAGGTTGTTTCTAATAATTCTTAAAATTGCAAAATTATGTAGTTTCATCAGGTTGTTTTTCATAATTCTTAAAACTGCAAAATTATGTAGTTTCATTACTCAAACAAAAATTATGCTACACAATTATGCATCCAATTTTATGACTCGATAAATAGATGAACCGCATTTCAAAATTGAAAATAAAACTGTAAAATTTTACGGTTTTGTCACTACGAAATATGAAATAAATATATCATGTAGTAAAACTGCATTTCAATATTATACAGTTTCAATAAGAAATTTTCAACAACCTTCTCAATATTCTATAAAAATAAAACCAACCAAATCCACAAAAAAAAAAAAAAAAGTTACAAAACAACTTCAATAACTAAAGAACACATCAAAAAAGAAAAAAAATGCAACCAACTTTATTCATTACTTCCATAATACTAAATATCACATTTTTCATTATCATAATTCCTCAAATGCAAATACAAATCCAAAAGAATAGACTATGGCCTCAAATAGTAACCTTGCATGTCTTCTTATTGTGATTCTCATATTTCAAGCACCTCCCACGCTTGATTTGCTTCACATTCTCACCCCTAAAAGGTATCCTCTTCTTTTTGTTCCGCTCGGGCTACTTCTTCGTTATAAGAGGTTTGATAATTGAACTACCGGCACCATCAAAGTCAAATATCTCACTTGAAGGTACTGGATAAACAGATTCCTTGTATGACTCTCTAAAACAATTTACATGAAAAAAAGGATCAATGAAATCATATACATCTCTACCACTACTACGCAAAGCATGCACGACATGACAACAAGGAAAACCATTCAATTGCCATTCATGGCAAGAACAAGTCTGTTACCAATATCAACATAAAAAGAAATAGAAGAATGAACCTCAAGCACGATCGTGAGTAACAATCACATTCCAAGACTTAGCTAGCTTCAAAGAGTTGACCAACTTCTTTTTCATAACTGGACACAATTTCGTAGTCCATCTTTTAGATTCAGCTCTTCTATTAGACAATTGAGTCATGATTTGAACCATAATCATATCAACCATACAAACAATAGACAACTCACAGGTCCCACCAATCCAATTATTGTAAGACTCGGCAACATTAGATGACATTTCACCATATCATTTCCCTCTAAAAAATGCATTAACCCACTTATCATTTTGCAAACCATCCAACATACTATCAACTCTACCATTCCTAGCAATACGTCTCAATTTCTCCATATAGTATTGGAAAGAAGCAACATTTGGCGCATAAACACATTTAACTAATATTTTCATCAAAGTCAGCTTATAGTTGGTACGAAGTCCCACCAATTTGTCAATCAAATTTCTCTTCAAATAATTCAAGCAATATGCATGATGTGCATTGGGAAAAACCACTGAAAGAGCGTCAGCAATCCATATTGACGGTCAGACACAAAGGTCAATCTCCGGCCTGAACCAACAGCCTTTAACAACTGACTTAAGAACCACATCCAATTATCTTGATTTTCAGCGTCAACAATTGCAAAAGCCAAAGGAAACAAGCTTGCAAGCAAAATAACATGAAACTGCAAAAATTAGCAGACTCACAATACAATAACACATTGATAAACCAAAATTATACTAATTGAAAATAAATACATACCTTGATTACCATAATTTGATGTTGTTGCAAGCAAATGCCCCTTGTAACGCCCCTTCAAGAATGTACCATCAACAAACAACAACGGGCGACAAAATTGAAAGCCATACAAACATCCATGAAATGCCACAAACAACCTCTGAAAACACCCACTACTTTCATCCACATCTAATTCAAACACACTTACTGGATTCGTTCTCATGCTCGTCTTAAGGTACCATTGAAGTTGGTCAAAAGAAGTTGCAAAATCACCAAACAACCACCTCTTGCCCTATCAACTCCTAACCATGCAACCCGATAAGAAACATCTATACCATATTGCTTTTTTAACTTTTTTTAAACTTCAATAGAACGAGTCAATGGATTATCACTAATATCATTATGCATAATATTAGACACAAGTCTAGAATTAACCATTTTGTTACAAGATTTACGAGTAACAACCCCACAAGTATGCACATTATCCAACTTCATAATAAAAAAAATACCGGAATTCATCAACACCCTTCCATGCACAAACCATTTACAACCCGTAGACGACTTCATCATATATTTAGCAATTACTCTTGTTGCATCGTTCTTCAAATAATTCACTGCAAAACCACACTCAATTGCATACTTAGCCAATGCAATGCGAAACGCCGACACTCCACCTTCAAATTTTTGACCAACACTATGTATAATCCTCTTTCAATTAGCAGACAACAAAACTTTCTCTGGTTCTGGATAAAAACTAGGTAATAAACCACCAAAATCATCACAATCGTTAACCAAAAAACTCTCACAAATTACAGAATCAATCCTAAAAGAATTATCATCAACCTCTGTAATTCTCTTATCACCCATAACAACATCAACAACATGAGAACCACTACAACCTACCATTGACAACATATTCTCCAAATCATCATCACATTCAACAATACAATTAGAATATCCAGGAATAGAGAAAAACAAACAAAAGTTACCAACACTCAACTCCTTGAACTTCGCAGATATTTTTTCAATAACTTCATGATAACTACATCACTCACTAATTTTAATAGTAGCACAAGAATTATTGTATTTGCACATTAACATGAAACACCCCTCCATACTACAAAATCACAAACCAGCAAACAATTGTTCACAGATTCCAAATTGCAAAATTATACAGTCACAACATATCAGTACTAACACTGCACAATTCACAATTCCAAACTGCAAAATTATACAGTTACAACATATCAGTATCAAAACATCAAAATTCACAATTCCAAACTACAACTTCAAAACACATTACACTATACAACAAACAAAATCAACAAAATCAAAATCATTACACTATATCACATACAAAAATCACAAAATAAGTATCAAACAAACAAAATTTATCACAAAATAAAGAATTATAACAACATTGCCAAACACAAACCAGATATCACGCAAATTTGCTTATCTATATATACATACATATATGTATCGCAAATTTGTGTAATTTTTTTATTTTGAAATGAATAATTTTATATATATCAAAATGAAACGAAATATTGCAGCCATTAAATTAAAGGAGAATTTTTTTAAGATCCTTGATATTAAGATTTTATAAGATAAATGATATGCAGTATTTTCATAGTAGTTAAGATCTCTTAATATTTTAACAGAGAAAATTCAACTCAAAAAAATTTTGCCCAACTCAAACAAATTTGGCTCCGACTCAGAAAATTATTAATTTTCACAGAGAAATTTCTCTGAGTCGAAGCCAAATTTCTTTGAGTCGGGCAAAATTTTTATGAGTTTAGTTTTCTCTGTGAAAATGTTGAGGGATCTTAACTAATAAAAAAAACATCTTGGACCTTTCCTACCACACAAAGTTAAAGATGGATGTTTTACTAATTTTTCCTAAATTAAATAGACAACGTTTATTTAATGAATAATTTTTATTTCAAAATAAAATAAAATATTACAAAAATTTATATCATTAAATTAAATAGATATAAATTATTGATGAGGGTAGATAAATTGCATCACTATAGGTCAAGTATATCCCAATTAGGTTGGCATCTGCTAGTCTACCAATTATTTGCATTATACTCCATCTCAATAATTTAATAGATACATTATGAAATGAAATAGTAAAAAAAAAATTGTTAATCAATTATCGAAGGAGGCAGACAATTCACTTGCGTTGTCAAAGGATATATCATCTAAATTGTTTTGCATATTTCATTTTCACTATAATTTTGTTTTCTTGTAAGCGCATGCATAAGAGCTCTCTCAATATCATCAGTGCCTCAATCATTTGGGATGAAAGTCTGCTGTGGTAATCACTCAACACTCTTCTACCTACATTAAAAGCTGTTTCAGAATGACCTTTATAATAAAATAAATCTTAAAATTTTAATTTTGCTGACTTAAACTTTAATATTTTGATTTGTTTTAATTTAAACTATTTGTATATTTCTTATTAAGTAAAAATAACAATATATATATATATATATTAGACATTTTTCAAATTAAAAATAAATTAAAAAATTAAAAACACATGACTTTTTTTTAAAAGGTCAAACTCAAGAAATTGTTTTTCTAACTTTTTCAAAATTAGAAAAATATTTGTTTTTCTTTCTCTCTCTCTTTCTTAAAATTAAAAATGAAAATAAAAAATAAACAAACGGAGACTATGGACTTCTATTGCACCACCAATAGTTTACTCAATTTTATATCACTCAATTATTTACCAAATTACTCACCTCTTGTGTGGGATTATAAGTCTCACCTTGGTTTTTAAATATAGTAGATCAAACACACATATGGCTTATATTGCACGACTACACGTCTATACTATATATTAAGTAAAATTAAGTTTTAATGAGAAAGTCTCTAAGGCCTCAAAGCTTTTATCCTAAAATTGTTAATATTTTTATTTTAAAATTATTTTTAAGAAAACACTATTGGCTATAAATTACTTAAAATTAATTATTATACAATAATTTGTAAAATTTGAAAAGGAAATATAAACTTTCTATTTTATGCCTTTTGTTACCTAACTTTCTTCCATTTCATATTTTGTTCAAGTTTTAACTCTACAACATTACAATTTCAGTACATCAATTTAAACCTAAAACATTTACAATTCTTTCAAAACTCACTTCATATAGTAAGAACAAACTGTGGCAAGGGGGAATACTATGAAAAGAAAAACTGTGAAAAGTGATTATTATTGAAATTATCATCATCTTCTTCTATTTTAGGTTTTCTCTTGGTGTAACTTAATACCTACTCAATCTCTCTCGCCACATTATGAATTGTGTTTCACTTTTTTTTTTTTTATAGAAATGATGATATATAAAATTGCTAAAAAATTAATCTATGTGTAGTAACTGAAGGTATATAATTAAACATTTTACTGTTAAACTTTTTATTTATTTGTTTTGACTTTTTTTTTTCTTTATATTTTTATTTTCGTGTAAGGGTTCTATAAATTACAATATAAGAACAGTGAATGCAAGTATGTAATAAAGTATTTAAATTTTAAACACTTTTGATTTATTTGTTTTGATTTTTTATTTATTTATTATAGAGATAGTATGAATTGTAATATGAGCTATGATTTGTGCTCAAACTGGCTTCCTAGGTTGTTACCCAATACTTTTAGCGAGAAAAATATTTTCTTTTGCGATTTTTCTTAAATTTTACTTTGTATTTTTTTTTTTTTTTTTTTTAATTTGGTGTTCATATTTGAATTTTTTTAAGGATCATTTTAGAAACTCCTAATTTAAACTTCGGTGATTACTATTTTTGTACAAACTTATATTGCATGAATGGTTTTGTTAAATGCAGTTTTAACATTTTTTTTGTTTTTTTATTTTTATTTTTATAATGAATTTTTTGGGAAAAAAAAATTGGTGCTTGTGACAAATTTTTAAAAATTTACTTTTGTCGTTATTGAGAAAAATTCAAGCAAGCTTAATCTTATTTTAGTTTTTGTCTTTTACTTCTATTTTTTTTTTCTTCAATTTTTAGATTCTTCTTGAATAAAAGGACCTCAAAAATAGGGAAAAAATTAATATGGATTTATTTATTTTAATTAAAGGAAAGAAAAATTTGGAAAAATGATGATGTTTTAAACAATTGCCAAACAAGGTGGATGCTCATATTTCCTATTTTTATTATTAAAAATATTTAAAAATAAATGTTCTAATTCAAAAATAAATAAATAATTGGGCCAAGTAACTCACGAATTGGACAAAAAATAAAACAAATCTCTAAAGACTATGCTTGAGCCAAGAATTATTGGTATAAAAATTGATTCAAACTCAATTTTAGGCTAATTTTAGTATTTAATACTGCAACCCCCCAAACTAGCTCATTCTTATCACAATCTGAGAAACTATGATGTAATTTAGACATAAAGTTTAAATTTATTATTATTAAATGTCTATACGGATGAATCAATGAATTTTTAGATGAGGTGTAAGGGTAAGGCCAGAATATGACCCATAATTTTGGGCGATTCGATTTAGATTTTTTTTTTAATATATGAAAGCATTTTTTTTTATTTAAACTAATTTTAATTGATTTGAATTTTACAAAACAAATATGTTGAGTAAATTTTACAAAATGGATAATGAGATACTTGGTTAATTGACAAAATAAAATTACAAATTCATTAAGACGAAATGAATGTATATTTTATCGTAAATATGATTTTTGCATGAGAATTAATTAATGTTAAATTATTTTAATTTAATATTATAAACAAAGATTTATTATTATTTAATTTCAAAATAGTTTTTAATTAATTATTTTAACCATGCATACCATGGATAATAGGCTAGTAGGAAGTGAAATAAAAAAGATTATTTGGTTAATAAATTTTTAAAATACAATTCAAAACTTAATTTTCTCTCTCCTATCTCCTTTTCTTTTTATTATTATTAATAAATCAATTAATTATTTTTTCTCTCTTCTCTCTCCTCTCAAATTCTGCACATCAATCAATTAAATTTTCTCACTCATCTATTCAACTAAAAATAAAAAATAAAAATAAAAACTACAAATTATTTCAAAATTATATTCAAAACTCATAACAAAATAAATTTTCAACTTTCAAAACTCTTTTCAACAACTTATCGTCCAAAATATAACTCAAAACTCATTTTAAAAATTAAACCAAACGGAACCATACTTGCTTGGTATTTTTTTAATATTTTTTTTATTTTTTCAAAATTAAAAAAATACCCATCCCCTTTCATTTTTGACAAATGCTAAAGCTGTGTTCATAAAAATGAATCTGAAAACATTTTTGAAATTGTTTGCTACACAAATTTAACCCATAAAGACTCAAAAGTAAATGTAAAGGCATAACCTTTTTGACATCAAAACCAAAGACTCAAGAAGCAGTAATCTAAAATTAAAATTTTAAAAAAAATAACTAATTTATAATACAATCTTCTTACTTTTTACCCTGTGTTAATCTTACACAAAACAATCCAAATGCTTTAAAATCAGAGTCAATGAACAAAACTAAGAAACAAGAAGCAAAAACACTATACACCCCTCAAGAACAGCAAGAAAAATACCAAAAACAGTCCTATGCAGCACCATTGTTGGTGACCCATAAGCAATCATCACCGGAAACTGACACCGATCATCTGATGGATCTTCATCAGTCACCATAGCCAATCCAGAGAAATCACAGTCCCAACTGTTCTGATCATTCAACTGATAGTACATATTGAAAGCATAGGAAGCATTTCCTTTTGCACTAAGGTGATTACATGAGGACCCATATCCCAATGCAGTGCAATCAGACATTGTACATGCATAATCAATGTTTCTTTGCAAATCTTGCAAGTCATCCACATGTGGGTTCAAAACACACCACCTTTTCATCATGTAATCCACCCCGGTAACCGCCGCAAGTCCCTTAGTTTCTCGGGTACCAAACAGGTCCAATTCGTACTTGGGTTTCCCATCAAACTCAAAAATCCCCCAATGCCTTTCAAAGCAACCTGGGGCGAAGCTCTTGGCATCCTCATCGATTAGGCTAAAGAGGTAAGCCTCAATAACGCCTTTTCTAAGTGGGGTCCCATTCCCACTTAGGGCGTGTCGGACTAGACCTTGGTTGAATCTCTTGGCATTTTTCACGTTGGCATTTGTGTCCCCATCAGTGGGCCACCCCACTTCCCCGACTAGAATCTTTAAGTCGGGGTAACCTGCCTTAGTTAAGGACCATACTAAAGTGTCGAAATTTGCATCAAACACATTGGTGTATTCGTAATTGCCATCCCTAACAGTCTTATTATTAGTGTTGTTGGTATCGAAAAATGCAAAGTCAACGGGGAAATAAGGGTTGCCATAGAGGCTAAGGAAAGGGTATATGTGGACAGTGAAAGGGGCATCATTGGAGTTGAGATATTGGATTACTTGGATGGTGATGTCCTTGACCTCGGGCCGGAAGTCACCAGTCGACGGGACGGGATTCGAGTGCTGTGAGAAGTAGACGTCGGCATTGAAGGGGATTGTGGCTTTGACTTGGGATCCAAGGCCGGCTTGGTTTAGGGCTTCTTGGATGTTCTTGAGGGCTGGTAATGTGAAGGGAAGGAAGGTACCATTGTATGTTTTGAGAAAAGGTTCATTTCCTACTGCAACATACCTGCAAAAATGGATACTGTTAAGGTGATTTAAATCACATCATATTAATTATTTACAAACACACACACACACACATATATATATACATATTAAAAATGTATAAATTACAAGAAGATGAACTTATTTGAGGTCGTGTTTTGAAAATATGATTTAAAAATACAGTTTGGATTTGAGAAATAAGTTCAAAATAACTTACGTTTGAGAAATAATTTTTGAAAAAAACTCTGGATTGATAAATCCAAACACTAGACAGAAAAAAGGGAAAAAGAAAAAAAGAAAAAAAAAAGAAGGTAATATTCTTTGCACTTTGGTGATATGTTACTATCAATAAAGACCTGAGCTGCTATTTTAAGTACCCATAAAATGGACATTTAAGCCTAAGTAAAACTCAACTAAAAATGGAAAATGATCACGTTTATACCATGATCCAAACACTAGACAGAAAAAAGGAAAAAAAGGAAAAAGAAGGTAATATTCTTTGCACTTTGGTGATATGTTACCATCAATAAAGACCTGAGCTGCTATTTTAAGTATCTATAAAATGGACATTTAAGCCTAAGTAAAACTCAACTAAAAATGGAAAATGATTTGCAGGAAATGGCAAACCATTCAAAAGCAGATTGAGAAGGTAAACAAAAATATTTTGAGGTCCCAAACTAAGTGGGAAATTAGTATGAACAGCTTGAATTCAACAATTATAAACCTCAATAATAATAACAAAAATATTTATTTAAAAAAAAAAAAAAAGAGTAAAAGAAAGAAGAAAAAAAGGAAGAAGAAGATAAGACCATTTCAAGAAAGAATACTCCAACCAAAACCAATTTAAAGTTTCTGAGTGTTGATAAAGCCATATACGTATATGTATATCTTCTGGACTTAAACGATACTCGTGATTTATGGATAATTGTAGGTATTTGGGTCCAAAGGACTCTGTCTTGGGAAGGTTCTCGTCATCAAATATATATATACACAGATAGACACATTATGAATTATACAATTGAAAGAGGATTGAAGAAACAGTGTGAAGAATTGGGTTTAAGAATCAAGAACAGAGATGGGTTAGGGATAAAAAAAATAAACTTGTTTGACTCAATTTGATATTGACTCCAATGTAACTGTAACTAGTCACATAAGCCTAAGCAAACTCAACTAAAAAAAAAATTGATTTGCAGGAAGTAGAAAACCATTTAAAAGTAAAACAAAATATTTTAAGGTCCCAAACTAAACTAAGTGGGAAATTAGTCCAGAATAGCTTGAATTCAACAAATAAAAACCCAAAAAGAAAAGAAAAGAAAAGAAAAAGTAAAAAAAAGAAGGAAGAAGGAAGAAGGAAGAAGGAAGAAGGAAGAAGAACATAAGACCATTGCATGAAAGAACCCCCAACTCCAAACCATTACATACAAAACCATTGTTTATATGTAAATTACACAACTGAAATGGGATTGAAGAAACAGTGTGAAAAATGGATTTTAAAAATCAAGAACAAAGATTAAATTGCATGTAAAACAGAAAGAATAAGATGGGCATTGCATGAAAGAACCCCAAGTACTGATAAAGTTATATGTTTATAGATATATATATGTGCATATTATATTTAGTGATGAGAGCCTCATGCATTGGGATTGTCTTTATAAATATATATATATATACCAATTATACACTTGAAAGGGGATTGAAGAAACAGTATCAAGAATGGGATTCAAGAATCATCAAGAAACACAAATGAAGATTGTTTGGACTCAACTTGATATTGATTCCACCATTGTAACTATATCTAGTGACATTGGCATCAACCCAAGAGGCAGCAAACTCAGGGTCTTGGCTCATCGGCTCCAACATGAAATTGGGTATAGCCAGCATCACTTCAATCTCACTCCCAATCAGAGCCCCCAAAATCTTCTCATCTGCCTCAAACAACTTCACTTTATCAAACCCATTCTCCTTCAGCATTTCCACCACTTTCTCTGGCGGCAACTGGTGTGTTGCCATGGTTCCCCAGTTCACTCCCACCCCACTATACCCACTTGGAACCGAGCTCAACAACACCAAAACCACCACCAAGAAATGATCATAATGAGGTCTTGGCTCTTCCATTTGGGCTAATTCTCTTTTATGTGTGTGAATCTTTGATGAGTTGTCTATGAATCTTTCTTGAATCAAGAGAAAGTGAAAGAAAGGAAAGGAAAGGAAAAGAAAGGGGAATTTTCTTGGTGTTTGGAGTGGGATTTATAGAGGTGAAGAAGGAGGAAAGCTTTTCTCTCTCTTTTTGCTCTCTCTCTCTCTGTGGAATTTTTAATGGTTTTATCTTTTAAGAAACTTCAAGGGTATGGTGAAAATTTTGGTTGGAGGGTGGAGAGAGAAAAAGAATGGAAGATTCCTCTCTTAATGCAGTTAGTCAGTTATGTATGGTGCCAAAACACATGCAATTTTGTGCCCCCAAAAAAATTGTCAGTCAAGAGCTGTTAGTATTGAAGGCACACATTCATCAAATGTTACCCATATTTTTTAGTCTGTTAAAATTAGAGAATAATAGAATAACTGTCCTTCATGTGTCCTTAATTACTTTTTCAGTATATACAGGGAAAAGGATTATCTGCATCTAAAATTTCAAAACAAAAAAACATCCAATGTATTTTTAGGCATATTAGGAATGCATTGGGTATAGAAGAATTGACATTTTGGGCATACAATGATACAATTTTGGGAATTGCAGACAGAATAGTGCATTGGATACAAGAGTTTGAGATTAGGCGTATAGAATTTTGTGTAAGAATATCAGATGAATTTTAATGGAAATTGTTAACTACTTAACACATTCAGAAATGGTTGTATGTTTCTTGTAAAGTGAGGTAGGTAAGGAATGTACGATCATGAAATGCATTGCTAATTAGTACCTAGAAATATAAGCCTGAATCTTGACCAGTTGGGCTAATTCTGAGGGCTGACCTGTGATTTAACTGTTGGTCGGCCTGACCCTTGAGCTCATTTGGCCAGGTTTGGGCTTAAAGTTTTGGCCCACTAGTCAACCCCCCATTAGAAAAAAAAATCTTGCTAGTTTAGTTCAAGGGCAAGCTTGGACACCATTTTCCCAGCCTGGCACGATGTTGACATTAAGACCATCTTTTTATTGGGAGGAGAGAAGCTGGTGATTGGGTTAGAACTCAAGAGTTATGAAAGTTTATATCCACATTAAGCAATCAAATGGTAGGATAGGAGTGGAAGTGGGAGCAGAAGCGCAAAATGTACTTAGGTAATATCACTGTCATAGTTACAATGATATCTCAATCTTTAAGCGCATTATTTGTTTTAGTCTTTTCACTCACAAATAGATAAAAATAGAAATGAGGAAAAACTCCTAGTTCTTCTTCACCAATTTTTTTAGTGACAAACACTATATGACACTAGTCCTGCCTAATTACCATGAAATAGAGTTGGGATCCAAATATTACAAAAAAAAAAATTAGTTGGGACTAGTTCGGTTGGTCAAAACTCATATATTTTACTAAAAGTTCAAAAATTCAAATCTTGTTATAAGTAAGACCCCCTCCCTAGAATTGTCTCTCACATCACATTGTTTCGCTAAGCCATCCAAGCTTGGTTAATATACTTGAGAGGCTCCTCTTCTCAAAATCAATTTTTTGATTTGGAAGCTTTAATATTAGATTAGAATTGGGTCTTGAGAAGTCTATAGTAGGTTAAATCTCCACTGAATGTATAATCTCTCACCTCTATGTCACCTCCATATGCTATCTGCCATGCATATGTGCGAAAGTATTAGGCTTGTCTCATATCATCTCTCAGTTTTGAGTTAGATATTTTAACACTACCTACAATTAAAAAAATAAAATAAAACCTTGATACCATTTGATTCATGACCACTAAATTTATAGACTATTTTTTACAACCTTTTTTCAAAGTCCTGTCAACTGCATGATCTGATTCTTTTCTTTCTTTTTTTTTTTCATTTTTTTATTTTTTAAACCTTTAAAGTGGCAATGACAATAGTGTGAACCTGTGGAAACTGAGGACAAAGAAAAGGGCTGGACTTTGTTCGGAACCCAGGAAATTTTGAAAGACTATCATGACTTGGTTAGTTGGAGACTGACTTAAAAATTTAGAAAGAGGATTGAAGAGAATCCTCTTAAAAATGATAACCTTCCACCCTACGCATACGTGTTTCCTTCTCATGCATGCAATTTTCCTTCCATTGTTTAATTTCTTTTCCCTCTCCTTTTTGTCAAAAGAAAAGTTCAACCTTTTCTCTCTCTTAGGGTTGCCAAAAAAGAAAAAAAGGACAGTCTAAAGGCTGTAATGCAATTCCAAATAAGGATATACTGCCTTCACTAATGTTTATCTTGGTTCTCATATTCTATTATTACCGAAAGTAAACCATCATTTGATTCCTCTAATTTTCTTTCTCTTGAACTTTGCTTTAATTTGATGTCATTCTTTAACTTCTAAACTATGTTACACGGACTCGGGTACAGGTATCGGGTGCGGGTGCGGGTGCTTATCTAGGAGTCGGACATTTCAAAATTAAAAATTGAGGATACGTGGATATGTATCCAAATTTAGATATGGCTACGGAGATACGTTAAATAGATTTTAAAAATATATATATATTTATTATATGTAAATGAATTATATTATATAAATAACAAATAAAAATTATTTTAGATATAAAATAAATTATGTTATATATGATAAAATAAGTTATTTTTATTTTAGACATAAAAATTATATTATTTATGATATATTATATTATATAATTTTTTTTGGATGAATAATATTATATATTATTATATTAATGCAATTTATAATATTATATGTTAATGTAAATGTAATATGAATAATAATTTACAAAAATTATTATTATATATGATATTTTAAGAAATAATAATTAGATATTTTATTATATAAAATATCATATATAATGATAAATTATATTAAATATATTATATATGATAGGATCAATATATATGATCAATTAAAACAGAGACGAAGAGAGAGAGGCGTAGAGACGAGACGAAGAGAGAGAAGCACAAAGACGAAGAGAGAGACGAAGACAATCGAGATCGAGATCGATAGTGAGAGAAAAGAGTGACGAAGATGATCGAAGCCCTCAGAGACGAAGACGATCGTGATCAATAGTGAGAGCCCTAATCGTGATCGATGATCGGCCAAGCCAACGGGTGTTCGAGTTCTTCCTTTCTCATCTTTCATTTCTTTTGCTGTCTGTAAAGAGCCGTGTCCGAAAGTGAAGAGGCGAATCCGACACAGATGCCACACCCGCACCTGTGTCGTGTCGTGTCGACACGGGTACTTTGCCCCAAAGTGCCGAGTCCATGTAACACAGCTTCTGAATTGTGTTTGAATTTTGACTTTGTGGGGAAAAAAAATATAGGGAAAAGTTAATGAAGAATAAACAATTTTTTTACCTTTTCAATCTCTTTTTATCTTTATATTTTCCTTCACAAATTTAAGCTTCAAAAAAAAAATAAATAAATAACTTTTTGTAATTAAGTGAATGTTATCCAACTCATTAATGAAGGTAAGAAAAACTACAATGTCATAACATATGTTTCTTGATTGAGCTAATTTTGGGAGTTTAAATTAAGAAAATGAGAGCTTAAATGAGAAAAACAAAGACGGATGGAAGAAAACAAGTACTGATTGATAACATTGAAGATGTGAGCAAAGTTCAAGGGTGGCTCCTTATTTCAATCTGTGTCAAGAAATCAAGGACCTCCTTTCACGGGATTGGCAATGTCATCTTCAACACATTGGGCGTTCAGCAAATACCTATGTGGATATTTTGGCTAAAGAAGCTAGAGTTCTTCTAGGCTCTTGGCAAATCCTTTGACTACCTACATCTTCTATTATTCCACTGTTAGAGTTAGATAGGCAGGGGCTTAGATCCCACTGCCCTGTTTCTTTGTAATTTTCTTTGGGGCTTTGCCCCCCTTTGCAACCAAAAAAAACGTTCAAGGGGCAAGATTATAATTTCAAGTCTTCCTAGTGAATGAGCAACTTCCTTACGGAGTGATTTCCGAATTTGATTCTCATTGCTGCGCTATGCAACTTCAACAAATACAAATATGTGAATAATATTGCTTAGCAAAAGTTAAGCAAGGCTTGTTTAAATTACTGTGTTAAGATGAAGATGAGATGTGAAAGCATCTCATTTTACTCTAACCTCAGGTTAACCTAATGATTCATGAAAGTCAGATTACATCATTACACACCCTTTGGTTTCTTGATGTTGAAATGCATATTTGCATACAACCAAAAACTTTTATCCAGCATTTGATGAAGTTTTTTTTTTTTTTTTTTTTTTTTGAGGAAATTCATTTAGGTTGTATTTAAACCATGAGTTTAGGTATGGATCTCAAAAGAGAGAGTGAAAATGTGAGTAAAATACAAATGAAATATAACTACATAATAAGTGCTTTTCTATAATTTTTTTTGCCCTTTTTTGACCAAACTAGTTCCTAGTTTTTTTTTAAAAAAAAAAAAATTCACAAAAACAGATTTTGAAAACAAAACCAAACAAAGTCACCCACTTAATATACTATTACTAGCCTTTGTTCTGTGAATGCCCTAATGCAATTAAGAATGTACAAGAAAAGGCATCACACTATTAATCACTTTATCTATTACATTTACTGTGTATTTACTGTGTGAATACACATAAGAAGCCAAAAAAAAATGATGAAATCTACCTGATGAAGTAGCCTAGACAACCTCATGACTGCAAATTTAGCAAAATTCAAGACAACTCAAAATCACCCTCCCCTAATGGAGGAAAACTATGACGACATTCCAGTCAGCTTGAATCATTTAGTCAGGCCTTGAATTAGAAAGACATCCTCTCATAACATAAGTCAATCCAGAAATAAATTGATTAGAAACAATCCAGGTAACTCATTGATTTGTTTGGTACCTAAATACAATTCATTTAAAAAGTTTACTATATCGTAAATTTATGACCGAAATTTATTCACATTTAATCACAAGAAAAACTTCAATTAAAAATTTTCAAACTCAATCAAATCCTCTTTTTTGATGATTGAATGCATGTTCCCATATTTACTAATTCCCAAACTCTCTCTCTCTCCAAGATCCGAATACTTTTGATAATAATTACTGCAAGAGAATTCATATAATTACAGCACACAAAGGCAAATTATTTGATAAAGCATATCTCTTCTCAACATCCCCATAGTCTTTTTATGCAATTCCAAGTGGAAAGTCCATCAAAATTAGAACTTGCACAACAGCAAGTGCACAAACAGTTGATTGTATAAAACTCGAAGAATCTATGAGCATTTCATTCCACACACACACACACACACATATATATATATATATACATATTAGGCAATGTTGTGAACTTGTATGATTATATAATGCATAATCAAACTATACTGACTAAACAAACAAGTTTCATAAAACATTGAGTTGAATATATGGCAAAGCATTGCATACCCATTTAGAATCCGAGTGGCGACCTTGCACAGTTCACAAAGGGTTCGAATTGCTCACAACTTCAAATTCACATCAAACTTGCTTTCATCCAAATTCACTCTTCGTAGATTCAAAACTCAGAAGCTTTCAAGCCACAACATTCATTCAAAAAACACAATTAATTGCAGATTCAATGGTTCGAAATTTTATTGTGATAGATACAGATTCCGAAACCCTAGCACGAATATATGTAACGGGTCGTTGGAGGTTTTTCCCGAACCCGATACCAAACTCGCTGACCGGACCCAAATAGGCTCCGATAACTACACAAACATCCAGGTTGCAACATGGATAACAAACACAATTCTGATTTTTTTTTTTTTTTTTGTCTTCTTTTCTTTCTATAAGTATTTTAATTAATTTGGTAAAAACATAACATTAAAAACATGTAAGAGCATTTCTAAAGGAGGAGGTAAAAGAATATCTTGACACATTTTTGCGAACGTAATTAATTTTCTTCTTTTTTTAAGGGATTCTACATCAGAAAAGATAAAATGTTGTTTTTGATTTTGGCTCTACATCAGAAAAGATAAAATGTTGCTTTTGATTTTGGCTCTCCACAACTAGTTAGCCTTCGTTGAGAGACAAAGTAATTTTTCACTAAAATTGCTCCCCCTATCTAATTAAGTACTCTTGTTTTTTTTTTTTAATTGGTTTTGTGTTTGTATATTGCACCCAATTGATTTGGTTTTACGTTTGTATATTACTATTTGAAAATATTTTTTTAAATAATTTAATTATAAAAATATATTTGCAAATGACATGTCAACATATGCAGCATGTCATAAAAATATTATCTATTCATTTATCTATGTTTATAATATTTTTTCTTTTAAAAATTAATTAAGATAGTTTGATTGATTAGTTAAATTAAAGAGTATGATTGAAGTGTACACTAGATGAACTAGTTAAACAAAATAAAGAAAGTATTTTTCTGTATACTTTTGCAAAGCATTTTACCTATTACCCTTGGAGTTGCTCTAAAACAAATATTCAAAAACATTAAAAATATATTCTTAGAACTAAACTTTTACACACAAAAAGAAACCAATATGAAAATAATAAGTGTTTTTCAAATTTTTGTTTTTTTTTAATACTAAATTAGTTTTTAATATTTTTCAAAACAAAATTAAAGAACATATATTGACATTAATTTAAACAAATTGATGATGGCAACATTCATAAGGATCTTGTCGTACCTAGTAAAAACATATGTTACTCAGAATTTTTTTTTTGATTTGACATCTAATTTAATTTAATTATTTCAAATTTGGTTTGAAAGAATTTTTAAATTTTAAACTCACTAGTTTAATATTATATATGTATTATTTTTTATTGTAATCTTAGAGAGTTATGATATGAATTTAATGCTCCTAACAATTATTTAAATTCAAGTCATTGACAAAAATTCAAATATAAATAAATTTGTGCAGTTTAACAAATATTCAAGAGTAAATTCTATATATATTCTAATTTATTGTGTACCTAAATGATATAAAAATAAATTTTAATAGTTATAAATGAACAAGTTAAGAAATGAGCCCATCATTTCTTATATCAAGTTCAACTTGAAAATAATGGGTTCGTTTGGTTTGAATTTTTCAAAAATTTTTGGGAAAATTTCTCTACAAATGAGTTTTCAGAAAAACTCAAACCAAACAAGTTTTTCTAAATTTTTTTTCCAAAACTTGTAAACCAAACAAGTTTTTCATACAAATCTCTCTCTCATACACATTAAATCAATCACTTTTTCTAAAAATTTTTCTCAAAATAATTTTTCAAAACATCTTTTCAAAAAAACCAAACCAAACAACTTTTCGTACTTTTTATCTTCCAAACTCATCTCCCAAACTCAAACCAAACATACCCAACAAGTTTCAAATTTTAATCCAAGCTCCTAGAAGCAAATATATTTCTTCCAAATTTTAAAAATATCATGCTAAATTTTTAACATGAATAAGTTGCTTGATAAACTTTACAAACTGGTCCTAAATTGAAATTGAATTTGGTCTACACTCCTATAATGCGATGACCCAAGCAAAAAGATGGGTGCGTAGCCCATGTTTCTTTTATTCAACATCTTCTATCTATCTATCCATCCATATATTCTGGGGGTGTTTAACAAGAAAGTTTTTAGTTCTTTTTAGGTTAAAATATATAAAAAGTTAATAAGATAAAATATCATATCAAATTCATAATCATTTTATTTTTTCTCTCACAAATATCACTTCCAACTATAAAAAAATTCAATCATCTTCCTAAACACAAAAATTTTAGCATACTAAAATAGCCTACTAAAATAACAATTTTCCAAACATCCACTATATAAGTAAAAATGATTTTTAATGAGAATGCTTTTAAGGCCTTCACAAGTCCAATTTCAATCTCTTATTTTTTCAATTTAAAAACATAATAAACTATTCATATGTCTCACATAATTTTGAATTAAAAATAAATAAATAAAAAATCTTCAAGCTTATCTCCTAAAATCATTACCTAAAAGTTGATCATTTCCTAAAGTCAAATATATAAACACGGTTTGTTGACCTTCTAATTTATTTGTCCATCTTCTAAAATCTCTGCCTAAAATCCTTCATTCCTTAAAATAAATTAAACAAAAATCAATTCAAATTTGTTTAAATTGTTTTATTTGATTGATCTTATTTTCTTATAATTAATTTAGAAAACTAATTTGGTTGTTTCCCTACAAACAAATTAAATAAACTGATTTGGCTGTTTCTCATACTAAATTTGTGAATTTTTAAGTTTAAAAAATAATTTAATTTTTTCATGATTTATGATTTTGAAAAAGGAAAGATGAAGAAGATTCTTCTCGTACACTCTTTCTGTAACCAATTCTTTCTCCTATCCCAAAACTCGAACTGTCATATATTACACATTCTCCAAGTCATTCACATCATCATCTTATAAATATTACATTCATGCAATGATTAAATTTAGGGCAAATTACCAACACCTCCCTCAAGGTTTGACTAAAATACGGATTTCCGCTTGAGATTTGAGAAATTACATCCCGCCTCCTGATGTTTATATTTGCATAACAAATTGTCCCTTCATTTGTTATGCAAATATAACTCTTAGAGGGCAATTTGCAATTTTCCAAACCTCAGGGGAGAATCTGTATTTTAGTCAAACCTCGCGGGAAGTGTTGGTAATTTGCCTTTAAATTTATTATTTTTCTCTATCTTTATGAGACAATTAGAGGTTAATCAATATTTAATCTCTTACATTTTTTAAACACACTCTTTCATCCTTTAAGTACATTTTTTTTGTTTTATTTATTTATTTTTACTTCTGACCATTTTTTATTTTTTGCATTTCATATTTTATATATCATTTGTTCGTCAACTCTCTACTGACCATTATTTTTTTTTTTTTGCTTATAACCATTTTTTATTGGAAAATATTATTTCACTAGAATTTTTATATAAAATTTTACCCTAAAATAATGTGATAGTGTCATTTGTGTAATAAAAAATATGTGACTGGACTCTTTATTATAAAATGATAGATCAAAATCTAACCAAATAGTTATTAATAATTTTTTTGGAGACTTGGAAAAAAGCAATTGAATCTAAAAAATTTAGAATAAGTAGAACTAAGACAGAGTATATGGAGTGTAATTTTAGCAATAATAACAATAAAAGCAGATAAGAAGTGAAGATTGAGAACTAATAACTACCTAAGAGTGAACATTTTCGGTATTTAGGATCGATTATGTAACAACCCAAATTTTTAAATATTCTGTAAAATTTATACCAGTATTATTTAATCACAGTTAGAAAAATATACGATTTATTTTGTATTATTATGTGTAATTTTGTAAAATAATATAATTAGTAAAAAAATTTAGGGGTCAAAGTATAAATAATAATAATAATAATAATAATAATAATAATAATAATAATAATAATAGATGTGGTAGTAAAATAAATAATTAATTTTTTATGGGTATAGATAAAGTGTAATTTAATTAGGGATTAATTTATTTATATAGTTATATTAATAAATTAGGTTAAAATATAATTATCTTAAATATTTATTAAGAATAAAAATAAATTTATAAAATTTATTATCAAATCTGACGAAGATTCGCATGGGCTACGTAATGCTCTCAGCGCCCTCTAAATAGGGAGGAGCTGATCAGTTGGGCGAAGAAGAGGAGGAAAATAAGAAAGAAATAAAAGAAAGAGAAAGAAAAGGGAAAGCGAAAGGGAAAGAAATGAAGGAAAGGATGGAAAAAATAATGAAAGTTGAGAGAGGCTTTAATAGTGGAAAAAAATAGTGAAATATTAAAATTAAGGTGAGTTATATTATACCTTGAGTTACCATTTGTGTTTTACGTATGTTTTAACTTATCATATTTATTTTATATAAGTTATGTTTTATAAACTATTATAAATTATATAAATATTTCAGTTACGTAGTTTAATTTTTGAACCTTATATGCTTAAAATGAAACTCATGGATATGTTTGTTTATCTTTTAAAAAATATTTGACTATAACCTTATAAATAGTTATGATTTGTAAGTACCACCACTAGAGTCCCACGCATTGGGGGACTTAAATAACCATTGGCCTATGTTTGGTCACTTTGTGATTTTTTGTTGTGATGGATTTATTGACTTCTGTTCTGTGCAGAGCAAAGTGCTGTGCGGAGATAAGTGCTACACTATTGTGGGAGCCACCTCTATAATCCGTACGAGCCATCTCTTGAATCAGACCTCTTGAATCTTGCCACTCCTGTGATCTCTGCTCTCGCTCGTTACGGTACCGTGGTTATGGTTATATATTTACATAATCTCAGTTTTGCTACTTAAATGATTATTTGTTCAGATTAAGTTATTTTAATATTTTAGTTACATAACTATCCATGGTTATTTTGTGCCCCTTATACTCTCGGTATAATATTTCTCATTCTGCCGTGTACTTATAGTTGTTTATCAATTTTCAGGAAACAATACAATTCAGAAATAGTTTTTGAAAAAGTCGGGTTGCGGAATAGACACACACAACACTTTTATGATATTTTTATATGTAAATATCGGCCTTTTTGGTCAGTAAATTTTGTAATAAAAATAGAAGTTTCGATGATTATTTTGATATCTCACTTAAATATTATTTTCGCTCGCGTTTATTAATTTGTTTAAGAATTGGTCGGAGGTAACCTCAGTTACTGGCCATCATGATGCTTAACCCTTTGGTATGGGGAGCGGGTCGTGACAAGTGGTATCAAAGTAATGGTTTATAAAAAAAAAAAAAATCATCATTGGAGTATAGGACACACGCACATTTAAGAAGTAAGATAGCAGGTAATTAGTACCTAAATATTATATTTTGTTTGTCGATTTAATTATATTATGATTTTATATATATATATTAAATTTTTTTTTATGTGCATAATTTGTGAAAGATAATGGATATAATTTATATTTTTATAGCAAAAGAGGGAAAAGGAATAAAGGATGTCGTGTTCAAACACCCACCAAAATTATAATATAATTAAATACATATAATTTTCAGCTCAGTATTCAAAAAAAAAAATTATTTCGACTTTTTAAAAGTAGGTTCAAACTATGAAGTTACTAATTTTAAAACTATTTTTTTCGTCAATGGAAAGTTCACGGATAAAAGAAATAGGAGTTCATCTCAAATGCCTTCAACTCCTGCATATGATTCTGTCATTTTATTTTCAGTCGCTTTGTGATCTTATTTTATTTTATTTTATTACAAAACCAATGAAAAGTTTTTAAAGTCACCCATTATTTCTTATTTTGGTCCAAAATAATTTTTGACAAATAAACAGTGAGTTATTTTTGGTAAAGTTTTTTGAAGTAATATTTTTTATCAGATTAATCTTTTAATATATATTTATCAGAGTGCGCAGCGGATAGCTTACACGTATGACAAATTTTGAGGACGAAATTTTAAAAGGAGGGAAGATTGTAACAACCCAAATTTTTAATTATTCTGTAAAATTTATACTAGTATTATTTAATCACAATTAGGAAAATATACGATTTATTTTGTATTATTATGTGTAATTTTGTAAACTAATATAATTAGTAAAAAAATTTAGGGGTCAAAGTATAAATAATAATAATAATAATAATAATAGTGGATGTGGTAGTAAAATAAATAATTAATTTTTTGCAGGTATATGATAAACTATAATTTAATTAGGAATTAATTTGTTTATATAGTTATATAAATAAATTGAGCTAAAGTGTAATTATCTTAAATATTTATTAAGAATAAGTATGAATCTATGAAATTTATTATCAAATTTGGAAAAGATGCGCATAGCCACGTAATGCTCTCACCTCCCTATAAATAGGGAGGAGCTGATCAGTTAGGCGGAGAAGAGACGGAAACGAAAAAAGAAAGAAAAGAAAAGGGAAAGAAATGAAGGAAATGAAGGAAAAAATAATGAAAGTTGAGAGGATTTTTGATAGTGGAAAGAAAGAGTGAGGTATTAAAGTTAAGGTGAGTTATATTATATTTTAAGTTACTATTATATGTTTTACATATGTTTTGACTTTCCATATTTATTTTATACAAGTTATGTTTTATAAACTATTATAAATTATATAAATATTTCAGTTACGTGGTTTAATTTCTGAACCCTATTTGCTTAAAATGAAACTCATGGATATGTTTGTTTAACTTTTAAAAAATATTTGAGTATAACCTTATAAATAATTATGTTTTATAAGTACCACCACGAGAGTTCTACGCCTTGGAAGACTTACATAACCATTGGTCTCTGTTTGGTCACTTTGTGGCTCTCTATTGTCATGGATCTATTGATCTCTGCTTTGTGCAGAGCAAAGTGTTGTGCGCAGATAAGTGATACACTATTGTGGGAGCCACCTCTATAATTCGTACGAGCCATCTCTTGAATCCGTACCTTTGTTCTGACTGTCACTCCTGTAATCTCTGTTTTGTTCTGTTCGGTATCGTGGTTATGGTTATATATTTACATAATCTCAGTTTTGCTACTTAAATGATTATTTGTTCAGATTAAGTTATTTTAATATTTTAGTTATATAACTATCCATGGTTATTTTGTGCCTCTTATACTCTTGGTATAATATTTCTCACTCTGCCATGTGCTTATAGTTATTTATCAATTTTCAAGAAACAGTGCAATTCAGAGATAGTTTTTGGAAAAGTCGGGTTGCAGAATAGACACACACAGCTCTTTTATGATATTTTTATATGTAAATATCGGCCTTTTTGGTCAGTAAATTTTGTAATAAAAATAAAAATTTCGATGATTATTTTGGTACCTCACTTAAATATTACTTCCGCTCACGTTTATTAATTTGTTTAAGAATTGGCCAGAGGTAACTTTAGTTAATGGCCATCATGATACTTAACCTTTGGGTACGGGGAGCGCGTCGTAACAAATTATCACAATGGCTAGGGAGATTGGAACGAATGTGGTCCATAGAATTAAGAAGAAAAGGGAAGTTCTATAGAACAACTATTAGACCAGCGATGTTGTATAGAGCGGAATGTTAGGCAACAAAGAAATAAATATATATAAGATGAGTGTTGCGTGGGAAGATTAAAAAAGATAGAGTTAGGAATGAGTATATTCTAGAATGGGTAGATGTAGTACCGATAGAAGATAAGTTGAGAAAGAATAGATTGAGATGGTTTGGTCAGATACAATGGAGATCAACATAAGCAGTAGTGAAGAGATGTGACACAGTGACGGTAGATGGAAATATTAGGGGAATGAGTAGACCTAAATTAATGTAGGCTAGAGTAGTAAATAGGTATATGAACCTCCTTAATTTAACTAACGAAATGGCTTTGGATAAAGTCGAGTGGAGAAGAATGATCCATGTAGTCGGCCTTATTCGATGAGACTTAATGCTTAGTTTAGTTTGTTTTACTTTTAATATTTTGTGACATTATGATATGTCTTAATTGGCAATTGGTGTAGAGCATTAGTTCAAAAGTACTTAATAATTTTTTCTTTAATATTTTTATAACTTCATTTTTAATATTTTTATCTGCAGTTGATTTTTTAAAAAAATATCAATTTAAAAAATGTGTTAAAATGTGCTTTTTAAGCCCGTTTGGAAAGATAGGTTGGAAGCTTTTTAGCTATTTTAGCCATAAAAGACAAAATAGGCTATTTTAGCCACAATAAACAAAACATTACATCCAACCCATAATCATTACACTATTCTCTCACAAAAAAAGTCAAAAAAGCCAAAAAGTCCTTCCCAAACCAAGCTTTTTAGCCCAGGCTAAAATAGCCAAAAAAGTCAAAAAGTTAACCCACTTCCCAAACGACACCTGTATCAGTTTGAAAAGACCAAACAATTATTGTGAGTGAGTGCACAAGTATTTACACATTTGAAAGGGTAAAATGGAAAATTTAAGTAACAAACAAAAATATTTGCATTTTTTCATATAATTAAAAAACTCATTCTTAAATACATTGACTTTTTTTTTTATCTCTAAAAAATTTCAAAAAGTCACTTAAAAAATTAATTTCAAATGCTCTTTTTGTTAAAAAAAAAAAAAAGAATTAAGACTTACTTAATATTATTTATTTATTTAAATTAATTTTAAAATAAATTTATCAATAATCTCATGCATAGCCTAAATGATATGCTATCTATCTAAGCAAAGTGTTGTGTTTATTGATTTTTTTATCATCGTTTTGTGTTATCGCCTACATGAGTACTAATTATTGATTCGTTATTAGGAAGTAGTTATTGAAGAAATAATAAAGATCCAAAATAGATGCCCAGTGATATAGCGTCCTTCTATATCTACCACCTAAGAGCATCTCCAATAGTTTATCATTAGAGCTGTCAAGGCCATTTTATACTAGGTGTAAGGCAAAAGTGGTTTTCCAATGGTAAGCTTTGGTAGTTACTATATTTGGCAAATGTCAAAGCCTGTGTCAAATTTGGCACTGGCTTTGACAGCTATCAAATGTGCCAACTCACCAAAATCACCCGTTCCTCCCTCCCTTTCTCATTTCCTTTCCAGCAAAAACATCCAAAATAGAAACAAAATTCACAAAAAATAAAGCAACAAAATAATATATTATGAACTAAACTTTAGAATTAGGCAAAATCAAGCCAAAAAAAAAAACAACAAAAAAACTATATTTATTTCATCAAATTTTAGGAATTTCAGTAATATTAATCAAAAAAATCTCATATGTTAAGCACAATCAACATTTCAAAATTTGAAGCAATCTCAAGCAAAATATATATATATATATATACAAAGAAAATTTATACTGGAATTACATGAAACTTGAAGATACTTCGGCTTCATCTTTGTGTTTGGATCGTCTTTGTTAGGGTTTCGGCTTCATCTTCTTCATCTTCGTGTTTGGGTTATGTTCTTTAGGGTTTCGAGTTTGGATCATTTTCGTTATGGTTTCGATCGTTGGAGAAGAGGTTTAGAATGGAAAGAGAGAGAGAGAGAGAGAGAGAGAGAGAGAGATCAAAAAAGGTTAGAACAGACAGTTGGAGAAGAGGGTTAAAACAGTGGGTTAGAGAAGGAAATTTGGGATTTGAGGATTGGAGATCAGCAGAGGCAGTGGTGGTGGTTCTAGAAATAGAGGGTGACATGAGTGTTGGTAGTGATGAAAATAGTGTGAGAAAAAAAATAATGAAGACGGTGAAAGACAGGAGGAGAAAAGACAAAGAATCTGGTATGTGGTTCTGGAATGAAGAGAGAGAGAGAGAGACAACTTAAGGAGATGAGAATCAGAGAAAGGGGATAGATCAATATAAAGGTAGATTCTAGAAGGTGAATATGAACCATTGGATTATGGTGCTCTTCTCGAACGATCCAATTTTATTAAAACAAAAATACAGTACATGACAAGTGTCATTAAAAAAATAAAACTATTTTCTAATTTTTTATATTTATCTGGTCGGGTAGAATGTAAATATTTAATTTATTTTTAAAAGAGTTTGAAAAAGATCATAAAAGACAAAAAATAAATAATAAAAAAATCACTAAAAAACTTATATCCAAACAACACTTACAAAATTAAAGAGAAAATTAATTGAGATTTGCCAAAATAACACATGATCATTGGCTTTGGAGATGTTCTAAGAAGAAGGGAAAGGTAATTAACCTCCTAAGACTCGAACTCGGGGTCCAAAGTTGGGAAATTGGATGTCTCCACCATTGGGTCAATCTTTTAGTCTCTATAACACTTCTATATAGATGCTCGTTTAACATTTGTCTCACAATTTGAATAGGAAATTCACAACTGTATTGATCAAGTTTGTAATCTTTTATCACGTATATCATTATAGTTGTGGGTGTGAACACACATTTCATATCCGGCATTTAAGACAAGCAATAAATGCACAAATAATAAAATTTATTAATTTCAATAAAAATGGGTACAATTTGTTAATGATAATTACAAAATAAAAACCAGAAAATACAAATAATAAAAATTACAATAATTATTGAAAGGGTTAAGGCGCAGAAAATTCGATCTCTTTAAGGAGATTCAAGCTCTCTGCGATTAGGCAAAGCCTCACACCGGTGCAACAAAAAAAAACCTTGACTTGTCCCCCCAAGATACAACAGCCCGACTAAGTCCTATAATTCACCAGTACTGCACAATTGGTTGAACCCAAAGTTTCATCACATACACCCTTTATTTATTTGCCTGATAATCTCTCAAATAAGAAACTAGCAAAAACTTCTTTTTTTTTTTTTTCTTTTTTTAAACTCCAGATTTCTCTCTCCCTTGAGTTAGTTTTTTTTTTTTTTTTTTTTTGTGAGCTCCAAAAAAGAGAGGTGAAAGGCTCAATTTATAGAAGAGGAAAACTTGGTCACCAAGAAAAATGGTTAACTTGGAGGAAAGGTATAGAAGAGGAAACATGGTAGGCAATTTCTTTGAAGGAGAGGAAACCTGGTAGGCAAGTTCCTTGGAGGTGAGGAAACTTGGTGAGAAAGAAAAAGACTTGACTAGAGGAAGAGACTTGGAGAGAAAGAAAAAGAAAACTTGGAGGGAAAGAAAAGAAAATCAAACCTATAACACATTATAATATTAAAACATCTTCTAACATTCCCCCACCTATTTTAATATTATAGGTAACAAAATCTAAGATTGTTAGGCAAAGAAGGATATCATGCATCATGGTAGGTGTGCTCTGCATTGAACCTCGATTAGTGAAACAATAATATCTACTCCAGAGCCAATAATATGCTCAGCATTGAACTATGACTGCTTAAAGGAAATAAATAATTATTGCACATACATAATATTCCAGGTGTTCACATAAGCTTTAAGAGCTAGCACATTACGGCCTTGTGCGATCCTAGGATTCATGAGTGTATTTGAGAATTAGCCCAAATCTCATAGGTAGCAGCCCCACTACCACACTCACATAGGTGAATTCTGTCAAAAGTGCTCCTGTAACTATGACACCTCACTCAATAGGAGCTACAAAAATTCATTAAGCATTTTTTCATAACTCAACCTCTACAACGTTACAAGATAAATGCACTTACATCATAGGAATGGGTAGAAATTTATTTAGTGTATTTCTTACGGCCATCATATGATCGTTCTTCTCATTGAACCTAGTTACAGGATCTCTAGTCCCTGGGTTGAGTATCCTTATACATGGCTTATGCTATATTCAATGGGTTTCAACCCCATCCCCCTCGATGTATTCCACACCCTATCTCTTGCTAAAGTCTTAGTTAATGGATCTGCAAGATTATCACCAGATTTAATATAATCCACATTTATGATGCCATTATTCATATAAGATCTCATAGTACTGTGTTTTCTTCTGATAGGTCTGGATTTACCGTTATAATAACAGTTATTAACTCGACCAAATGTTGCAGTGCTATCACAATGAATCAATATAGGTGGAATCGGTTTTTCCCAACGAGAGATTTCATTTAACAAGTCTCTCAACCAATTTGCTTCTTCACTAGCTGTAGCTAAAGTAATAAGCTCAGCCTCCATTGTTGAGTTAGAAATAATGGTTTGTTTTTTCGATTTCCAACTTCTAGCACCACCTCCCTATGTAAATAAGTAATCAGTGGTTAATAATGAATCACCTGAAAAGGCATTCCAATTAGCAAGATACTTATTATAAAACAAGCTATATTTTATGGCACCAAATAAATATTGTAACGCCCCCAAAATAATTCATCATAATTAAAATACACCAACCAACATCCACTAATGAATATAACAATTCTCCAACCTTCACATCATTAATCTCCAAGGTTTATACAAAAGTTTCCCATGCAACTTATACATTCAATGATATAGAAATACATGAATCTATAGCATGTAGAGCATCATGTTCCAAAAATAATAAAATGCCCTCACGGCTTACAATTTCTAAGGCTTAAGCCTGGTTACACAAAAATGGTTTCTCGGGCCCATACATGAATAGCCCTTGGCTAGCAATTATGTCCACAACAAAAATAGAGTTATTTACTCATCACAAAATATATCCACGCCCTTAACTCGGCGAGATCACCACATCTTTACCTGCACCAAAATCCCATAAGGGTGAACATAAAGTCCAGTAGAGAATCCTTACAAAGTATATACAGTTATGCAAACTTTCAATGTTAAATGCAAATGCCATGCAATGCCACTTTAAAGAAAATTCCATTACGTGCTCCTCTTGAAAAGTCACCATGTTTCAATAATCGTTTGCAATCTCAACAATTTCCGAAACTTCCAATTTTAATCAATAGGGGGGGTGGTAAATATGACTCAGGTAATCCCTAGGTTGGTGTCTGCAAGTAGGCTCAACAAGCACTACCAAGAAACCCCACTTTACCGATTGCTAACAAGAAGGGAAGTGGTACCTCCTCCGCGCGTGTTTTCGGTCTTTCACCCCAGACACTCAGGCCAACTTATCAAATTCATCTACACTACCTAAACGGACTTACCAACATATTTACCCCATAAACATTTCAATAATAGTATTTCACATTATTTCCCTTCTCAAAGCAAATGATTTCAAATCTCAATTCAACACTTGCAACAATAGATGCCAAAGCTAAATAACAATCTTGTAATAATCAAATGAATGAGTATGCAATGCCAAAATTGTTTATTTTCGACATAATATCAAGAACACACAATAATGATCAACTTCATTTTCTCCTTGTAATGCTATTTCACAAATAGCCCAAAGTTTATTACCAATTATCACCATTACAATAACATGTCCACAATCCATACACTTTCATTACTTCCATTATCTCTAACGATTGCAAAATTTAAACAACACTCTCCAATCTCCAAAATTTTCATGAGTAGAGAAGCCCAACATCACCATATATATATATATATAAACATTTATAATTAAACAAGGAAAACTCTCCACTTTCTATACTTGTCATAGCACACAACTATGAATTTATATATATAAAATAGCAACTATAAACCCTTATCTTCTTTTATTCAAAGAAAATCTCCAAAATTTCTAGGTTTTTCTTCTCTACAAAACACACCCACACTAACATTTGAAAGGGGACTCAAAGTAACACCCCATTTTCTTGCTTAAGAGGATTTCAATTCTCAAGATGCCATCTTTAGAGAGGTTTGAGATTTTGAAAACCCACTTTTGAAAATCTCTACATCATGGCCACAAAATCAAAACCAACACAATAATTTCAAGAAAACTTTTAAATCATCATCAATATAGCAAAACATGTATATATAACTCAAGAAATCTCTACCTCAAGTTTTGATGAAGAGGAGAAGATGAAACCCTAGAAATCAAAATGCCCCAAACTCAATCTCCACCGTATAAAGCGAGGTTCTTGAGTTGCTTTCTAAGATTTGTGAAATGGGATAGATCAAAGCCTCATGGATTGTAAGAAATCAAAGTTCTTGAATGTTTGGTGAAGGTTTTTAGAGAGAATGAGGAGAAAAATGAATTTTAGAGTGAGAGAGAAATGTCAAAATGTGATATACATTCAGCCCAAAAGAGGGGAAAAAAATATGGTTTTGATGCCAAGACTCGACGCGCTGAGCCTACCTCCCTGCGTGTGGCCTTCCACCCCGCACGTGCGGCCTTTCCCTCCCCACACCTGCTGTGCCTCGTGCTTTTATTTCAGTGTGTGACCAAGACCTCCCCTACATTCTGTACGTGTGGCTCAGCCAAACAGCCCAAAAAAATTTCAGCTCAAGTCTCGGCACTCCGGACTTGACCTTACACTCCCCGGAACAAGTGAAACCCAACACCAGAACAAACAAGGATAAGAAGTTTGTGGAAAATCTACCGAACACCATAAACCCCAAGAATACAAAACTGAAGTGATGTAAAATGAACCCGGTCATCACAAATATTTCATAATTCGTTCAATGGTTAGCCAGTGATCACTGCGAAGCTTGCTAGTAAACCTGCTAATTACTCCAACTGCATAGGCAATGTCAAGTCTAGTACAGTCAGTCACATAACGCAAGCTACCAATCATACTAGCATGTTCCTTTTGATTAATTACATCCTCATAATTTTCAACAGGAAATAAACGCACATGAGGATCAAAAGGAATAAGAACATGCTTGTACTTATAAAAATTATATTTTCTCAAAATTTTCTTAATATATTGCGACTGATCAAGAAATATACCGTCATGGGTTTTGGTAATTCTCATTCCCAAAATATAATCATCCTCATCAAGATCTTTCATATCAAAATGGCTACAAAGTATATTTTTAGTTTCGACGATGATACGCAAATTAGAGCCAAATATAAGTAAATCATCCACATAGAGACTAATAATGACATGTGAATTTTCTTCAGATTTATAGTAGATGCATTTATCACATTCATTAGTTTTATAGCCATTCTCAATCATGCAGGAATCAAATTTCCTATGCCACTGTTTAGGGGCCTGTTTTAAGCCATATAGGGATTTAACTAGCTTGCACACTCTGCTTTCTTGACCGGGTTCAACATAACTCTCAAGTTGATCCATATAGATTTCTTTATCTAGGTCTCCATTTAAAAAGGCTGTTTTAAAATCCATTTGATGAATTTTTAGATCATGAATTGCAGCCACTGCAATTAATAATCTAATGGATGCAACTCTAGTAACCGGAGAAAATGTATCAAAAAAGTCAAGATCTGCTTATTGTTTAAAACCTTTTGCAACAAGCCTTACTTTATATTTGTCAATAGTTCCATCCGGTTTAAGTTTTTTCCTCAAAACCCATTTGCAGCTAATAGTTTTACAATCCGGTGGTAAATCTACTAATACCCAAGTTTGATTGGATTATAATGATTTTGTCTCATAATTTACAGCCTCATTCCAAAACCAGAGTCAGGAGATGCCAACGCTTCTTGTAAAGTTAATGAAGTTTTCTCCACATTAAAAACATGATAATCAGGACCAAAATATTTTTCTAATCTGGCTCTTTTACTCCTTCTAGGTTCAAAAATTACAGTGTTTTGGTTTTGTGAAAAAAGAGTAGAGGAACCAATTTCAGATAAAATATTTTTTTGATAATTTTGACCCCCACCATTTTTAGATTTAAAAGGAAATTTTTCTTCATGAAAAATTGCATCACCTGATTCAAAAATTATTTTGTTTTCAATATCAAAAAATCTATAGGTTGTACTATTTGTTGCATATCTAAGAAAAGCATAAGTAGCAGCTTTTACACCTAATTTAGGTCTTTTAGGGTCTACAAGTCTAACAAAAGCTAGACAATCCCAAACCCTCAAATATTCCAAATTTGGCTTTTGCCTTTTCCACAACTCAAAAGATGTAACTTTTGTTTTTTTATGTGGCATTCGATTTATAACATAACATGCAATTAAAATTGATTCTCCCCCACAAATTTGAAAGAGTACCTACTTCAATTATAATAGCATTTGTTCAACTAGTTAAAGTTCTATTTTTCCTTTCTGCTACACCATTAGATGCAGGTGAATATGGTGGAGTAGTTTTATAGATTATTCCCAAAGATTGAGCAAACGAGTTGAATCCAAAAGATTCATACTCCCGGCCTCTATCACTTCTATATCTCTTAATCTTTTTACTGAATTGATTTTCAACTTCAAGAATGAATTCTTTAAATTTTTCAAAAGCATCACTTTTATTTTTCAACAAGTAAACATAAGTGTATTTTGAAAAATCATTAATAAAAATGATAAAATATCTATTTCCACCACGTGTTTAAATTCCTTCAAATTCACATAAATCAATGTAAATTAATTCTAGCAATTCAATATTTCTCATCACACTTTTATGAGGCATTTTAGTTATTTTTGCGTAATTGCAAACTTCACATTTCTCAAAATTATTTGTTAGTCTAGGAATTAATCCTAAATTACTCATGACTCCCACATATCGGCTATTAATATGACACAGAAAAACATGCCAAAAATTCATGGAAGATAGCATGTAAACAGAAACATGTTCTTTCTTATTCTCAACATTTAATTTAAACATTCCATCACATGCATATCATTTTCCCACAAATATATCTTTTTTAGTGATTACATATTGGTTAGATTCAATAGTCTGCTTAAAACCAACTTTGTTGAGCAAATAACACGATATCAAATTTTTTCTCATCATGGACAGTGTGTACAACATATCTTTTAAAATAAGCACACGTCCAGAGGTAAATTTCAGCTCAATATCCCCACACTCAAGCACATTGGTTAAACTGGAGTCACCAAGAATAACAGTCCTCTCCTCATTAAAAAGAGTAAACTTTTTAAATAAATCTTTATCATAGCAGACATGCCTATTGGCACCAGAGTCTGCCCACCACCCTTCCACAGATTGAACCACAAAAATATATGTAATCATAGCCACAAATGGTTCCTTAGTAACATTAGCCTGTGGTCGAAACTGTTGTTTCCGAAATTTGCAAGTTCGAGCAATATGCCCACTTTTGCCACACAGAAAACATGTCACATTTGTCAAATTTTGTGAAGGAGGTTCTTGGTTCCATTTCTTTTGCCTCGGGTAATTTTTATTTTGTAACCTTCCAGTATTTTTTCAAATTTTCTTAACTGGCTTCAAGTGACTATTTTTATGAAATCAACCTTTAGATAAAGTATTTCCAGAAGTTAAATTTACTTTTGTAGTGGAATGCTCGTGTCATAAGTGCATCTTTTCCTCGTGCTTCCTCCTCCACCTGAATCTGTGTGATTAGAGTCTCCAAGGACGTCTCTTTTTGATTGTGATGCATTGACTTCTGGTACTCCTTCCAAGATGATGGTAGTTTGTCAATAATACCTGCTACAACAAGATTGTCTCTAATTTTGATGCTTTCGCATCTAACTTCAGCCACTAGCACCTGAAAATCTTGAACTTACTCCACCATTGATTTTCCATCTATCATCTGATAGCAGAAAAAACGGCTTGCAACATATTTTTTAGCGCGTGCTTCTTCAGTGTCATATTTATTCTACAAGGCTTTCCAAATTTTCTTGGCAGTGGTGTAATTAGTGTCATAATAATCATAAAATTGATCTGAAAGACAATTCAAAAGATAATACCGATATTTATACTTATCTGTGCTGTATTTCTCGATTTTTTCAAGATGAACGACATAATCCTCGTCAATCATCTCTTCAGTGGGGACTTTGTTCGGATTTTTCTCGGTTAGGATATAGGCCACCTTGAGGAGACTAAGGTAGAAAAGCACATTACTTTTCAATCTCTTGAAATGAGCTCCCTTGAACTGGAAGGGCTTATTGAGATTGTCGGTATTCTCGTTGAGCTTCTCCAATACTAGCTCCATGAATTTTACTATTTGAATCTCCTTAAAATTGTTGGTAATAATTACAAATAAAATACCAAAAAATAAAAATAATAAAAATTACAATAATTATTAAAAGAGCTGAGGCGCGAAAAATTCGCTCTCTTTAAGGAGATTTAAGCCCTCTCCGATTAGGCAAAGCCTCACACCAGTGCAATAGAAAAAAATCTTGACTTGTCCCCCCCAAGATATAACAGCCCGACTAAGTCGTATAGTTCACCAATACTGTACAATTGGTTGAACCCAAAGTTTCATCACATACACCATTTATTTATTTTCCTAATAATCTCTCAAATAAGAAACTAGCAAACACTTCTTTAAAAAAAATAAAAAAAACTCCAGATTTCTCTCTCCCTTGAGTTAGTTTTTTTTTTTTTTTTTGGTGAGCTCCAAATAAAAGAGGTGAAAGACTCAATTTATAAGAGAGAAAAACTTGGTCACCATGAAAAAAGGTTAACCTGGAAGAAAGTATAGGAGAGGAAACTTGGTGGCCAAGTTCCTTGGAGGTGAGGAAACTTGGTGAGAAAGAAAAAGACTTGACTAGAAGCAAAGACTTGGAGAGAAAGAAAAAGAAAACTTGGAAGGAAAGAAAAGAAAATCAAACCTATAACACATTATAATAATAAAATATCTTCTAACACACTTTTATATGGATTACACTAATAACAATATCCAATCTCCTTATATAGTTGCAATCCAACAGCTATAGAATCTTGTTGTTGAATAGAATGAGTTAATGACTTTATTCAAGTCTTCACACAAACAAGCTTGAGGAATGTAACTTGATCGATGGCTTGAACGGTTTGATCTCAAACAAGCAACGAATCACTTTTCCTCCTTTTTAACATTGTCTTTCATTGTTCCTATTAGGCCGTAATCCAAAGCTATGTTTATGTTTTTCAGTTTTTATGGTCCAAGTCTTGAGCTGCCTCCTTTGACATAATTTTCTTTGGTTATTTTAAATCATACTATTGGTAAAAATACCAAAAAAAAAATTATATTTTATTGATAAATAATACAAAGAAAATGAGATACAAATAGATCAGGCTAAGGCACGAATATCTCATTTTCTTTAAAAAGATCAAGCCCACTACGGTAGAAAGAACCCAAATACCGATGCAATAGTCACAAAACTATGACTTGTTCCCTCTAGGATACAATAGCCCAACCACTTGTCGTATGGTTCTGGCCAACTCTACACAAGATGGTGAACCCAAAGCTTCACCAAGAAAAACATCATTCTTTGCTAGTAATCTCTTAAGTATAAAAAATAGTTGGTGTGTTGGTGTAGAAAAGAGTAGATGAGAGGAACTATTTATAGGTCACTAGGACTTTGCAAAATACACCAAAAAATAATAATGTCCATGAACCTAGCGAAAATGAAGAGTGTATCCAAATATTAATTCACCACCAAGTTCATGAACTCCAATTAATCTCTATTCATAAACAAGACAAACAGTCACCAAAATAATGAATCTCCATTCATAAACAAGATAAGATTCATGAACAAGACAAAAGAATATTCATGAACAAAATATATAAACAAATAAATAAAAGATATTAAAATGGACCAACAATCCCCATTCATTTTAATATCAACAAAGACAAGAGATATTACCAAACAAAGATAGACTATATTGCATCATGAAGGTGTGTTCTGCATTGAACCTTCATTAGTGAAACAACAACCTCTACTCCAGAGTCAGTAGTGATCTCAGACTTGAACTATGACTACTAAGGGGAAATAAAGTATTACTGCTCACACATAATAATCTAAGTGTTGACATAAGCTTTTAGTAGTTAGCACATTACGGCCTTACGCTTTTCCCAATTCTCATAAG
Organism: Camellia lanceoleosa; assembly: GCA_025200525.1. Lineage (NCBI taxonomy): Eukaryota > Viridiplantae > Streptophyta > Magnoliopsida > Ericales > Theaceae > Camellia > Camellia lanceoleosa. The sequence goes on from CM045763.1 coordinate 67,062,358, forward strand.
CATATTTGAGAATAAGCCTTGTTCTCATAGAAAGTAGCCCCACTTTCATACTCACATAGGTGAAATCTGCCAAGGATCTTCCTGTAATTTACACACCTCACTTAACAAGAGCTACAGAATTTCATTAAAAGTACAAAAACTCAACCCTCCAACATTACAGGACAAATGCACTTACATCATAGGGATGGACAGCAAAATATTAAGGAGTGCATTTTTTACAACCACCATATGATTCGTTCTTCTCATTGAACCTAGTTACAGGATCTCTGGTCCCTAGGTTGGGTATCCCCATACATGGTTTATGATTTTATAGGCTTCAAACCCATCTCCCTCGATGTATTCCAGACCCTATCTCTCGCCAAGGCCTTCGTTAACGAATCCGCAAGATTATCACAAGATTTTACATAATTCACAATTATGATGCCATTACTCAAATAGGATCTCACATTATTGTGTTTCCTTCGAATAGGTCTGGATTTACCATTATAAAAATGGTTGTTCATTCTACCAATAGTAGCAGTGCTATCACAACAAATTAACACATTCCCAAAAAAGAATTTCATATAACAAATCTCTCCACCAATTGGCATCCTCACATGCTGAAGCTAACGCTATAAGCTCAACTTCCATTGTAGAATTAGCAATTATAGTCGGTTTTTTAAACTTCCAACATATAGCACCACCACCCAAGGTAAAAATAAAACCCGAGGTAAAGAGAGAATCGCCTGACAAAGTGTTCTAATCGGCATCAGTATATCCCTCTAGTACTGCAGGAAACTTGTTACAAAACAAATCATAATTTTTGGTACCAGATAAATATCTCATAATTCTTCCTACGGCTAGCCAATGATCTCGACTTGGCCTGCTAGTAAACCTGCTAAGTACTCCAACAACATATGCAATGTCAGGTCTAGTATAGTTAATAACATATCTCAAACTACCAATCATGTTAGCATATTCTTTTTGATTAATCACTTCTTTTTCATTTGTTACAACAGATAATGTATGCTTGCATTAAAAGGAGTAGCAACATGTTTGCAGTCTAGAAAGTTATATTTCTTTAAAATTTTCTCAACAAAATACTACTGATCAAGAAAAATACCATCCTTAGTCTTGGTAATTTTAATTCCCAAAATAAAATTAGTTTTACCAAAATCTTTCATATCAAAGTGGCTATCAAGCATATTTTTAGTCTCATTTATAATATGCAAATTAGAGTTAAAGATAAGTAGATCATCCACATATAGGCTAATAATCACATGTGTATTCTCACAAGTTTTATAATATATGCACTTATCACATTCATTAGTCTTATAGCCATTCTCAAGCATGCAGGAATCAAATTTCTCAGGCCATTGTTTAGGAGCTTGTTTTAAACCATAAAGGGATTTGGTTAGCTTACACACCTTACTTTCTTGGCCAGACTTTACAAAGCCTTCGGGTTGATCCATGTAAATCTCCTCATCTAGATCTCCATTTAAAAATATTATTTTTTTTATCTATTTGATGAATTTTTAAATCATGAATTGCAGCCACTGCTATCAACAGTCTAATGGATATAACTCTAGTAATCGGAGAAAAAGTATCAAAGAAATCAAGATCAACTTGTTACTTAAAACCTTTAGCGACAAGCCTCGCTTTATATTTATCTATAGTTCCATCCGGTTTAAGTTTTTTATGAAGGACCCATTTACACCCAATAGTTTTACAACCTGGAGGTAAATCCACTAGCTTCCATGTTTTATTTAAAAGTAATGAATCTATCTCATCATTTACAGCCTCTCTCCAGAAAATAGTATCAGGTGATGATAAAACTTCTTACACCGTAAGAGGAATTTCTTCTACATTGTAAAGGTAATAGTCAGGGCCAAAATCTTTTTCAACCCTAGCTCGTTTACTCCTTCTTGGTTGGATTTGCGAATTTTCTTGATCTTGAAAAACTTGAGATTGAGTAGAAGAGTTAGGCACGGATAAAATATTTTTAGAAATTATTTGACCCCCACTATTTCTAAAATTGAAAGGAAATTTATTTTCTTGAAAAATAGCATCACTTGATTCAAAAATAATATTATTTTCCATAAAAAAAAAAATTCTATAAGTTGTACTATGCAACGCATACCCAAGAAAAGCACAAGTGGTAACTCGTTCACTCAATTTAGGTCGTTTAGGATCTGCAAGCCTCACAAAAGCTAAACAACCCCAAACCCTCAAATAACCTAGATTTGGTTTATGTCCCCACCACAACTCATAAGGTACAATTTTAGTCTTTTGTGTAGCACTCTATTTATCACATAGCAAGCTATTAAAATAGCCTCGCCTCAAAGATTTGAACGAGCACCTAAATCAATAAGCATAACATTCGTCAAGTCAATTAATGTTTTATTTTTTCTTTCAACTATGCCATTAGATGAAGGTGAATATGGTGGAATAGTCTCATAAATAATTCCCAATGACTAAACAAAAGAGTTGAATCTAAGAGATTCATACTTCCGACCTCTATCACTTCTAATTCTCTTAATATTTTTACCAAATTGATTTTCCACTTCAAGAATGAATTCTTTAAATTTCTCAAAAGCATCACTTTTATTTTTTAATAAATATATGTTTGTGTATTTTGAAAAATCATCAATGAGAGTGATAAAATATCGGTTATCACCACGAGTTAAAATTTCTTCAAACTCACACAAATTAGTATGAAATAATTCTAGCAATTTGGTATTTTTTTCAACACTTTTATGAGGCCTCTTGGTAATTTTTGCTTTACTATAACTTCACATTTCTGAAAATTTTTTGTCACTTTAGGAATTAATCCTAAACTACTCATGTTTTCCACATATTTATTGTTAATATGACACAAGCGAGCATGCCAAAAACTAATAGAAGACAACATGTAAACCGAATTGGTAGATGGTTTATTAATCTCAACATTCAATTTGAACATCCCATCACAAGCATAACCCTTACCCACAAAAATACCCTTTTTAGTAATCACATATTGATCAGATTTCATAGTTTGCTTAAAACCAGCCTTATTCAACAAATAATTTGACATCAAATTTTTTTTCATGAATGGTGTATAAAGCACATCTTTTAAAGTAAGCACACGCCCAAAGGTGAACTTAAGGTCAACCTCACTACTTCCAAGTATCTTGGTTTGACTAGAGTCACCAAGCATAATTGTTTTCTCATCATCAAATGGAGTATACGCGTTAAACCAAGTTTGATCATAACAAGCATGTCTATTGGCACCAGAATCTGCCCACCAACTGTCCACATAATTAACCATGCAAATGTCTATAATCATCGCCACAAATGGCTCCTTGATAACGTTAGCCTTTGGGGTAGGTGCACGTTTTCAGAATTTATAAGTTCGAGTAATATGCCCACTTTTGCCACAGACAAAGCATGTAAAATTTTGTGGAGGTAATGGACCTTGGTTCTTATTTGGATTAATCCATTTATTGTGAGGTTTACCATAATTCTTCATATTCTTTTTATAAGGTTTCAAATAAGCATTCTTGGAATTGTGACCTTTGGGTAAGTTATTATTTGCTGAAACAAAGTTTACCTCTGTAGTAGAATTGTCATTACCCTCTTATGTTATTAATGCATCTTGGCCTCTAACCTCCTCTACTTGGATGCAAGTGATCAACGCCTCAAAGGAAGTCTCCTTTTGTTTGTGGTGCATGCACTTTTGGAATTCTCTCAAAGATAGCGGTAGCTTGTTAACAAGTCCTGCAACTACCAAGTTGTTACCAATCTTGATGCCTTCAGATTTTACTTCTTCAACTATCATTTGGAAATCTTGTGTTTGCTCCACAACAGATTTTCCATCTACCATTTGGAACGAAAAAAGCGGCTAGCTCCATACTTTTTTGCTCCTGCCTCTTCAGTATCATACTTAGTCTGTAATGCTTTCCAAATTTTCTTTGTAGAAGTGTAAGTGGTATCATAATAATCATAAAATTGATCAACAAGGCAATTTAAGAGATAAAAGCGACATTTATACTCATCTGTATTATAGAAAGTCACTTTTGCATCATGTGCCTCGTAGTCACTTTTGTACTCATCTATATTAATAAACCATCATTTGTCTCATTTGTATATAGAAAGTCAAAATACAGATTGGGTTCATTTGTATTAATAAATGATGAGATAAAAGCGACTTTTGTTTAGGTTCTTCTCGGTAAGAACATATGCAACTTTGTAGACGTCCCCGAACGCCCCGGGAGGGTTAAGTCCCATTCTGTTCATATTGAGGTCACTACAGTTCAAGGACTCAAATGTCACGGTTCTTAATCTTGAACCAAAGAGTCCAAATCCGGCAAATCGTTTTGAGAAAACTGATTTTTGAAAGAAGTGCCAAACATGGACTGCTTTGCCAGATACAGAGTCGCCACCTAAATATTTTAAAATGGAAAATTTAGGAAACCCTGACTCGGTCAAGGCCATGTCCGCTATCACCAAAGTTGTCTTGGCTCGGGAGCTTGGGTACGATCGGGGAAGGTCACTATGAGCACCCTTTGCCGATCCAAGACCGCCTCTACTAACCGTGATATCCGTTTTTGAAAACATTACATGCTCTTATTCCAATTATTAGCCTAGAATTACTATGTTATGCACGCAGCAAACAAGTTATAGACTAGATTGCCTAATTTGGAAATAAACATTGCATATCCGTTTGTTTTGAAAGCGTTTCGGATATTGCTACTCGCAAGTAGGCTAAAACACGGATTTCAACGAGTTTTCTAACTCAAGCAATCCAACCTCCACCCACAGGCATTCAAACAGTTTATCACATAAGCACTTAGCCTCATGGTAGTCATGCTATTATGGTAACACTCACACACGTGCAAGGATGCTAAAGCATAAAAACTCACCTAGTACTCCAAGCCAAAACAGAAGCTCATTAGAAATCCATGCATGGACCTAAGCATACTGAAATGTCTAATGCAACACATGCAAAGATGTAATCTAGGCAGGCTCGGCTATCCTAAACATGGCATGTGGGATGCTACAAATAACACGTATTTAATTTGGAATTGAAATACAATGCAGTTTGTATGATGTACCGAGCCCGATGCATGTCAACAAATGCATGGATGCACGCATGCATTGCATAAGGTATGCTAATTTTAAATATGCCCTAATCTACCATCATAAGCAGGTAAATAAAAGGGAAGAAAGAAATGGGGGTTGGAAGACATACACACACTCACCCACACTTATTACAAATATGCCCTCACACAGAGGGACCAAAAGAATATACAGTCCCAAATAATACAGTCCGAATACAGAATAAATTATTACAGAATTCTAATTATCAAATTAAATGCAAAAAGGAAAGGTGGCCACAGCCCCTGCCTCGGGATGCGCGAATGATGCATGCTCGAATCCGACTCGCCCGGAAAACCCGCACCATGCCACTGCTGCCTCTGTTTACACTGCCCTGCCTCTCCAAAGACTGCCAAAGTCCCAGGACACGCCTTGCACAATCAGAGAATACCATCGGCTGGAGGGAATTCCCACCGGCCATGAGGAATGTCCATCGGCTGCTGATGAAGCTATCGGCCATTCACAAATGGCCGGTCGGCATCAGATGTTGTTGCGGTCGGCGTAAACGTCTGCAGAACGCAATTGACAAAGAGCAGAGGGCAAGCAGTGTATGGCATGGAATTTCAAGCAAATGTGTGCATGAACACACTCCCTATCATGATTTTGACTCAAAGGGGTATGTTCCTTGATCCTCGGACCAACAATTGCGCATTTCGATGCGTGATGGCCCAAGAAACCAAGTATGCACTTTGATTTCAAATGTCATGCAAACCAAACAAACACATAAAGCCCAACCTCTATCACTTGATCAAGAGGCAAGGCATGTATGCCAATGTAATGCAACCTAGGCATGTGATCTAGTATGCAACATGGGCATGCAAATGAACAATGTATGCTAGGCGCACAACCTAAATATGTAAACAAACATGGTATGCAACAACATGCAACGATGGACTTAAACTAACATGGATAGCTTGCAAGCATGCCAAAATCAGTGGCCATAATAAGGCAAGTGAGGCAACACAATACATGGGATGCATGCACAATGCATTAATCAAACCTAAGGCACGAAAATGCAACTTTACCAAAGCATGGCAAGGGATGCAAGAGGGCATACAAGCATGTGAATTTTAGCACTGGAACATGATGCCAAATGGTCCCAAAACATAGCGAAATGACACTAAGTGCATGAAATGGACCCGAAATGCAAGATTAGGTTCATGAAATGACCTATAGCTATATCAAACATGCATAATCTGGACATGAAGCATGAAAATAGAAGCAAGGAAGCCCCAAAAAAGCATTTTTTCAGTTCAAAGCATGGCCAAACAATGAGCATAGATAGGGCAAAAACAGCATGCAAAAACGGGCCCTCAAGCTAGGTAATGAAGCAAGTGGTAGATACAAAGCCCAAACTGAAAAAGACCCTTTGACAACACTGAAGAGAGGCCAAAAATATGACTACTCACAGTTTATGACAGCCCCCAAATCAATATACAAACACCCTTAAAATGCAATGCAAGATTAAGGCCACAAGAGGGCTATAACATGAAGTATACAAAAAATGCATAAAACATCCAAAGACCCTTAATGAAACATGTCAAGGGGGTCAAAATATGGCCACTCTTAGTTCTGATCATGGCCAAAAAACAGAAGAAAAATAAACTAAACAAACATGCAAAAATGGGGACCAAAGAGGGGTAATGAAGCAAGTCATACATGGAGGTCCCCAACAGTGTTGATCCCTTCTTCAATGTTGAAGAAGGGCTCAAAATAAGCCTCTTTACAGTTTACATCGAAGCTCAAAAATACTTGTAAATAAGGCTAACCAATGAAGTTAAAAAATGCAAGTTTAAGGGAAATGGATGCTTACCCTTGAAGAGCAGCAAACCAGCAGCCCTTGGTCCAAGTTTCTAAGCTTCTAACCTCTGCAAATGGCCTACCAAGTACTGGAATGGAGGATGGAGGTGTTGTGCTAGGTGTTGTAGGGCAAATGGTGCAAGAACAAAGGTGTTTGGAGGCTTGGATAAGATAGATATTGAGGGTGTATGTATGTATATCAGATATATATCTCTTCCCTCTGGTTTTTTTGCTCCAAAATCTCCAACCAACACAAAGGAAGAGGAAGGCTCTTTATATAGGCAAAGACCAAGCTTCTAAGACAAGCTACAAAGGGTCAAGGGGGGCAAGGGGAGGTCAAGGCTTATCAAGGAAGCTTGGACAGCTGGTAGGCTTCTTGAGGAAGTCAAGACAAGGGGTCAAGGCTTCCTCAAGAAGCCTTGAGCAAAGGGTGCACCAAAGAGGGGTCCAAGGCTCAAAATAGGCACATATGTGTATGGGGGGACGGGTCTGTGCATCCCAGTTGGCACAGCTGGCATGCACTATGCTTGGGAGAGTCAAAAGGGTCAGATCGGCCAAGAAAAAGGGTCATCGGCCAAATAAATTGCCGATCGGCACAATACATTGCCGACCTGCACTTTGTACTGGCCGGTCGGCTAAATAGAGTGCCGATGGATGGCCAATGAGGTCAAAAAGTTCCAATGGATGGCCAGATTGAAGCCCCGGAAGTTAGCTTTCCAATGGCGCAAACCTTGCATTAAAATTCCTCCTGTGCAAAAAGTTATGCCCTTTTTGGTGAAGCCGCGCAGATTCGATCCAACCGGACTGATCCCCTATTTCAACCAACCATATCTCCCCCACCCGGACTTGGATTTGAGAGATTCTTGAGTGAAAAATGAAGCCCCAGAAGTCTTCTTTTCAACGATGGTGGCCTCATAGCTCAAATCCAAGTGTATAGACAGATGAGCTTGATTTAGCGATGACCGCTCGTCTTTCTCCTATACGGATTCATGCTGAACTTCTCCCAAACTAGTTTTCTCCCCTCTTCTCCTCTTTTCTTCAACTTCAAACCCCTAAGTAAGGTGTTTTGAAAGATTTTTCAAAGATTTCGTCTCTCTTTCATTCATCTCCACTTTGTCCTTGCTCGGTTTACCGAAAAGCGCAACATTTACCGAAATGCGAGCGTTGGAACATCGTGGGAATTTTATTTCAAAAATGTTTTGAAAGAGAGGGTTTTAAGGTCTCAAAACCATCCAAAATAATTTTGGTTCAAAATGGGGTGTGAAGTTGAGATTTGTCTCTCTCCTTGCCGAAGAAACCGGACCTTTGCCCTGCACATCTTTCTCCACCAAGAAAACCATCAGTAATGCCCAAGTCTTAAGGGCAGTCAAAAATGGGGTGTCTACAAACTTTCAAAAGGCTGAGGTAAAAAAAAACTTTTCCTTTCCACATCTTAAAATGAACTCTCTTGAACTTGAAAGGTTTGTTGAGATCTCCGATTCTATCATTGGTTTTTTCTGGTACTTGTTCCATGATTGATCTCCTTAAAATTATTGGTGAAAATACCAGAAAAAATTATATTTTATTGATAAATAATGTAAAGAAAATGAGATACAAATAGATCAGGCTAAGGCACGAATATCTCATTTTCTTTAAAGAGATCAAGCCCACTACAGTAGGAAGAACCCAAATACTGATGCAACAGTCACAAAACTATAACTTGTTCCCTCTAAGATACAACAGCCCGACCACTTGTTGTATGGTTTTGGCCAGTTTTACACAAGATGGTGAACCCAAAGCTTCACCAAGAAAAACATCCTTCTTTGTTAGTAATCTCTCAAGTATAAAAAATAGTTGATGTGTTGGTGTAGAAAAGAGTAGATGAGAGGAACTATTTATAGGCCACTATGACTTTACAAAATACACCAAAAAATAATAATAACCATGAACCTAGAGAAAAAGGAGAGTGTATCTAAATATTAACTCACCACCAAGTTCATGAACTCTAATTAATCTCTATTCATGAACAAGACAAAAGGTCACCAAAATAATAAATCTCCATTCATGAATAAGATGAGATTCATGAACAAGACAAAAGAAGATTCATGAACAAAATATATAAATAAATAAATAAAAGATATTAAAATGATCCAACACATACTTTATTGACCCTTTCTTCTTCTTCTTAATTTTCTTCCTTTTCTTCTTTCTTTGGTTGAAATTTTCTTTATTGCCATTTCATTTATGTACTTTATTATTATTTTTAATTATATAAATTTCCGTTCTATGTGTTTGATTGTGTTGTGGTTGATATATTGATGAATGTAGAAAAATATGATATATGTGGTTGATATTGATGAATCATTAATAATAATATTTATAAATAAAAAATTTTAAAAAAAATGATGTGAATGTGTGATGATTCTGAAGTTTTTTTTTTTTTCTTTTAAATTTTTGATCGGGTTGATGTTGAATCTGTATAGATTTTGATTGTACCCAAAAAAATTTTTGAAGTGACTGTAACAGAAAAAAAAGAAAAGAAAAAAAGAAGAAGAAGTCCAAATTAATGTCAAATGTGTAAGCCCAATTTATATATAAAATTTATTTATTTATTTATTGTGAAACGTTTAAGGTAAAAAAAAAAAAAAAATTTTAATGTTAATTTTAGTAATTGAATAGTCAAAACCGACACATGCGACACTCTTAATCTATCAATGGTGACAAAAATTTAAATTTCATTTTATTTACTCTCTCTCTCTCTCTCTCTCTCTCTCTCTCTCTCTCTTGTTTCCTTCCTAAAATTATCAATAAATTCAAAAATACAACTTAACAGTGAAGAATAAAAAAAAAAAAATTGGCTTAAATGTTTAATGAATGCTGCCATTGTAGGATCCAAGTGACTGGTACAGGTAGTCCCTAGCTCATTAGTTAATGGGTGGGCTTTATTATAGGATCCATTTGTTTATCAAAACCCAGCCTAACAAATTGAAAGAGCATCATGGATTCATCAACTTAAAACCCTTTTTACAGTTAAAAAGGTTTTTTTTTTTTTTTTTTGTATTTTTTATTTTTAATGTAAGGACCTATCGATTCATTGCCAATCTAAACTACAAAGTTTGATTAATAGTGGGGAGGATGATTGAACTGTTAATATGTGAACCCAATCAAAATCATATCCGATTGTTATAAAAGGATTAATAATCCGCACAAAGGGTAGGATTATCATTCCTTCGATTTGATGGCTAAAAAGGCCATTTTATTCTCACTTTACAAAAATAATAAAATAATTTTTTATGTGATAAGGGTTTTAACATAATTTCACAGATTTAATTCATCCAACTAATATCTGTAAAAATAACTGCAGTTTATCTTATGTTGTTCAAAATGTATATGTAAATAAAATAGACAGATTCAAATTTAATAGATTTTGTGGGTATTGATTTTTGACCATACAACCAAACAGGAAAACTCAGCAAGAGAGTACCAGAATAATAGATTAAGCCTGAACAACCTGTTACAGAAAGATAAGAATCTGGCGGTGATTCGTCCACCTGAGAGCACTCCGACGATCAAGTCAATAGTTATCTTTCAAAGGTAGCCAATTATGCTCAACTTACAAGAAAGAACTTACTGCTTACAGTATATCACACATACCTTAGACCCACAGGGATACCCTACTTTTATAGCCAGCACTGACCTGATCCCTGTAGAGGCCTAACTTCAATGGACTCAGTCTCAATGTTCATCTTGGACTCTCAGCTAGATAGGGATAAACTCCCTAAGAACTTTATCTTTATCCAAATTGAGATCCTCCTTGTCCCTTATTCACTCATCTCGGATTCTGATATCTCTGTAGATAACCTTGGCTTAGCCAAGATAACCTCGGCATTAAAACCAGGTCACGTGGCACCTCGGCTGACACTCTGGCGTCATCCTAGCCATGTGTTGTCCCTCACAAAATACGTCTCCACAACTACCCCGTAGGTTTTATTATCTCGGCATCCTGAGGTGATGGGACCTACATCTTTTGTTCAAATACTATGTCGGCTAAAAATTCATTCCTTCCCATTGACTGAGATCATTAGTCGTCGGCTTCAAGTACCCAGCACTTAATTATCCATTTTTATCTGGGATTAAGAACCAAGAACCAAGTTCTTTAAGTATCTTAACTGAGATCATTCCTCTAATCGAGGTTTTTGCTTCATTAAATCAAGAACTCCAAAAGTTTTATCCACTTATGAGTTGTCACACATGGTTTTCTCAATCGTTTCCGCCACGCATCCTTCTCTTATTGATTCGTACTTGATACGCGCTATCAGGTCGCGTCGCTCCTGCGCACGCCGTCTAACAGATACGTTGTCCAAGGCATGCCATTATGGTTTGCCGTCTTTTTGAATTTTTGACAAAACTCTTACTCTCTCTCTCTCTACCTCTTCACTTCTCATTTTTGCACTTCCTTCTCTTGTGCTCAAAATTTCGCTATTTAGATTCCGCCATTTGTATACCTTCGAAGCTCTGTACTTGCTCCGATTACCTTCTCCGGCGACCTTTTTATCATCTGACTTTGATCTTTCAAGTCATCTGACTCCAGCGTCTCCTTCTTCAGCTTCAGTCCATAAGTCCCTGATATTACTATTCATATTTTTTCGAATAATTTGTATTGTTCTTCGTTTGTTCTAGTCATCATGAGTCATTTCTAGTTCCTTGAATTTTCACTGAGCTTTGAATTTCATCATTCAAAATGTCAAATGTGTTTGTTTGCAATTTGTGCTATTCAATTTATCTATGTGTCTATATACACTGTTTGTGGTTTTTGCACACATATACGCACTGTTCAAGTGTTTGATGTTTTAACAATTTGTCATTGCTCTTGACCTTGGCACATTTGCACACATCTGTTCAGTGTTCTTGAATCTCTGTTTCTTTCTTGAGTCTGAATCATGCTCTTTTCTGTTTCTCTTTGACTTGATTTCCAAATTCTTGCCCTTGCACCTTTGTTTTCGTACTTAGCTTTTAGGTTTGGGATTTTCCTAGAAACCAAACACTTAGGAGAAACTAAAGCAAACTCCCCTTAGATCTGAGAAAACCTTAGCTCCAGTGGTAGGTTAGGTTTTAGCTGAGGTATTCAAACCTATATCCATCACCTTGTTGCCCAACCCCTTTACCCCGAGATAATGAGTATGTTCAGGTGGAGGGTTGACACCCCAAAAAAACTCGAATATTTTAAGAAAGAATTTTCCATCCCCGCCGACATCCAGATTAGGTTAGTCGGGGAGGAGGACTCCATCATGCCAGATGGAGATTCCATGCCTTTCCCTGTTATGGCCTTCATAGAATGCAGACTTCGGCTTCCCTTAGATATTCTCTTTAGGAAAATCCTTCACTACTATAAACTCAACCCTATGCAGCTAGCCATCAATTTTTACAAGGTTATTAATGGTATAATTGCCCTAGCTCATCGAGAAAATGCTAGGAGAACATTGGCCGACATTCAGTATTGTTATATCATGTGTGGCCTAAAATTTGAAAAAGGCTACATTTACTACCTGAAACCTAGATCCACTGCATATAAAATCATAGCCAACCTCTCAAACTCCAACAAGGGTGCTGGAGATGATTACCTCATCGTCTTGGACAACTAGGAGTTTGTTCCTGATGATGATCTTCATCTCTTCCCTCTACGCCGATCGATGTTTAAAGAGGGTGATGGTAAGAATTGAGTCATCCTTTTAATCATATTTCTGTTAGGACTTGTCAACTCATATATCTTTGTCTAAATAGTTTCTTTCCTGTTCTTTTTTGCAGCACTTCCCTAGCCGACAAAGGACTTCCGACAAACTTTCTTCTCCAGCAAGGACTTGAAAAAGCTGCTTTGCCTGCCCATCGACAAGCGCAAAGCCCTTTTGCTACTTAATTACATCCCAACGTACAAGTCGGCTATGCCCGATGTCCCTCGGAGAAGTCTAACTCCACCGTCTGCCTCAATCCCTCTAGTTATTTCTTCACCAAGAATTGATTAGGCTTTCTCCTTTGATCCAGTTGAGTTGCCATCGACATCTGCCCCCCAACTCATCCTAATATCACTACGCGGACGCCGAGCTTCACCAAACATCCCTGCCGGCAGAACCCCGAAGTTGCAGACGACGAGATTCTGAAGAATCGGTATTTAACCCAACAAACTCACCAATTGCCCTGCTAGCAATTCATTTTGGCACAAAAATCACCGTTGCTGCAACCGCCGAGGAGATGGGCCGCAGCAAAGCCGTTTTGGAGGATCTCTTGGTTGACCTCCCATGAGTTGTTATCATCCAGTCTTTCCCATTTTAATCCCAAATCCAACCAAAGCCAAAAAGGGTAAAGTAGGCTAAGACAAAAGCCTCTGTCACCCAAGTTGATACAGATGATACCCTTCCAATTTCAAAATTGGCCGAAGCCGAGAAGAATGCCTCTAACGCGGAGAAGAGGCCTGCCAAAGAGCAGCCGTCTGACACATCACGTTCAAAGAAGCCGAGGTCCCAATTGGATGCAAACCAAAGTTCCTTCAAAGCCGATGACCCCTGGGCTCCTACCATTACGATTGGCGACCAACCAAACAAAGCCGGCGATAGTGCCATCGACAATATCGAGGTCGACATCGCTCTTTCTACCGCTGTTCTTCTGCCAATTGATCTAAATCGTATGGCCGAGGTCACTGAGTATGAAAATTTTGCCTTAATGACGCAACACTCAGTTCTGGTAAGTCTATTAACTCTTTTTTGGCTTTTTACTTCGGGTTCTCACATTCTAAAATTTTACTAACTTGTTCGTTCCTTTTTTTCTAGGCGATCCAGCATGCTCATTCTTTTGCAATAAAAGCCTAGGATTTGAAAAAAGAGTTGGTCCATAAGACCAAAGAGGCTGCCGGCTTCCTTGTCTCCCTCAACAACGTCGAGGCAAAAATGAAGTTGATGCTGGATCAAGCCAAGGCTGCCAAATAGGCTCAAGATCAAGCCAAAGAGAATGCGGAGGTCGCTGAAGCGGTGGCCAATGTTCTCAGGGCTGAGGCAAAAGAGTCTGAGGCTAAAATTGCCAAAGCTGAGGCGAAGTTGCAAGAGTCCTTGGCGACTAAGGTGGCCAAAATCAAGGCAGCTGATGAAAAGGCCTACGCCGAAGGCCAAGCCGACGTGCGTGATGCTTACAAGGAGCAAGTAAACCAAGCCTTGCAACCGAGGTTACTATCTCAGCTCGACGGTTGCTCTAACCAAGCTTTTCATCCCAATGGATTCCGACCTTCGAGACATCAACAAACTTCAAGTGCCCTTCCTTCCGCCTCCTAAAGGATCGGGTGGTGAGGACGATGAAGAGGAGGCCGAGTTGAACGATGCTGAAGAAGAAGAAGATGCTGCTAAGGGGGGCCAAGTCCCCAATATTGAATAATCAAGTCCTGGACTTGACTCATGATGAAGAGGAAGACTTGGCTTCTAAAGGAGCCTCTCCAAAACAAACCACTTCTGAGGCCGAGGTCTAGGCAGCTGAGAAGAACTTGGACCAGACCTTGCTGGAAATCGATGCCGAGATAGCGGCGGAGAAGGAAATCACATTGCCAACTGAGGTCGACACCGCTAATAGCCGAGGTTGAGCGATCTGAGACCAGTGCCCATAATTTCAACACTTAGGAATTTTTACTTTTTACTTTTAAACAGTTTGTACTTTTTGGACAAGTAATCTCTCTCGCCAGGCTGAAGTGCCTTTGTTTCTGAACAAGTTTTTCTTATAATTTCTTCCAAGTGTTAAGTGTATGCCTTCTTTTCTTCTATGTATGTTTACTGCTTTCTTTCATGCTTCTATACTTAGAATATTTTTACATTTTTTCAAGGCATACCTTAACTGTATAATAGTCCGAGATATAATACCTCAGATATGAACCTTGACTGTTTGCCTCGGCTAATCATTTTCATACCTCGGCTAACACTTTAAAAATATCAAAATATTTTTGCAAGTGTTATTCAATATTGCTTTTGTATCTCCATGTGCTATTTGTTATTAAGACTTCACCCTTTCCAAGTTTTGACAACCTGGTTGGTTACCTCGGGTAATATGTATCTCAGATACTTTATTCATAAGTACCTCGGCTAATTCCAACTGGTAAATTTCTCCGAATTTTCAACAAGTGTTAAGCCCACTTGTAAATTTTTTTGAAAATTTCAGCAAGTCCCAAGCTCTTAAGTTTATTCCTACTCCCTGCCCCCTAATATAAATCTAAGTTCCACTTAAGTCACATTAATCATGTATCTATGGTCTTTTGCCGAAGCCAGATTCAAACAAAGACTGCCCGAGGTGTTTCAACCTTGGTTCCTCTATCAATAAATGTAGTTTCATTCTAAGTTTGACTCTGTCAATATAGCAAGTCCAGGTTAATTCAATTTAGTTCAACTTTATTATATGTAAGTATAATTCAGCTCTGCTATATAATAAGTCTTAAGCTATTCGTCATGTTTCATTCAGAAACATCGCCAACTTAGTTCAACTCTATTATATGCAAGTATAATGCAACTCTGTCATATAATAAGTCTAAGTTATTCATAATGTTTCATTCAAAAACATCGCTAACTTAGTTCAACTCTATTATATACAAGTATAATTCAACTCTGTCATATAATAAGTCTAAGTTATTCGTCATGTTTCATTCAGAAATATCGCCAACTTAGTTCAACTCTATCATATGCAAGTATAATTCAACTCTACCATATAATAAATCTAAGTTATTCGTTATGTTTCGTTCAGAAACATCGCCAACTTAGTTTAACTCTATTATATGCAAGTATAATTCAACTCTGTCAAATAATAAATCTAAGTTATTCGTCATGTTTCCTTCAGAAATATTGCCAACTTAGTTCAACTCTATCATATGCAATTATAATTCAACTTTGCCATATAATAAGTCTAAGTTATTTGTTGTGTTTCATTTAGAAACATCGCCAATTCAGTTCAACTCTATTATATGCAAGTATAATTCAACTCTGCCATATAATAAGTCTAAGTTATTCGTCATGTTTCGTTCAGAAACATCGCCATAGGACTGGTCAGTCCTTTCACACAAATTTCATAAAAATTAAACCAAAATTTTATTATTACTTCAGCTAATAAAATTATGACATAAACTTTTGAAAGACAAAAATCTAGTGATAGAAAAACTTCAAGTTGCAAGTGTTCTAGAGTCTCGGCAACTCTTTGCCATCACTCTCCTCAAGCCGATATGCCCTATCGCTGGCGATTGAGATGATTCTATAAGGCCCTCCCAATTTGGGCCTAGTTTGCCCTCCCTAGGATCTTTCTTGTTGCCGACCATTTTCCTCAATACGAGGTCACCTACTTTGAACTCTTTTGGGTTGACCTTCTTGTTGTAAGCCCCAATAAGTTGTTGCCGGTATGCCTCCAGCCGAATTGCTGCTCTCTCTCTCTTTTCCTCTAGTAGGTCTAGATCTCGGGCTAGAAATGCCTCATTGGTACCATTTTTCACTCCCTGGGTTTTGATCTCTGGAATACCGACTTCTAGTGGGATAACTGTTTCAGTGCCATAAGCTATGGCAAATGGAGACTCCTCAGTTGATCTTCCCGACATAGTCCGATATACCCAGAGTACATTGACCAACTCATCCACCCATTTTCCCTTTATTGCTTTCAGCCTTTTTTTTATCCCATCCAAGATAGTCTTATTAGATGCTTTTGCTTGACCATTACTCTAAGGAAAACTTGAAGTAAAGTTGTAGTTCTTGATTCCGTTCTATAGTATGCTAATTGGTCCTTAACTTGAGTATGATTGTGTGTTCAGCATGATTTTATGTGCCATTTTGTGAATATATGTGATTTTGAAGTTTTATCTGTTCACCGTAGGAATATGTGTTTGAATAATTTGCTTTGGAAATTAATTGGAGGCCTTATCGGCCACGAAACCCGAAATCGATTACGCGATTGTGATTGGCATAATTTTTAGAACCTACGGTGAAATTTAATTGAAAAATTGATTTGGGCCAGATTAAGTTGATTAAATTATTAAATTAGTGCCCAATTACTTTAGTAATATTATATTGAAGTTACTGGGTTTTGTTAGAGAGGCAATACACCCTCATTTGGTGTTTGGAGGATCAAAAATCTGATTTTACACCTTAGTGTGAGAGAGGGTCGGCTCTAGAGAGTGAGAGAACTCAAAATTGAAGTTTGATCATTGTAGCTAGATGATCTTGAAGGCTAGCTCAAGGACCTAGCTCAAGGACCTACCATAAATTGTAAGGATTAAGCTCCTAGGTGAGTAATCACCCCTTTATTCATGAGTTTGAATTTGTAATTTTGTAAGTTCAAAGTCTATTTGTGATCAAGAGCATAATTTGAGTTGAATTTGTTAAATTGGGAGTTATGTGAACATTCACGTGCATAATTGCTAGAGTTTTGCATATTCATGCATGAATCATGTTGAACAAGAGGATTTGGGCATCAAACATCACATGCATGCATAGTTTTCCTAAGTTCCATGATCATAAGCCTTAATTGTACCATTTGAACTCAAATTGGGAGCCAAAACATACATGCATGTTTGATTTTTGAAAGAATGGAGCTTATATGGAGTTTGTAATATAGGAGTTTTGTTCATACTTAAGAAATGAGAGTTGTTTGAGAATTAGATGATGATTTTGAACGGATTGATGTAATATTCTTACACACTCATACAATATAATGTGCTTATATGTTTTTGGGATCAAAATCATGAGTTGAAGCCTTTGAACATCGAAATTAAAGCCCAAGAACAATTCTGGGTTTTCCAGAATTTTGGTGCCCGCTCGAGCGTAAATTTCATGCTCCCAGCACTTTTTGCAGGGTTGGATGTCCGCTCGAGCTGGATATTTAACGCTCGAGCGGGGAGCTTTTATAAACGAGCCTTTCGAAGGCGGAAGTTCACGCTTCGGCGTGATTTTGGTGCAACCAGTACTTTTGCAGGCCTTAAGAGTCCGCTCGAGCGGGGAAGTTGACGCTCGAGTGGGGACCCTGTTTTCTGAAATTTTGTTTATGTATTATGTGTTCTATTTTCCGTTCCCTTTCGCTCCTAAACACTCTTAGGCATACATTGAGCATTGTAATTGAATTAAAGAGATAAGAATAAAGCCTAAAGAGGAAAATGTGAATTTTGAATGGATTGAATTGTTAGTGACCCTTTTATGTTCATGGCATGTGTAGGGTCGAGTTCCAGGGCAAATCCACAAGCCGATCACTGTGAGTAATATCTTAACAAGATATTTGAAATATACTGTTGTCCAATTGTTTGCTTATATGTAAGTTTTGTAAGTTCATTAATTTGAGTGATGGACAACGATTGATGTAAATGATTGGGCCGAAGGCCGATTGACATGAATGATTGGGCCAAAGGCCGATTGATGTAAATGATTGGGCCGAAGGCCAATTGACATGAATGATTACACGAATAATAGATATAGATGATTGGGGCAAAGGCCGATAGATATAAATGATCGGGCCAAAGGCCATTGGTTGTAACTGTTTCGGTGATTACTTATATATCTTCCTCGTTTGATATTATTCACTGGGCATTCGCTCACGCTCATTCATGTACATGTAGGTGAGCCAAGGGACGCCTAGAACCAGCCTCAGTGAACTTGTGAGAAACAGTTAAAGTTTTAAGGAGTCAACCCAAACGTCTCACGCTCGAGACTGTCTTCGCCCTTGACCCTTGTTTATAGCTTTGTTATCTTGGCGAATACGTTGGACTACTTTTGTATATAAGTCTTGGGTCTGACTGACTTAAATCTGTATGATCCTGTATGTACAGTGTTTTGCATTAGTATATATTTTGATGTGAGTTATTAACATATAAATGTCTGGAATGTTATGGTGTGCGTTTAAGCACGGCTCTACGGACAAATTTTTTGAATTGCTTCCGTTCGGCCCCTTTATCTTTGATGTATTGATGATTTCTTTGGTTGAGGCCGTAGGTAATCATTCTATTACTGGCCGGTTATAGCCTTAACCCATAAGGGGCGGGTTCGGGCCATGACATCCATGTCCTCGTCCTCAATTTCTATTATTTTTGCCTCTCGCATGTTACAGGTGGATTTCATTGCTGCCATGGAGCAATTCTTTGCCTACACTTGATCCCCTCTGATCTCTTCAATTCCATGCTCTGTTGGGAACCGCAACAACTGGTGCAGTGTTGAAGGAACAACCCTCATTGCATACAACCATGGCCTCCCCAGGATAACATTGTAAGGGAAAGGGGTGTCAATTATTGTGAACTTTACACCTACCTTCTTGGTGTCTGCCTATACCTCCAAATTCATTGCACTCAGGGGGCCATGTCGGCGTTCCATTGAACCCAACCATGGGGCTGTTGGACTGCTCGAAATCATCTTGATGAAGGCCAAGCTCCTTGTAGCATCTGACATACATAATGTGTCACGACCCAAACCCGGCCCTATGGGTTTAGCATCAGAATCGCGATGAATCCGAGATTACCAAAGGCACATAATCGATATCTGATAAATCTGAGTTCGGAACTGGCGGAAGCCAAAAGCAGTAAAACTAGTGTCCATAGAGTACGTGTTAATCGTATGCCAAAAACATTTTCCATACATTTATGCATTCAAACCAAGACAAGATACACAATCATTACAGACATTCCTCGATAATGCGATGCAATAACAAAGATGGCGGTCTATACAAAACAATACAAAAGCGAAGGAGACCTATGGGGACACAAAACACCCCAAGCCATGGCATGGCGTCTCGGAACCTCACGGTGAGGCACAAAGGTGGTGACAAAGCGGGGACCAATCACGCGCTCCTAGGTCGGTGGTGAGCACCTACATATATATATAAACAGTGAGCTAAAGCCCGATGAATAACATCTGATGTAAAGAGGTTATGAATGAATGTCCTTGATAATGAAATCAATTCATTATCTGATATTGCAATCTTCGAGATTTGATCAATCGAGATTTCAATCAATCGGTCATATGTGGTACATCCATTAGCCTATAAACAGTAGGTCCAAAAGGGCCAAGACATATGAACCAACAATAATGATGGCCATCAATCGGTATGGTTCCACAAGGAAACCGGAGCTCAGTAACGATCAATAACGATGGGTGCTAAGGATGCCTGTCTGATTGAAATAGGAGATACTTTCATGCAATAAACAATAATAGTTCAATAAACAGATCAGTTCAGTATTCAAAATATGACCATTTGAACATATCTTTACATAATCTGTTACTCACAGTGATTGTGCTATCTGTAGCTCAAGCACGTCCCCGATAGTCACCCCTAAACAGTCAATCAAATAGAACACATTCTAAGTTTACTGTTTTGAAAGGATGATAATTAAATCCTAAATTCCTCGGTGTGGTTCTATGTCTACATCCTCATTAAGATGCTCACGAACTAGGCCTAAGAATGCCTAGGATGCGATGAGGATGCAAAATGCACTTAGAAAACAATTTGAAATTTTCGATTGAACAGGCCTCCGCTCGGCCGAGTTTCGCTTTCGGCGGACAAGCACTAAAGGCCCTTCGGCGTACATTCCGCCGCCAGGCGGTGATGAAAGGTGCAAAAATGGATCGCGATTTTCCCTTTCGGCGTTAAAATCCTTTCGGCGATTTGTAAAATAATGCAAGAAAATACTGGGAGCATGCATTCCCCGCTCGAGCGGCACTTCCCCCGCTCGAGCGGACGTCCAAAATCTGGAAAATCCAGATTCGACTTCTGAGTTTCAAACCAAGTTTTGATGCTCCAAATCCGATCCTCTTGGGCCCATTTTCTGGAAAACTCTTTCAAACACATAGAATAACAAGTTCTAAAACTCAATTTAAGAAATCAAGGCCCAAGGGTGTTTCAATTAAACTCAATTTCAAACCATTTTCAAGAACACTTTCAAAACATGACATGCATGATCTTTAAATCAATTTTAAGCTTCCAATCATGCTCAAATGAGCTCCAATCTTTGAAAACAATGAGGAAACAAGAACTATGATAACAATATGGACATGCATGTGACAATTCTCCAAGAAATCAATTCAAAATGCCTCAATATGTACATGCATGTAACATTTGAGCTTCAATTCCACATATATAAACAAAAACATGGCTCAATCCTACAATGAGGCATAGAACATGCAAGATGAGGCTCAATAACAACATTAAGAAGGTGATTCCTTACCTATAGTTCCAATTACAAGTTGTGGAAGCTAGATTATGCCAATTTACACTTTAATTCCAAGCAATTCAAGCCAAATCTACAATTTGAGCTCAACTCTCACTCTTCTCCCTCACTTCTCTTCTTTGGTCGGCTAAGGGACTAAGGGGATGAGCTGAGCAATTGTTTAATTCAACATGTACAAGGTCTCTAAGTGTGTGTGTGTTAGTGGCCACTAAGTGGCAATTCGGTAATTAAGTCAAACTTCGTAATTAACTCAATTCAATCTAATTTAATCATTCCTAATCAATTTTCAGATAAAAATATCATTAAATCATAAATATTATGCTGATTACAAAACTTCAAACGGTTTCTAAATCGGCCACGATAAGGCCTTCAATTAGCAGTTTAAACATAAAATGCAAACAGATAATCACATAAGTCAACAGATACAATATGTAATTAAATAGACAAACTCATTGGTTTGATTTGATTTAATTCGGTTTGTTCAGTAGTTCATCCAGTTCACTTGTCAGTCATTATCAGTCATTATCAGTTCAGTTTAGCAATGATCAGTAGGTAATTCAGTGGTTTAACGATGTCGATTCGAGGTTGTTCTGATCTCTCCTCCTTATAAGGAGTTTAGTCCTCTAAACTCAAGTTACCTTCGATGCGGAAAAGCGAGATTGGCGGGAACAAATCCGGATATCGCCTAGCCATGTCATCTTCCCTTTCCCAAGTGGCATACACACCACCATGGTTCTGCCAGTCAACTTTCACTAGCGGAATCTCTTTGTTCCTCAATTTCTTGATCCGTCGGTTTACAATCTGTATAGGCCGTTCCTCGTAAGTGTAGTCATCACTCAACACGATACGGGTAGGCTCAATCACATGAAACGGATCTCGAAGATAGTCTCTCAACATCGAAATGTGGAAGACGTTATGCATATGCTCCATTTCGGAGGAGCGCAACTTGATCACGCCGGATTGATTTTCTCAATATCGTCGGTCAGGCATATCTCGGTGCTAACTTGCCTTTGACTCCAAGCGAGTCGGCCTTTCATTGGTGTCACTTTCACAAAACGTGATCACCCACTTCATACTCTCTATCCGTCTTCGACATCTGCATAACTTTTACATGCGCTCGCATGCGGTTTTGATCTCTGTATCAATTTCACTTTCTCAGTCGTTTCATATACAATCCCGGGCCCAAGCAACGGCCCATCTCCAACTTCTGCCCAACAGATTGGAGATCTACACTTTCTGCCATACAATGCCTCAAAAGGCGCCATCCAATACTCGAATGGTATTTGTTGTTGTAGGCGAATTGATAATGGCAAATGGCTTTCCCAATTTCACTGAAAGTCCATTACACACATTCTCGATGGGTCCTCTAGAGTGCGGATGGTCCTTTCATTGTCCATCTGTCACGAGGATGATAGGCACTACTCGACCTCAATTCGATGCCAATGTCTGTAGGCTCTGCGAAACCTCGATGTAAACTTGAATCCTGTCGAAACAATAGATCTGGCACTCCATGCAATCTCACAATTTCATCAATATAGATATGACCAATCTATCTGCATTATAGATTGTCTTGACAATTAGGAAGTGTCTTGATTTAGTCGATCTATCAACAATAACCCAAATAGAGTCCATACCTTTCACGGGCGAGGTAATCCGATAAAATCCATCGTGATATGCTCCATTTCCACTTTGGTATGGGTAAGGGTTGCGATAATCCGGGTCGTTGATGTTGACTTTGACTTTGTTGGCAATGAAGACATTTAGACACAAAGTCGGCAATTTCCTTCTTCATTCTGGCCACCGAAATGCATTTCAAATCTTGGTACATTTTCGTATTCCCGGGTGAATAGAAAATTTGACTAATGGCCTTCTTGGAGAACTCTCCTTTTCAATTCAATGTCATTTGGTACACACAGTCTGTCTTGAAATTTCAGAACATTGTTGTCAAATTTGAATCCCGGTTTCGGTTTTGAATCCCTTTCTTCAATGATTTTCTTCAAGTAATCATCCAGTTGTTGTTTCTCTTTAATTTCTTCAATCAAAATTTGGTTGGCGGTAATAGCGACTAAGGTTCCACCTTGTTCTTGCAAAACAATTTCGAATTCAGACTTTTCTAGATCAAGAAGCAACTCTTTCTGTCCAGTCAGCAAACAGGCTAAGTTGGCAATCGATTTTCGGCTCAAGGCATCAGCGGTGTTGGCTTTTCGGATGGTACAAAATCATGGTCATAGTCTTTTATCGGTTCAAGCAATCTCATTGTCTCATATTCAGTTCTTTACGAGTGAAAAGTACTTGAGCTCTTGTGGTCGATACTTCACAGTTGCTCCATACAAATAGTGACGCCAAATTTTGATTGCAAAAACTCTGCTGACAAGTTCTAGGTCATGGGTCGGGTAGTTCTTTTCATGCGGTCTCAAGCTGGGGAAGCATAAGCAATAACTCTCCCATTACGCATTAAAACACACCCCAAACCCTTATGAGAAGCATCACTAAAGCAGTATAACCATCCGTACACGAAGGTAGAGTCAAAATCGGTGCGATCCAAGTCGGTTTCAATTCTTGAAATCTTGATTCCTACAGTCGATCGATCCAAAGCGATATCCCTTTACGTGTCAATTGAGTCGGTGGTAGAGCAATCTTAGAAATCTTTGACAAATCTTACGTAATATCGGCCAATCCCAAAAAGCTTGGACTTGATTACATTGGTTGGTCTAGCCGATTCACTACTGACTTCAATTTTCTGCGGGTCATGAAATTCCATCTTTGCTAACAACATGTCCCAAAAACATTATATGATCAAGCCAAAATTCACATTTAGGCAGGTTTAGCATACAGTTTACGTTCTCTTAAGGTTTGCGGGCAAGTCTCGGATGGTGTTCATGTTCTTCTCTGTCTTAGAATAGATCAATATGTCATCAATAAATACCACAATAAAATCGTCAAGGTATGGTTTAAAATTACATTCATGAGGTCCATGAATGCGGCGGGGCATTAACTCGAGCGGCATAACTAAAAATTCAAAGTGGCCATACCTCGTTACGGCGGTTTTATCAATGTCTTCGGTTTGACTTTCAATTGGTGATACCGATCTAAGATCAATCTTGGAAAACACTTGTGCACCACATGCGGTCAAATAAATCATCAATCTGTGATAATGGATATTTATTCTTCTGATTACCTTGTTGATTCCACGGTAATCAATGCAGTCTCGGTGAAGTCTTTCTTCTTTACAAACAAAACAGGTGCACCCACGGTGAAATCTGGAGTCGATAAACTTCTTGTCTAACAGTTCTGCAATTGTACCTTGAGTTCTTCGATTCGATTGGAGCCATTCTATAGGGGCTTTAGATGTCATTTGGGTACGGAACCACATCACAATAAATTCAATTTCCTGTCAATCAAATCCTCGGCAATTCATCGGAAATACATCCGGAATTCTCGACTATAGGAATACAATTCACATCGGTTCTAACATTATCATTAGTGTACGATCATCTGTAACACGATATCCTTTACACCCCTTTCTAATCAATTTGACGGCCTTTACAGAAGAAATCGATATGGAGGAGGTACTACTCCACCCCATTAAACACAAATTCGGCAAACCCGTGGGCGGAACACTACTTGTTTTGTTACACCTATAGTGGCATGATATTTTTGTAGCCAATCCATCCCCAATATTACATCGCAATGATCTATGTTCAATGGCAGTAAATCAATAAATAGGTGCATATCCCCAACAATAATCTCACAAGGAGGATACATATATGCACATGTCATGGATCCTCCAACAGGTGAAGATCTGACTAACAAATAGTTCATGGGTTCTAAGGGTCTATTCAATTTACGCGAAAAGCATGCGACACATAAGAATGTGTAGACCTTAATCAATCAATACATAAGCATTCGAGCACAAATAGAGGATACGACACAACGGTCTCAAGTGTTTTGCACGTCTCCGTAAGATTAGGGCAAACACTGCCCCGCCTCATAGGCTCTTTCATTAGCTTTGGGGTTTGGTTTGGTGCTACATTCGATGCACGCTTTGGTGCGGACTTTACTACTAGTGGCAAGGGCAGAGGGCGCTTTTGATTCTCAGGGCCCACCTTGCCACACCTAAAACAAGCTCGTAAACGTAGCAAACCCTTTGTGCTTGTTGCCACATATAGAACAGGTGGAGTAAATCCACTCCCTTGGTGAGGGCTAGTAGTTGACCAGATTCTGTTTCTTGTTTGCTGGGTTATGCTTGCCTTTCTTAAACTTAAAACCCTGTCTTTTCCCTTGCCACTCACTTGTCGGTGTTTCAGATTGTTTCACTGCTGCAATATTTGTCTCGGCCATCAATGCCCGGTCGAGGACACCTACATAAGTTGGCATTTTCAAAACATTTATCCGGTCCTGGATAGCAACACTAAGGCCGCCTTCAAACCTCCTGGCCTTCTTATAATCGGTATCCACCATATGTGGTGCATACCTAGCAAGTTCAGTAAATTGCTTCTCATACTCGCAATGATGTTTTGCCTGTCTCAATTGCTCAAACTCGGTCACCTTTCGTCCTCGATGCCTCGGGGAAAATACTTTTCGAAAAAGGACTCCTTGAACTGAGCCCAAGTCAGAATGGTATTTGCATCACGGGTCAGCATCCACCACCTTCTAGCTTCTTCCTGTAGTGTAAAGGTGGCTAACAGTACTTTGTGTGCTTCTGAGCACGGAAACACCTCAAATAACTTTTCGGTCTCAAGAACCCAAGCTTCAGCCTTTAACGGTTCTAAGCCTCCCTGAAAGGACGGCGGTTTCATTTTGCTGAATTTCTGAGTCAGCGCAATAATGTCCACCTCGATAGCATTCACATTTTGTACATTCTGTTCCGGTTGCACCGGAGGAGGAGGAGGTGGGGGCTGTTGGTTTGGTTGTTGTTCTAATCTTTCCAGTATCAGTCCCATCATTTGTTCAAGTCTGGCCATTCTGGCCTCAGAGGATGATGCTTCAGTTTCATTTGCATTATCCATTTCACTATAGCAATTATACAGTTATCATTATAAACAGTTGTACACTTAAACAGTTTAACACTTTAACATATAATCAGTCAGTCAAAAGCACACACTTTTCAAATTCATGAGATGCCCTAATTGCTTTTCTAGGACACCCTATAGCTCATTCGGACACGTGTGTGCGGTATAACTCGTGGTTAAGTATCGCTCTGATACCACTCATTACGCACCCAAACCCGCCCTATGGGTTTAGCATCAGAATCGCCAAGAATCCGAGATTACCAAAGGCCCGCCAATCAAGAATACAAGAAATCTGAGTTCGTACTGGCGGAAGCCAAAACAAGAAAAAACTAGTGTCCATAGAGTGTTAATCAGATGCCAAAAACATTTTCCATACATTTATGCATTCAAACCAAGACAAAGATACACAATCATTACAGACATTCATTCCTCGATAACAAGACAAGATAACAAGAACGGTCTATACAAAACAAGACAAAACAAGAAGGAGACCTATGGGGACACAAACACCCCAAGCCATGGCATGGCGTCCGGAACCTCACAAGGAGGCACAAAGGTTGGCCGACAAAACTGGGACCAATCCCATGCTCCTAGCTCGGCCCGTGGCTAAGCACCTACATATATATATAAACAGCTAAAGCCCAAAGGAATAACATACAAGTGTAAAGAGGTTATGAATGAATGTCCTTACAAAGAATGAAATCAATTCATTATACAAGATTGCAATCTTCAAGATTTCACCAATCAAGATTTCAATCAATCACCATATGTGGTACATCCATTAGCCTATAAGCAAGAGGTCCAAAAGGACCGAGCCTTAACAGAACCCAACAATAATGATGGCCATCAATCAAGATGGTTCCACAAGGAAACCGACAGAGCTCTGTAACAGTCAATAACAGTAGGTGCTAAGGATGCCACAATACAGTTCAGGAAATAGGACATACATTCATTCAATAAACAATATTAGTTCAATAAACGATTCGCCAAGATTCAAAATATGACCATTTGAACATATCTTTACACAATCTGTTACTCACAGTGATTAGGCTATCAGTAGCTAGAGCGCGTCCCCAAGAGTCAACCCTAAACAGTCAATCAAATAGAACACACACTAAGTTTACAGTTTGGAAAGGATGATAATTAAATCCCTAAATTCCTCGGTGTGGTTCTATGTCTACATCCTCATTAAGATGCTCTGAACTAGGCCTAAGAATGCCTAGGATGCGATGAGGATGCAAAAATGCACTTAGAAAACAATTTCAGAATTTTCAGTGAATAGGGCCTCCGCTCGAGCGCAGGTTTCCCCGCTCGAGCGGACAAGCACACAAAGGCCCACGCCGAAGGTGACATTCCGCCGCCGAGCGATCGATGAAAGGTGCAAAAAATCTTTGGATGCGCGATTTTCCGCCGAAGGCAAAATCCGCCGAGCGGATCAGAAACAATGCGAGAAAATATCGGGAGCATAGATTCGCCGGCCGAAGGCACTTCCCGCCGGCGGACTTCCAAAATCTGGAAAATCCATATTCGACTTCTGAGTTTCAAACCAAGTTTTGATGCTCCAAATCCGATCCTCTTGGGCCCATTTTCTGGAAAACTCTTTCAAACACATAGAATAACAAGTTCTAAAACTCAATTTAAGAAATCAAGGCCCAAGGGTGTTTCAATTAAACTCAATTTCAAACCATTTTCAAGAACACTTTCAAAACATGACATGCATGATCTTTAAATCAATTTTAAGCTTCCAATCATGCTCAAATGAGCTCCAATCTTTGAAAACAATGAGGAAACAAGAACTATGATAACAATATGGACATGCATGTGACAATTCTCCAAGAAATCAATTCAAAATGCCTCAATATGTACATGCATGTAACATTTGAGCTTCAATTCCACATATATAAACAAAAACATGGCTCAATCCTACAATGAGGCATAGAACATGCAAGATGAGGCTCAATAACAACATTAAGAAGGTGATTCCTTACCTATAGTTCCAATTACAAGTTGTGGAAGCTAGATTATGCCAATTTACACTTTAATTCCAAGCAATTCAAGCCAAATCTACAATTTGAGCTCAACTCTCACTCTTCTCCTCACTTCTCTTCTTTGGTCGGCTAAGGGACTAAGGGATGAGCTGAGCAATTGTTTAATTCAACATGTACAAGGTCTCTAAGTGTGTGTGTGTTAGTGGCCACTAAGTGGCAATGTAATTAAGTCAAACTTCGTAATTAACTCAATTCAATCTAATTTAATCATTCCTAATCAATTTTCGATAAAAATATCATTAAATCATAAATATTATCCGATTACAAAACTTCAAACGGTTTCTAAATCGTCACGATAAGGCCTTCAATTAGCAGTTTAAACATAAAATGCAAACAGATAATCACATAAGTCAACAGATACAATATGTAATTAAATAGACAAACTCATTCAGTTTCAGTTTCAGTTTCATTCAGTTTGTTCAGTAGTTCATCCAGTTCACTTGTCAGTCATTATCAGTTCAGTTTAGCAATGATCAGTAGGTAATTCAGTGGTTTAACGGTAATCAGTTCGAGGGTTGTTACATAATGTCACAAGAGCTGTCTTGGTCAATCAAAATGCGCCTTACCTAGCATTCTCCAATTTTAAGGGTTACTACCAGAGCATCGTTGTGTGGATGTTGCACCATGTCTAGGTTTGCTTTAGTAAGTGACACCATTGGTCCCTAGCACTCATCTATCCTTAGCCTCTTTTGGTGGACCTGATATACATGCTATAAGTGTTTCACCCTCTGAGTCTCCCCACGTACCTCATTCTCATTGACTCTCAAGTGAATCACATTTATCACTCGAGGTACATCTGCTTGCTGTTGTGGTGCTAGTGGATGTGGTGCTGCCGGTGCCTGGGGCAGCCTTACCTGCTCTTTCCTTGTTTTGGCCTCATCTACTAGGTCTCTCGAGTGACCATGTCTGACCAAATCTTCTAAATGCAGCTTTAAGGCTCTACAACCCTACGTCAGGTGTCCATCTTCATTGTAGTAGGCATAGTGCTTCGCAAAACTAGACATGGTGCAACATCCACACATCTCGGCCAAGCTTTTCCAATTTTTCACAGTTCCTTTCGACAACTTGTGAAACCAATTTGATGCGATTTCCCCACAGGATGAAGGGAACACCTGGCAGAGCAACAGTTCATTCCCAATATACAGTGCCATTGAATTCAAATATAAGCCGACGTGAAAGTTCAGATCGGACTTACCGTCATATATTTGGAACCTCGGTATATAGAATCTCTTTAGGACCTCAAACTTATACAACTCTACTGAGAACGGCGTTCTCAGCTTGACCGGGGATGTTACCTCGGCGTTCTGCCGCTTCCTCTAGAGGTAGTCCCTTAAATCCTCCTTAGTCAGGCCAGGAGCTCGGCTGTCAATGGATTTCAGCCTTTTTGGTGCGCTGCTTTCGGCGTCGTTATGAGTCATCTTGGACTTTTCTTCGTTCACTGTGTCAAAACAAAGTTCCTTCTCTTGAACGTGCCGATGTTCTTAGACATACGTTCCTTTGGTACGAGGCGTCCTCCGAGACTCTTCTTTCATTGATTCTGCTCGCCCGACATCCCGCGAAGGTCGGTGTGAGCACTACTTCACCTTATCATGTTGAGGGACTACTAAAATTACTTTCTGCCCCCCTTTTTGGGCATCATTCTTAGCGGATGGAATCGGTGTGTGTAGACACCCCATTTTTGACCGACCTTAAGACTCAGACGTCACCAACTGAGCGCTCAGTGATGTTGCATATCGTGCTCGTTCCGAAGTTTCAGAGTCTCGGCCGTGAGCCTTGCCTCCGAACTTCCAGGCTTTTCTGTGCTTTGCCTCGGTTTGCGAACCAGGCTCCGTTTTTCCGTTTTCTCTTCTTGAAGGGAGGGAGAGGTCTCGTAGATCATCTCTCAGTGGCCGTAGGCTACGTTTCATGGTCGTAGGCCATTTTTTCCATTTCGGAGCTCGGTTCCCGGTTTTCGGAGCCGTCGGCCGTATGCCTTGGTTCGGGACCGCTTAACCACCTCCGTTTGCTCCATTTTTTGGTATACATCTTATTTACTCCCTTTTAAGGGACACTGTGGTCCGAGCAACCAACTTCGTAGTCGAACACCACCTCCGGTGCTTAACAGTCAGTTTTTGGGGCCCCGGGCTGCGTGTTTCGGCCCCCGAACCTTCAATTTGCATCGGTTTGAGTTCATTTTTGGCAGGGACCTTATTTTCATTGTTTTGAAGGTCGTAGAAGGGTGGGAGGCCAGCAATTGTTCTGAAAAGCCAGCTTTATTCCTTCATCACTCTCCGTCGCCTGTTTTCCTCGCTAGAAAGCTGATGTTGACCATTCCCGGGCCACTTTCTTTGGCCCTCTACCACATATTTATGTTGTACACACCTGGGAGGCCACCAATATGTCATGGCCGGCCAGCAATTGTTCCTGACCCTTTTGAACCCCTCTGAAAAGTTGGGTTTTCTCTCTCCTGGTTCACATTTTCAGGGTTTCAACCACATAGTTGTGTTGTGCACACATAGGAGGCCACCAATATGGGTGGCCGGTCAGCTTTCTCTGTTTGAACCTTTTGACCCTAGCCAGCCGGCCAAGGGAGGTGGCCAGTCGGCCACCTGAGCTTTCAAAAATTGGCCGGCCATGATCCTTACTGCTGGTTCCTTACAAATACACCCTCCTTTCCCCCCCAGATTCTGTATCCGATGAGGGAACTTTTGGAGAGGAAATTTGAATTTCATTTCCCCCCATTTTTCTCCACTCCTTTGCCTATATAACCAGCACCCCCAGCTGTGTTTTGAGGGTTACAAAAACTTGTTCTAAGCCTCTTGCATTAACTCTCCCTCTCCCTCTCTTCTACACCTCAAAACCTTAAGCTTCCTACACCCTTTACTCTACAAGCCATAGCACAATACCTCCAACATCCATTCCAGCAGCTTGAGGCTATCTTCCAGAGGTTAAGAGCTCCCAAACTTGGTCCAAAGGCTATTAAAGATTGGCTCTACAAGGGTGAGTCCTATTTTCTCTTTTTCTAGTCTTTTTTTGCTCAATATATTAGCTCCTCTTGCTTGCATTTTTGGGCTTTGACCCAAATTGTAAATAGTCATATTTTTACCTCATTTTCATGTTTAATTAAGGGCCTTTCCCTATTTGAGGCTTCCTTCTTATCCTTTGTTATTAAACCCTCTTTTAGGCCTATTTTTGCATAGTATTTTAGGCTTATTTGTGAGCTGTTTTGGACTTGGTCATAAACTGTAAAATATCATGTTTTGAGCCTCTCTTCAACATTGTTGAAGGGCCTTCCTCTGTTTGAGGCCAGAACCTACCACTTGCCTCTTTACCCCTCTTTTAGGCCCTTTTCTTGCATGATAGTTTAGCCTCACTTGTGTTTATTTTCGTGGCTTGATGTAAACTGTAAAGTGCCTTTTTTTTTAGCCCCTCTTCAACTTTTTGAAGGGCACTTTGCCACTTGAGGCCAGCTGCTGTCCCTTATCTCTTTACCCCCCTTTTAGGCCCCTTTTTTGCATAATAGATAAGCCATATTTGTGATCACTTTTGAGACTTGTTATAAACTGAAAAGAGGTTTTTTTTGACATCATCTTCATGTTTTATTAAGGTTCAATTTTTGTTTGAAGTCATATGCTATCTTGTATGCTTGGTTGCTTCCCATTTTGAGCCTTACACCCTAACCCTTGTTGCATGCCTTATTTGACCTTCTAGCCACTGGAATTGTTTTGAGCTTCCAAATTAGAGGGGGGTGACCCCCTCTCACCTTGGCTTGTTTGATGGCCATCTTGGCCTTTCAAAGCGACCCCATCTCACATGCTTCCTAGTCACATTCTAGGGTCAATTTGTTGAGTTTTTGGGCTACCACATTTGATTTTAAAAGTTGGTTTGAGGCTGCCACATGTCTATTTTATGTGTGCTTAAGAATCCCTTTGTATGCCCGCTAAAGGAACTCCTCATTTGTGCATGTGTTGGCTGCATTTCCATGGTTATTTGGGCATATTTTGGCATGTTTTATTCATTAATTTTTTCTGGTTTGATGAGTTCTTACTTGCTTCATACACTTGCCATGTAAACCATGTTTGATAGTCAAAATCGCATGCTAATTTAAGCCATCTTGCTAGCATTTTTTGGCCTTGCTCTAAACTGGAAAAATGCATGTTTTGGGACTGTCTTGACTTTGTCTTTACACTTCATGTTCAAATAATGCATGCTTTGTATAGCTATAAGTCATTCCATGTGCCTAGTTTTGAGTTTCGGGTCTCATCTCATGCATCGGGTGCCATGTTTCCATGTTTTGGGGCTGTTTAGCATCATATTTTAGCGCTGAAATTTGCATTTTTTATGCCATATTCCATGCCTTGCCATGCTTTGGTAGAGTGGCATTCGTGCCTTAGGTTCGGTCCTCGGTTTGCGTGCATGTGTGCACGCGTCTCGAGTGTCTCATTTTCATCTTATGGCCCCTTATGTGAGTGTGGCTGAGGTCCACTTGTGTTGGTGTAAGTCCATTATGCATTACGTATGCCATTTCATTTCATAGCATTGTGTATGCTAGGTTGTATGTTAGCGCATTGTGTATGCCATGTTATCTCGTGCATCGTGTATGCCATTTCATAGCATTGTGTATGTCAGGTTATATCTTAGTTGCATTCATGCATGTCATGCATATTGTATTGTGTTTGGGATAGGAGTTAGCCTGAGCACGGGAAACGAGACGCTTTCAGACCGACCGATTTGAACGTGTCTCAATTCCCAACAATTAACTCCGGATTATCCATGATGGAGTCTAGGCCTTGTTATGTTTTCATGTGCATTCATTTCATATTGAGTCATGCAATTCGACTCCTCAGTCATCATGCATCGATATGCGTGATTGGTGACACGAGGATCGAGGACTACACTCTCTGAAGAGTAGTCATGCATACATATATAAAAATACTTTGCCATGCCCCTTTGTTGCTCTCTGTTGCAGCAAATCAAGAATCAGCAGCCTTCTAGAGCTTGGCACTCATTCCAAGAACAATTGCAAACAGAGGCTAATTGGGGCATCGCAATGGATTTCTGTGCAAGGCAACCCGAACATGCATCATTCATCATCTGGAGCAGAGTTTGAGGCAGTCCCTAGCTTGCATGCTAGTTTATTGCTTTCCTAGTTAAATTTGTTAATTAATTAGGGTTTTGTACCTATTCAGACTGTATTTATTTGGGACTGTATTATTTATTCGGACCCTCCGCACGAGGGCAATGTTATAATAAGTGTGCGTGAGTGTGATGTATGTCTTCCAACCCCACGTCTTTCTTCCCTTTTATTTACCAGCTTATGATGGTTAGATTAGGGCATGTTTCAATTAGCATATAGTATGATAGCATGTTTGCATTCGTTCATCTGTTTTGCATGCACCGGGCTCGGCGCATCATACTAACTGCATTTGTATTTCAATTCCGAGTTGAATACTTGATAGCTGTTGCATCTCATATGCCATGTTTAGAATAGTTGAGCCTACTATAGTTACATTTTTGCATGTGTTGCATTAGGCATTTCTGTATAAATTAGGATCGTGCATGGATTTCTAATTAGCTTATGTTTTGGCTTGGAGTACTCGGTAAGTTTTACGCTTTAGCATCCTTGCATAAGTGTGAGTGACTGCCATGATAGCATGCTTACCATGAGGCTATTTGCTTATGTGATATAACTGCTTGAATGCCTGTGGGTGGAGGTTGGGTTATTTGGATTGGAACAATACATTGACTGTGAGTTTTAAGCCCACTAGATAGTGGCAAAACCATATTTTCTAAGCCCATCCGAGGATGGCAAAATCTGCATCTTAAGCCTACCTGCGGGTAGCAAATCATCTTTCAAAAAAAACAAACATGAAATGTTTTGTTCCAATTCAAGCGATCCAGTCTATACTTGTATGCTGTGCGCATCACATGGTAAATCTAGGCTAAAAACCAGAATAAGAGTACACAATGTTTTCAAAACTAGATATCATGATTAGTAGAGGCCGATCTTTGATTGGGCGAGCGGGGGTGCTCACGAAGTGACCTTCCCCAATCGTACCCAGGTTCCCGAGCCGAGACAACTTTGGTGATGACGGAAACGTGGCCTTAGGCAAACGAGTCAGGGTTTCCTAAATTTCCCCAAAAATGAAATATTTAGGTGGCGACTCTGTATCTGGCAAAGCAGTCCATGTTTGGCACTTCTTTCAAAAAAAATCTGTTTTCTCAAAACGATTTGCCGGATTTGGACTCTTTGATTCAGATTAAGAACCATGACAACATTGAGCCCTTGAACTGTAGTGACCCCAAGATGACCGGAGCGGGGGACTCATTCTCCCCATGCTCGGGACGCCTACGCTTCGCGACTCATTGGGATTTAGAGAACTTGACTCGAACTCATGATATCTGGTTTTGACTACACTTGTGTGTTTCTTTGCATTGCATTTGCATTGGTGCGCCTAGGATACCGTGTTTGCCATCTGCTATTCCTGAACGGTTTGCCGGAGGCTTGTCTTGTCAAGGCATGACCGTAAAATTTGTCGATTATGGGCTCTGCCAAGATGGAACACAAACCCCGCTTTCGGGCACCCTTTTTGACCATTCGACCTAGTGCATATTCGGATCCATAGTGACCATTCCAAACTAGGACAAGATGCTTACCCGATAGGTTGTTTGAAATCGCTGCGTGCGTAATGAAACCCTAGCTCCTGACAAAATAGGACAGGGAAACCCTACCCCAACATAGGGGTGTTTTGGCTCTCACTTATCTGTTATGTGCTTTTAGAGTGCGCTCACAGGAATGCATATATCGCTTTATGAGTTTGGGCATCATCAGTGCGGGCATCACGTTGTTTGAGAATCGCTTATCTCGGTATCAAATTCGGTTCTCGAGATGTTGATTCAGGATAATGATCGTGTTTGAGAACAAAGGTGTATTCAAATTTTATGGACCGTGTTGTTATGCCCACTGCAGGTTGTGTATTTATTTTAAGTCAGTATCGTTTCGTTTATCTTGTTGTTTTATTTCCTTATTGCTTTATTTATCTTTTTGCTAGGACAGTTTTAGCACAATTGCTTTAAACCCAGCAGATACCCCCCAAGCACTTTGGACAAGAGGTCGTCGGCTCAATCGATCTGAGGATTTGGTTGACGGACAGCCAGTGTTCCATTCTCTACCCCCAATTATCAGAAGAAGGCCAAGAAGGCGCAAGGTCTCGAAAGCAGAGGTTACTGAGCAAAGGGCTACCCTAGCAAAGGAACAGCTAATGAGGTCTTAGTTTTTGCCATAAAGATACACATACCAGTCAGTCAACAGGATCCGCAGAATTTGGCGGGATGGAAGAAATGATGCGACAGCTCCAAGAGAGCATGAAGCAAATGTAAGAGGACGCTGTCCGCCAAGCGGAGTTCGCTAAACAACAGGCCATAATCATGGCCCAGCAGGCGGAGCTAATTACCCGGCTCCAACAGCAAGCCGGAGCGTCAGGCTCACACCCAAACCCTCCCCCACCAGGAGTCCCCCTACCCGAGCAAACACTAACTGTCCAAAATGTCCTGCCAAACATCCAAAACACCTTGCCAAATGTCCAGAACATCCAGAAGGACACGGACATTCCAACGGGGCCAGCTCCGCCCCTACTTCCGCCTTAACTGTCCAAAACCCATACACCCGCCAACCACCCAGACTCTCCCTTCGAGTTCAAAATAGATCATACAGCACTGAAATTGAGCAAGCTCGAGAAGCTATTCAAAAAATCCCAGGGGGTGAAGGCTATTCCGGATATTGAGGACGGATATACTGATGTGGCTGTGACCTTACCGGATAGATTCAAAATACCGCAGATTGATCGCTTCGACGGATCTGGTGATCCTATGGTCCATCTTCGACTATTCTTAGATATACTACGACCAATGGGCCTAACCAGACCCTAGAAGCTTTCGTTATTTGGCCGAACCCTGTCGAGAGTAGCCGCCATCTGGTATGCAAAGTTGGAGGATGATGTCAAGCGGAGTTGGGACGAAATGGCCGAGGCCTTTGTTGCGCAATACTCTTACAACACCCAAATTGAGATTACCACTCGTGATCTTGAAACAACAAGGCAGGAGCCCAAGGAGAGCTTCTCGGATTTCGTGACCCGATGGAGGGCGAAGGCCTCAATGATGACTTTAAGACCCACCGATAAGGACCAAATCAGAATGATTGTGCGCAATCTCCAACCAAAACTGATGCAAACGATGATTGTGCTCCCCTTCCCCACCTTTTCGGATCTGCACGAGATGGGGGTACAAATCGAGGATGCATTGAAATAGGGTCTGATTGACCAAGACAAGGAACAACCCCGGAGAACTTTTAACCGCAACAACAACGCAGGCCCGAGTAGCGCTGCAGCTGCAAGAACTTCGGAGGTTAGCATGGTCGCCACAATTCCCCCTCCCCTTCCAAGGCCCATGGCAGCCACACCCTTCTCCAGTGCATCCGGAAGCAGTACCCAAACCACTAAATACCAACCCAGAGGCCAAAGAACCTTTACCCCATTGTACATGCCTTTGTCCAAGGCTCTGGGGGTCTTAATCAGAAAAGGGCATCTAAAACCCCTGGAGCCGAGGCCATTACCAAATCCACTCCCCCCCACTCACAACCCAAATTAAATATTATGATATCACCAAAGAATACGGTCATGACACCGACCAATGCTTGATTAAGGCCATGAGATTCAGGATCTCATTGACAAACAGGTGATTTTGCCGCCAGAAAGACCCAATGTTACAACCAACCCACTCCCTACACACAACCCAGCTCCACCTCCCAAAAGAGTCAACTGTATCCAGACTAGGGTCGTGTCTTACGATCCCAACATTTATATCACTCCCTCCCATCTACCTAAGCCGGAGGTGTTCCTTCCCGACTGCACTGACTTTTTGTGCATGTTGGACATCTCTACAACCCAACCTGAGCCAATGGTGGTGGTCGTTAAAGACGGTGCAGAGGAGATTGCAAAGGAGGATGGAACTGTTGAATCAGGGATTGAGCAATCTGGAAATTTTGCTGGGGAAGCCTACGATCCGAGTGAGTACATTCTTTCAGCAGGCCAGTCTAAGCCAAGTATAGAATTACCAGAGAGAGCAAAATTGTGTGTGATCTGGGGGGATGGATTTGAGCAAGGGGTAGGTGATCTGACAGCCATAGAAGAGGGCTTTGCCAACCTACAGTTTTTCAATGACCAAGAATCAGGGGGCGTAGCGCTCAACTGGTTTGATTATGAGGAATCGGCAGAGGCCACTAGATGGCTGGATGATCAACCAGATGTGGTGGAAGAGTTCTAACGAACAGGTCCGAAAGCGGTGTATCGATTGTGGCGGAAGGGCCGAGAGTCGAGTACATTGCCGAGAGCGCAGATAAAGAATTTCGCCGTAGCAGGGCATTGTGGATGCAGGGAAAACCGAACAACAAACTGCACTAACGCAGGTGGAACAAGAAAAGATTTGGGATTCTGAGAGAATCCGGAAAGCCAAAACCCCTGAAGGAATTGAAAGTGCTGAGGGCACGAAGACGAAGATCTTTGGAGCATAAGGGTGAAAGTGCCAAAGTACAATCATGCCGAAGCCAGACAGGAGCCTTTCGAATGCCAACGGAATGTGGTGGGAAGACGATGATTTATGTCTTGCCCACACAGACGATGATTGGGGAAGCAATCAACCAGATGACACCTGGTACCTCGATGAGGTTGACCACATGACAAGAAGCGGGCGGTACTTCAAGCCCCTGCACCTAGACCAACCCGAGGCATTTGGGAAGGACAAGGAAGCTGAGAAGCAGATTGAAGAGGAAGCTGTGCTGAGGCAGTTAAAGAAGATACAAGCAGACATCTCCATCTGGGGACTGCTTATGGCGTCACGAGTGCATAGGCAGGTTGTTCTATCTGCTATGGACAAGGCTAAACTCTCTATTGATACCACACCAGAGCAGCTAGTTGGACTCGTCTTTCCGGGAGGAGGTTCCCCGGTGTTAACCTTTTCAGATAAAGAACTGCCGCCTGAGGGCTCAAATCATAACAAACCCCTCTACATCTCTGTGGAATGTAGAAACAAATGGGTGCCAGTAGTTCTTGTCAACACGGGATCCGCCATTAATGTGTGCCCGTCAAGGACAGCATATGCAATCGAGTTAAAGCACGCGGATTTCGTGCCAACTACTCAAGTGATCAGAGCCTATGATAACACCAGTAGAGAGGTGATGGGGACTGTCAAAATTCAGACCCAGGTTGGTCCAAGACAACACAATGTTGAATTCCATGTCTTGGACGTTCCTACAACCTTTAATCTACTCTTGGGGCGACCGTGGTTGCACCAAGTAATGGCAGTCTCTTCCATTCTACATCAGATGGTGAAATACCCCTATGGTAAGGGAGTAGCCATTGTTTTCGGGAATTCATCTATTCATTCGGAGGTATCTACACCAGTCCTAGAAATTGAGCACGGCATAGAGGACGTGTTTCTGTCAGGTTTTACTTTGGCTGAGGCTCGAGTTGTGCAGAATATCATGGCTATTAATGAGGGAGTGTACGTCAGTGCTCAATCTGTATATCTCATAAACAAGCTACAACACATCCCCGGGATGGGATTGGGAAGGAGCGGCCTGAAGGGCGTCGCAGCATTGGTCGAAGTGCCACACAACCCTCATACCTTTGGATTGGGTTATCAGCCCACCAAAGAAAATTGGTTAAGGAAGGGAAAAGAAATGACTGGAAGAGCCAGAGCAAAGAAGGCTGGGAAGCTATTTGAGCTGATGCATAGGCCCATTCAGGGTACCCTAAACGGACGCTTCGTCCGGGAGAGGGAAGATTTTCCTTTTTGTGGCTTCCCAGAGCCGTGGCTGAACGCGGAGAAGAAGCGCGTACCAGCCTTCGAGATTTTCTTTGACCTACAACTATCCGGGAATGACGTTGCCGAAGAGTAGACAGACCCATCAGCTGAGGTTGAGCAGTGTAAGACAGTGGACTCCGAGGGCACTGAAGTTGAAATGGGGGTAGCACTGGCATGTTTACTTTCAGATCCTCCGATCGACCATAAGTGCTTGGGGGATAACTTCTCGGTTTCCATGATTGGGGATGAAACGGCTGCGAGCCTACCAGCAACTATTTTGGATGCATCTATCGCACCCTCTCTCACTTGGCAATACGATGAGGGATTTTTGTCCAACAGTACCGGGTCAGGTAGTGAGCTGGAATCTGATTCCACCGAATCTTGTGAGTCGGAATCAGGTTCCAGCTCGACTGAGTCTGAGTCTGGTAATTCTGGGGATGATAATCCGGATGCCACAATTTTGTCCAACTCATCTTTTTCTTTCTCATTTGAGTCTGTTGTAACCGAGGAATCGGACGATTTGGATGTACTTAATGAGAATCAAATAGCTGTGGTTTCTGAGTACTTTTCTATGCCTTTAATTTATTGCATAAACTCAGACTTTCAAAATTTTGATGAAAACGACGAGGAAGAAATTCCTCCGGTTTTACAACGCTTAATTGAGCAGGAGCAGGAGAGATTTGTTAAACCTCTAATGGATGAAATCACTACCGTGAATATTGGTACTGAGGAGGACCCGTGACTGGTCCAGATCGGGTCCACGTTGTCTTCGGAGGAACGTGAGCGCTTAGTCGCTTTATTAAAAGATTTCAAAGATGTTTTTACGTGGTCCTACGAAGACATGCCTGGGATCGATCCTGAGATTGTACAACACTGGATCCCTCTTGACCCCGAGGCTCGACCTGTCAAGCAAAAGCTCAGGAGGATCCGCCCGGACTGGGCTCTCAAGATTAAGGAAGAGGTCACCAAGCAAATCGACGCAGGCTTCCTGCTGGTATCCGAATACCCGACTTGGTTGGCCAACATCGTTCCAGTACCGAAGAAGGATGGCAGAATCCGAGTATGCGTGGGTTTCAGGGATTTGAACAGAGCTAGTCCGAAGGACGACTTTCCCTTGCCGCATATTGACGAGCTAGTGGACTTCACAACAGGGCATGCTTTGCTCTCATTCATGGATGGCTTCTCAGGATACAATCAGATAGTGATGGCACCAGAAGACCGGGAAAAGACTGCATTCACCACCCCGTGGGGGACATACTGCTACAGAGTAATGCCGTTTGGGTTGAAGAATGCTGGAGCTACTTATCAACGAGCCGCGACCACGATATTGCACGATATGATCCACAAAGAGGTTGAGGTGTACGTGGACGACATGATTGTCAAGTCCAAAGAAAGAGAGGGCCACTACACCGCCTTGCAAAAGTTCTTTCAAAGGATCAGAGAATTCCGGTTGCGGTTGAATCCGCAAAACTCAGAGCACAAAAAATTTGAAACTACAAAAACTGAGCTCGCAAGGTTGAAAATCCGCAAAGGGCGGCCTTGGCAAAAGTTAGAGCGTAAAAGGAGAGTGAAAATACCCGAGTGAACCTGAGCCTGAACTACGTAAGGCTTGATTCCCATCTTTGGGATACGTAGGCAACTTCATCCTGGAGTTCAGCCATAAACTTTTCCCCCGATCAACTTTGTCCATTTTAATCATCTCAGTCATCTTTGCCCATCAGCATTTATCGAGATCTCCGGTGCAGTGCTTTTCAGACTAGGGGCAACTTTCCGTTGCCATGAAGTGTCGCGGTGCTATTCAGACTAGGGGCAACTTTCCAGTTGCAGGAATCCGGGGTTGTGCATCTCAGTGACAGATCTCAGGCATGTCTAGTTCTGATCCATATCGAAAATGGTTTTGAAAAGTTTTAATAAAAGTTGACTTTGTTCAAATTAATCTTTTTACAACTAAAACCATTTTTGGGCCAAAGCGGAAAATTTTCAATACCCACAACCTTCAATTCATTGATTTCAAAACAGAGTTCTCCTGTTCTTACATACGAATTGAAGTTGCTTTTTATTACATTCATAGAGAAAACTTGAAAGTATTGGTAAAGCAATAAATTCGGGGCATAGATAAGTCAGATGTCCCTGCGCCCCATCCCAGAGCTGGTCGAAGCCTCTGATGCCAAGCTGGGTCCAATCTGCGCCTCTTCGTTGAGCCAATCCAAGCACTCGTCAGACAAAGTGCAGCTGAAAGTGGGAGCGGGGGCCAGGAACTCTCTAGTTCTCCATGCTGTGGCATACCGGGCAAGCTGTACGCCTCGGACCGGGAAAGCAGCTGGGTACTCAGTCCCCTCTGGTGGGCAAGTTTGATCATGACCGAACTGGCGTAGAAACCGGAACGGAAAGTAGAACACACAGTGGGTTAGAACAATCAACTGAATCCCGATCAGCCGAGACATGTTGTAACTCATTGCCGGGAGATTGAGCCAATGCGATTTGCAGACAAATTGCGCATCCAGTCGAACCACCACCCCTCATTAGGTGCATCGACTAGGCGTTGTCGAAAAGAATAGCCGCGGGCTGAGTAGGCAGAGCAAGAGTCCACAACTTGCAGTTTATCCATCAACCATACCTGGGGAGCGATGAAAAATGAGAGAATAAAGAATAGAGAGATGTACGATAAGAGAAAAGTAACACAAGGATATTGTGAGAAAAACCGAGCCTGAGGGCCGAGTGACGTGAGCAATACATATGTGAGTTTGGGTGGGAAATATTACCTACAGCAGTAGTGGGCTTCCCGCGAATCTGGTCGTCTCCCGGCGATAGAAAGCATCTAAGCCCATCAGTGTCTTGGCCAAAGTCATAGCGATGCAGCTCTTTCCTTCCTTCAAGCCTTGAGCAACTTCAATCAGACGGATGCTAGATCCACTGAAGCCTGGGGCAAGCAGAAAATGAGATAGCATGTACAAGCAAAGGGCGTGTTGTCGAAAACCTTGCCAATGATGGTTGCTGCGGTCACCGGCGTCAGAAAAACGATGAATCAAGTCGAGGATGTCCAGTTCCCCATTGCAGATCAGAGACCGAGCATCATGCAGGGTGAGTCCACACATCTGCCCTAAAGCTTGGGCGTGACTGAAGCGAAACTGAGGCAAAATTTCTTCATGGCGGTCGGATTCCATCAAAACTTGAAAATCTTCGAAAGTCGGACATACCTCTTGCTCGCCAAAGCCAAAGACATGTGTTACCGGGTTCCAAAACCTCGCCGCGGCATGAAGGAAGGGAAGGTGTGTAGACACCCCATTTTTGACCGACCTTAAGACTCAGACGTTACCGATTGAGCGCTTGGTGATGTTGCATATTGTGCTCGTTCTGAAGTTTCAGAGTCTTAGCTGCGAGCCTTGCCTCCGGACTTCCGGACTCTTTTGTGCTTTGCCTCAGTTTTCGAACCAGGCCCTATTTTCTCTTCCCAAAGGGAGGGAGAGGTCTCGTAGACCATCTCTCAATGGCCGTAGGCTATGTTTTGTGGTCGTAGGCCATTTTTCCCGTTTGGAGCCCAGTTTTCAGTTTTCGGAGTCGTCGGCCATGTGTCTCGGTTCACAACCGCTTAACTACCTCCGTTTGCTCTGGTTTTTGGCACATACCTTGTGTCCTCCCTTTTGAGGAACACCGTGGCCTGGGAGACCAACTTTGTGGTCGTAGGCCATTTTTTCCGTTTGGAACCCAATTTTCGGTTTTCGGAGTCGTTGGCCGTGTGTCTCGGTTCGGGACCGCTTAACTACCTCCGTTTGCTTTGGTTTTTGGCACATAGCTTGTTTCCTCCCTTTTGAGGAACACTATGGCCTGGGAGACCAACTTCGTGGTCGTAGGCCATTTTTCCCGTTTGGAGCCCGGTTTCCGGTTTTTAGAGTCGTCGGCCGTGTGTCTTGGTTCGGGACCGCGTAACCACCTCCGTTTGCTCCAATTTTTGGCACACACCTTCTTTCCTCCCTTTTGAGGAACACTGTGGCCCAAGAGACCAACTTCGTGCTCAAAACGTCGCTTCCGAAAATTTCCCCCTTTGTTTTGCTCCATTTAAATTGGTTTTTCCCCCTCTTTTTTTTCCCCTCTTTTTTCTCCCTTTTTTTTGGGTTTCAAAATGAGTTCCTCTATATAATACACCCTTGAGCTCCATTTTTAAGGGTTAGACACTTTTGGTTTAGGCTCATAACCCTCCTCCTCCTCCATAACTCTCTATTTTCAAGTTCAAACATCCATTTTCTTGCACCATTTGCACTACAACCCCTAGCCTATCACCTCCATTACTCATTTAAGTACCTTGGAGGACATTTGAAGAGGTTGAAAGCTCATATTTTCAGACTAAAAGCTGCTGGAAACTTGGTCTTCAAGGGTAAGTCCCTATTTCCCTCAAACTTGTATTTTTTTGGTCCATTTATAAGCCATATTTGCTTACATTTATGGGCTCCGACCCAAACTTAAAATAGCATTATTTTGAGCTTTTTTTTATGTTTGTTTAAGGGCCTCTCACTGTTTGAGGCTTCCTTTTTGCACTTGCTTCTTTACCTCTCTTGTATGCCTCTTTCTTGCATGGTATTTTAGACCTACTTATAAACTGTTTTGAGCTCTGTCATAAACTGAAAAGTGGCTTATTTTGATCCCTTATTCAATATTGTTGAAGGGCTCATCACTGTTTGAGGCTTTCATTTGCCAC
Source organism: Camellia lanceoleosa (assembly GCA_025200525.1). NCBI lineage: Eukaryota > Viridiplantae > Streptophyta > Magnoliopsida > Ericales > Theaceae > Camellia > Camellia lanceoleosa. Next base: position 67,106,047 of record CM045763.1, read on the forward strand.
TTGCCTTTGTATCCCTCTTTTGGCCTTATTTTTGCATGATTTGTTAGCCTCTTGTGCTTCTGATTTTGGGCTCTGGTTCAAACTTTAAATGGCCTTATTTTGACCACATCTTCATTTTTGATCAAGGGTCTTTTATTGTTTGAGGCTCCCTTATTGCTCTTTGTGTTATAGCTCTCTTTTTGGCCTTATCTTGCATAGTATGTTGAGCATGCTTGTGCACTGTTTTGGGTCTGCTCATAAACTGTAAAATGCCATGTTTTGGGCCCCTCTTCAACTTTGTTGAAGATCCCTCCTCCATTTGAAGCCAGAAACCATCACTTGCTTCTTTGCCTCCCTTTTGGCCCATTTCTTGCATGAGAGTTTTTCCATACTTGTGTTTGTTTTCATGGTTTGTTGTAAATTGTAAAATACCATATTTTTGGCCCCTCTTAAACATTGTAGAATGTCTATTCTCTTTTTGAGGTCAGAAGCTGCTACTTGCTTCATTATCTCGCTTTCGGGGTCATTTTTTCAAGCTAGCGTAGCCCCATTTGTGTTCACTGTTTGGCCTTGATTAAAACTGTAAATATGATTTTTTTGGGGCTGTCTTGATTCTTTATTCACACTTCATGTACAAATAATGCGTATATTGCATAGCCATAGGTCATTCCATGCGCCAAATTTCATGTTTCGGAATTCATTTCATGCATCGGATGCTATTTTGCCATGTTTCGGGGCTGTTTTGCATCACATTTTGGTACTGAGATTTGCATGCTAGTATGCCATATTCCATGCCTTGCCACGTCTTGTTAGAGTGGCATTCCGTACCTTAGGTTCGGTCCTCGGTTTGCGTGCACGTTTGTACGCATTTCGAGTTATCTCATTTTCATCTAATGGCCTCTTATGTGAGTGTGGCTGAGGTCCACTTGTGTTGGTGTAAGTCCATTATGCATTGTGTATGCCATTTCATTCCATAGCATTGTGTATGCTAGGTTGTATGTTAGTGCATTGTGTATGCCATATTATCTCGTGCATCGTGTATGCCATTCCATAGCATTGTGCATGTTAGGTTGTATCTTAGTTGCATTCATGCATGTCATGCATATTGCATTGTGTTCGGGATAGGAGTTAGCCCAAGCACGAGAAACGAGTCGTTCCATACTCGGAAAGTGACGGACGATCTCAATTCCATCACCACACTCCGGATTATCCATGATGGAGTTAGGCGTTGTTGTGTCTTCATATGCATTCATTCCATATTGAGTTGTGCAATTCGACTCCTCGGCCATCATGCATTGAGATGCGTGATTAGTGGCACGAGGATCGAGGTATGCATACATATGTGAAAATACATTGTCATGCCCCATTTCTTGCCCTCTGTTGCAGCAAATCAAGAATCAGCAGCCTTCCGGAGCTTAGCACGTATTCCAAAAACAATTGCAAACAGAGGCTAATTGGGGCATCGCAGTGGATTTCTGTACAAGGCAACCCGGACATGCATCATTCATCATCTGGAGAAGAGTCAAGACAGTCCCTGGCTTGCATGCCAGTTTATTATTTTTCTTAGTTAATTTGTAAATTAATTAGGGATTTGTACATATTTGGACTGTACTATTTATTTGGACCCTCTGTGCGAGGGCAATGTTGTAATAAGTGTGCGTGTGTGTGATGTATGTCTTCTAACCCCACGTCTTTCTCCCTTTTATTTACCTGCTTATGATGGTTAGATTAGGGTATGTTTCAATTAGCATACAGTATGATAGCATGTTTGCACCCATTCATCTGTCTTGCATGCACCGGGATCGGCGTATCATACTAACTGCATCTGTATTTCAATTCTGAGTTGAATACTTGATAGCTGTTGCATCTCATATGCCATGTTTAGAATAGCCGAGCCTGCTATAGTTGCATTTTTGCATGTGTTGCATTAGGCATTTCTGTATACTTAGGATTATGCATGGATTTCTAATCGGTTTCTGTTTTGGCTTGGAGTACTCGGTGAGTTTTATGCTTTAGCATCCTTGCATGCGTGTGAGTGGCTGCCATGATAGTATGCTTACCATGAGGCTAACTGCTTATGTAATATACCTGCTTGAATGCCTGTGGGTGGAGGTTGGATTATTTGGATTGGAACAATTCATCAAATGTTTTAAGCCCACTAGACAGTGGCAAAATCATGTTTTTTAAGCCCACCCGAGGGTGGCAAAATCCGCATTTTAAGCCTACTTGCGAGTAGCAAACCATTTTCACAAACAAACATGAAGTGTTTTGTTCCGATTCAGACGACTCAGTCTATACTTGTATGCTGTGCGCATCACATAGTAACCTAGGCTAATAACCGGAATAAGAACACACAATGTTTTCAAAACTAGATATCATGGTTAGTAGAGGCCGATCTTTGATCGGGCGAGCTGGGGTGCTCACGAAGTGACCTTCCCCAATCGTACCTATGTTCTCGAGCCGAGGCAACTTTGGTGATGACGGACACGTGGCCTTAGGCAAACAAGTCAGGGTTTCCTAAATTTCCCAAAAATAAAATATTTAGGTGGCAACTCTGTATCTGGCAAAGCAGTCCATGTTTGGCACTTCTTTCAAAAAAAATCTGTTTTCTTAAAACGATTTGCAGGATTTGGACTCTTTGGTTCAAGATTAAGAACCGTAACCCAAATCGAGTCCGAACTGTAGCGAGGTCCCCCGCGGGTTTGTCTACAGTTTCTGGCGACTCTGCTGGGGATTTAGAGAACTTGACTTGAACTCATGATATCTTGTTTTGACTACACTTGTGTGTTTCTTTGCATTGCATTTGCATTGGTGCGCCTAGGACACCGTGTTTGCCATCTGCTATTCCTGAGCGGTTTGCTAGAGGCTGCGTGCCATAAGGCTTACCGGTTACGGGCTCTTCCAGTATGGGAACACAAACCCCGATTTTACTAGGGCACCCTTTTTGACCATTCGACCTAGTGCATATCGAAATCCGTAGTGACCATTCCAAACTAGGACAGGTTGCTTACTTGATATAGGTTGTTTGAAACCGCTGCGTGCGTAGTGAAACCCTAGCTCCTGACAAAATAGGACAGGGAAACCCTACCCCAACATAGGGGTGTTTTGGCTCTCACTTATCTGTTATGTGTTTTTAGAGTGTGTCTCTACAGGGAATGCATGTATCAGTTTGCAAGTTTGGGCATCAGGCCTGCGGGCACTAGTTCAGAATTTTGGGATTCAGTTTACTAGAGGGTATCAGTTTACGGGCGGAATTCTATAGGGGCACAGTCATTCAGCTCGGCTCATATGGGTTATCGTGAAATCAGGCTGAGATGCTCTCTGTTTTCCCTTTTGCTAGGTAGTCTTGGAACCATAGCTTCAGAAGGCTCCGATATCCCCCAAGTTCATTGGACGTGTGTTGATAGACTTTGTTAGGTCAGAGATTCAATTTAAGGGCAACCTGAGATCACCGATTCAAGATTACCAAATCGGTGACCCATAATGAATGAGGTCTCAATTGTTGCCATAGAGATAGATCTACCGGTCAGTTAGATGGATCAGCAGAATACATCAGGGATGGAGGCAATGATCGTCAAATGCAGAAACTATGAAACTCATGCAAAGAAGATTTGTCCGCCAAGCGGAATTTTCCAAGCAGCAGGCTGCAATCATGGTTCAGCAGGCTGAGCTCATCACCAGGCTGCAACAACAAAGCGGTGCGTCTGCTTCACAACAAGTTCCTCCCCCAGCAGGAGCTCCAGCACTTGGGGAGATGCCAAATGTCCAGGAAGGTACGGACATTCCAGTAGGGCCTGCTCCGCCCTCAATTTTACCCCAGCTATCCAAAGCACCTACCAATCTGCCAGACTCTCCCTTCAAGTTCGAGGTCGACCCTACAGCGTTGAAATTGAACAAACTTGAGAAGATGTTTAAGAAATCTCAGAGAGTCAACTCCATCCCGGACATTGGAGATGGGTATATTGATTCGGTGGTGACATTGCAGGACAGGTTCAAGATGCCTCACATCGACCGTTTTGACGGGTCAGGAGATCTCATGGTCCACCTGAGTTTGTTTTCAGATGTTCTGCGCTCCATGGGCTTGACAAGATTACAGAAGCTCTCTCTTTTTGACAGGACCCTGTCGGGTATTGCGGCCATCTGGTACGCCAAATTGGAGGATTCAGTGAAACGAAGCTGGGAGGAGATGGCCGAGGCCTTCGTCGCACAATATTCATACAATACCCAGATTGAGATCACAACCCGTGATCTCGAGACGACCAGGCAAGAGCCGAAAGAGGGCTTCTCTGACTTTGTAACCCGCTGGAGGGCCAAGGCCTCAATGATGACCATTAGGCCAACGGATAAGGATCAAATACGGATGGTTGTGCGCAACCTCCAGCCCAAACTAATGCAGAAAATGATCGTGCTCCCCTTCCCTACCTTTTCAGATTTGCATGAGATGGGAGTACAGATCGAGGATGCCATGAAGCAGGGCCTCATTGACCAGGGAAAAGAACAGCCTAGGCAGGCGTGTTCCGCATGAAATCGACCACCAGCGGTGATGCAACTGCAAGATCTTCTGAAGTGGGCATGGTCACCACCACCACATCAAAAAGGGCTACTCCATTCACCGGTGCGTCCGGAAGTAGCTCACAGACAGCCAAATATCCAGCCCAAGTCAAAAGGGTTTTCACTCTACTTCATTTGCCTTTGTCAAAGGCTCTAGAAGTCCTACTCCGGAAAGGACATCTGAAACCATTGGAACAACGGCCCCTACCCGATCCTATCCCTGCAAAGCATGACCAGACTAAATACTGTGCCTACCATCAGCAAACCGGTCATGACACCGACAGTTTCTTTCATCTGCGCTATGATGTACAAGATCTGTTTGACAACGGGGTCATTGCTACACCAGGTCCTGCAAAGTCTATCGGCACTTGATCAGTGAACTTGTAGGGGATAAGGTGACTATGTGATCGAGGGATGAACCACCTGCGGGCGGCACTCAGTTTACTCCAGACGTGGGAATGGCACGCACTGTTTTGAGCATTTGCGAATGCTAGTTTTGAAGTTTCTGACTTGGGTGTTGAATCAGTTCTGTAATTTTGTTTTGAGTCTGTCTCTTCGTCTTGAGTTAGTCTTTTTGATTAAGGGTCTGTCTTGTTGTATCGAGTCAGTCCTGTTGTACAAAAGGTCGGGTGATTCCGAGGGTGTTACCTCGGGCATCACCATTTTGTTTTGCGTTTGTCTCTTCATTTTCTTTTGAGTCTGTTTCTGCCAGGGAGCTAGTTGTGCCAATAGTTATGAACGAAACAGCAGTGATTTTCACGCTCTCGCGTTTGCTTCTGCCTTGTGCTAGTTATGCCGGAAGTTCTGAATGAGATGACAGTATTTGACTAGGAACTCTGTCTTTTCTGTGCCTTGAAGTTATTGTAATGACCTAAGTTTTTCAAAACTTTTTGAACACTGCGGTGAAAAACGAAGGGGAAGGAATTCCTCGGGATTTGCAAAAATTTGATCAATTGAGAGAAAGAGAGGCGTGCTAAGCCCTTAATGAATGAAATCATGCTTGTTAGCGTGTCTTGAAAAGGACCACAGCTTGATCGGTGGTTTCACACTATCTTCAGCACGAGCGGTTTGTCGCTTTCTTAAAAATTTTCAAAAACAAAATGTTTTGCGCTATCCTGCGAAGACTTGTGTGGAATCGCTCTTGAGATTGTGCAGCCTAGGATCGCTCTCAGCCTCGAGACTCAATCCTTTTGCTTCCAAACCTTGAACTTGAATTCAGAATGTTCAACGGTCAACTACAATGTGAGGCCTGTGTGGCCAGATTTGAAGCAGCCCTCGAACAAGAGGCCTGGAAAGTCGGATCAAGAAGGTTAGAAGATCAGAAGAAGCTTGCGAAGCTAGAACAGAAGTACCCTTCGAACTAGGGGCAAAGATGTCAGATGTGCTCAAAGAGCCGAAGATGAATCCTTCTGCAAGTCAATATAGCAGTCATTCTCCTGGATACGGATGGCTTCGAGATCTTAAAACCATTCAACAAGGACCAAGCTACACTTTTACCCTTTGAGAGGCTCGCTGGACCGAAAACCCAGAAGGACAACCCAGGCAAAAGTTAGAGCAAGAAAAAGAACAAAAAAAAAGAAAAAGAACAAAAAATGCAAAAAAAGAAGAAAAAGAAATGAAATGAGAAAAATGAAGAAAAGTTAGAAGGAAAAAAAAAATAATAAAAGAAAAGAAAGAAAAACATAGCTCGCAAGGTCGAAAACCTGCAACGGGCGCCTTGGCAAAAGTTAGAGCCTAAAAAGTGAGGGTTAATACCCGAGTGTACCTTAACCCCGAACTACGTAAGACTTGATTCCTATCTTTGGGATACGTAGGCAACTTCATTTTGAAGTCCAGCCGTAAAACAATTCAAATTCAATTGTGTCCATGCGATGGTTCTAGTCATCTTTGTCTTCTCTGTATCTTAGAGTTTGGTTGTGTTCATCGCTCCGAGGATTGACTACAATGCGCTACGGCATCATCCAAACAAGGGGCAACTTTCCGTTGCCATTCAAAACGCCGCGGTGTCATTTCAAACAAGGGGCAACTTTCCGTTGCCATGCAGTGTCCTGCAGACAAGGGGCAATTTTCCATTGCTGTGGGTCCGAGGTTGTGCATCTCAAGAGTAGGTTCCGTGCTCGTTGAGCAGTGGCCGTTTGCAAAAATAGTTTTTGAGAATTTTTACTAAGGTTGACTAATTTTCTCGAAAATCATTCCATCTTTTCCAAAACTGGACCATTTTCTTGGACCCAAAAAAAGGAAAATTCTCAGTGCTCATAGCCTGACTCGCATGATTTCAAATCAAAAATTGAACAAGCATGTTAATCTAACTATTATTTTGGTCAAAATTGTTTTAGTAGAAAACCAAAAACAAAAAATGGTCGAAATGATGAACTAGGGGCACAGTTGAGTCAGGTGTTCTGTCTTTTCCCCATTGTCAACATACTCGCCAAAAAGGGCACCCTACTCGCCAAGAAGGGCATCATACACCAGAAAGGGCACAAGTTGTCAAGAAAATTTGAAAGCTCTCTCACCCTCTAAGCAACGAGGTATCAAGCCAAATGCGAAGCACGAACTGGAATGGGGCAAGATATTCCACTCCATCACCTGGACAGATCTTATCACGTCCAAACTCCCCAACAAAGCATCATCAACTGTTGTTAGCTGCAATTTTGCTACACACCCAGTTGTAGCGCAACCCTTCTTTGGGAGGAATTCACTAGCTGTGAGCGGAAGAAAGATAATCTAGTAGCATGCTAGGGGCAAGAGCGCGCAACTTCCTGTTTATCCATTAACCACCCAGGGGAGGGATTGAAAAATGAGAGATTGAATAATAGAGAGATGTGCGATGAGAGAAAAAGTGAGAAAAGGGCTTTTTCAGAAAACAAGAGCTTGAGGGCCGAGTGATGTGAGAATCACAAATGAGAAAGGGTGGGAAACAAGACCCGGTGAAACAGGCTCCTTGTGCACGTCTGCGTGTCGTGTCTTTTTGTTTTATCTCGTTTTTTTGTTTTGAGTCGTTTTGAGTGTCAACGGATGTGTTTAGGTTGTTTTATCTTTTCCTTTCTATTGTTGAGTCGCCGTGCGCTGTGTTTAGTCGTAGGCTCAATACCCTGGTCAAGAACTCATCTCTCAAATTCAAAAAAAATAAAATCGTTTTGCGCTCTGAGTGCCGTGCCGTTCTCCACATCTGTGCAAAACAAGATTTGTTCTCTCATAAAACTGCAGGGTTCAACCTAGGTCATGTGAAAACAGTAAAATCGGGACCTATCTGAAGCAATGTGGTTTCCAGACTGTAGAGCAAAAGCAAAAGAGAAAAATGTCAGGTATCTGAGTTTGTTTCAACTTTAGTAAGTTCCGAGACTACATTCTGTGTGTACTTCTTCCGATCTTGCCAATGCTCCGAAGTATGAGTGTGCCTCTACCTCAAGCTCAAGATCAAGTCTGCCTCAAGCCAGAATGGCAATCAGAAATGCTCTCTCTGAATACCAGCCCCTGCCAGATGCATCTTGACTACGTTTACAATGAGTTCTTATGAGACCAACTACGACGGTGGAAACTAGAGTTCGAATGGCTGTTGCCTAGAACGCAAAGGTTCGGGATTTCCGAGACTAAAGTCTGGTTTAAATACCCAGAGGCATGCCCTCGACTTGAAATCCGTATGGAAGCCCCATAGGTTGAAATAGCGTGTATGCACCTCAGTGCGGATCTTGAACCAACCTCGTCCATCACCCGTTGGAGAATAGGGAAAGTTGTGAATATGATCAGAAGAAAGGCGACATCCAAAGTATTCTACGTGTAGAACCCTTGTCAACATTCGAGCCTTTGTCTTTGTGAGTTGAAGGTAAAGTGTTCGAAGAGCACAAGGGGAGATCCCCGTCAGAGAAGAGCGGTTCACCGCCACTCACCTCATGAGGTGCTTTCTAAAGCGCCGCTTTGTCCATTTATTGCTTTCCTTAAGCATTATGCATTGTAATGCATTGTACCTATCAAGTTTCTTTCTCAGTCATGCACGATATTGTATGTACGGTTCATTCAAAGAAGTTCCGTTTGAGATCATTTATTAGTGTATCAATCACACTTCATTCATTTTGTGTATCTATCACACACATTATCATTTTGTGTATCTATCACGCATATATTCACTTTAGTGTATCAATCACACTTTATTCAGTTAGTGTATCAATCACACTTCATTTATTTAGTGTATCAATCACACTATGCTCACTTTGTGTATCTATCACACGTTCGCTTTGTGTATCTATCACACACTCACCTAGTGTATCCATCACACTTCTTCATATAGTGTATCCATCACACTCGCTTCACTTTGTGTATCTATCACACATTCGCTTTATGTATCTATCACACACGCTCGCTTCGTGTATCAATCACACACTTCGTTCACCTTTGTGTATCTATCACACATGTTCGTGAAGATTCCATGATTTTCTTACATCTTTTCTGCATGAGGTATAGTTTGGTTCGAGTTTACTTGCTTGCCTAGCATTCGCTTAAAATGTTGCATTTACTTTGCATAATTGCTTCATTACAGCTCTCTTTGCATGATCATGAGTGATGTCCGGCTTTGCGTAGCGTATAAGTCCAATTTTCAAACCGGCCTCCAATTTTCAAACCGGCTTCGCGTAGCGTATAAGTCCAATTTTCAAACCGGCTTCGCGTAGCGTATAAGTCCAATCTTCAAACTGGCTTCGCTTAGCGTATAAGTCCAATTTTCAAACCGGCTTCGCATAACGTATAAGTCCAATCTTCAAACCGGCTTCGCGTAGCATATAAGTCCAATCTTCAAACCGGCTTCGCGTAGCGTATAAGTCCAATCTTCAAACCGGCTTCGCATAGCGTGTAAGTCCAATTTTCAAACTGGCTTCGCGTAGCGTATAAGTCCAATTATCGAAATCTTCTTGCATGTCATTTTGCATCCCCTTCGAACTCTATTTGGTTTGATTCCTTGCAAAGGATCGTAACGCAGGTTTCAAGGGCACAACCATTTATTTATCTATATTTTGTTTGTTTGTCCGAGTCTTCGGCCTTGTCAAAAATGGGTCGTCTTTGGGCTTTGACATTCACTCCCGTCATTCTTATGACTTTCAAGTTCATCAAAGAGGGCAATCAGAGACACCCCATTTTTGACCGACCTAAAGACTCAGACGTTACCGATTGAGCACTTGGTGATGTTGCATATTGTGCTCGTTCTGAAGTTTCAGAGTCTTAGCTGCGAGCCTTGCCTCCTGACTTCCGGACTCTTTTGTGCTTTGTCTCGGTTTTCGAACCAGGCCCTATTTTCTCTGTTTTCTCTTCCCGAAGGGAGGGAGAGGTCTCGTAGACCATCTCACAGTGGCCGTAGGCTACGTTTTGTGGTCGTAGGCCATTTTTCCCATTTGGAGCCCGGTTTTCAGAATCGTCGGCCGTGTGTCTCGGTTCGGGACCGCTTAACTACCTCCGTTTACTCTGGTTTTTGGCGCATACCTTGTGTCCTCCCTTTTGAGGAACACCGTGGCCTAGGAGACCAACTTCGTGGTCGTAGGCCATTTTTCCCGTTTGGAGCCCAGTTTTCGGTTTTCGGAGTCGTCGGCCGTGTGTCTCGGTTCGGGACCACTTAACTACCTCCGTTTGCTCTGGTTTTTGGCACATACCTTGTTTCCTCCCTTTTGAGAAACACTGTGGCCTGGGAGACTAACTTCGTGGTCGTAGGCCATTTTTCCCGTTTGGAGCCCGGTTTCTGATTTTTGGAGCCGTCGGCCGTGTGTCTCGGTTCGGGACCGCTTAACCACCTCCGTTTGCTCCGATTTTTGGCGCACACCTTATTTCATTCCTTTTGAGGAACACTGTGGCCCAAGAGACCAACTTCGTGATCAAAAAGCCACTTCCGAAATTTTCCCTCATTGTTTTGCTCCATTTAAATTGGTTTTTCCCCCTCTTTTTTCCCCCCCTCTTTTTCCCCCCCTTTTTTGGGTTTCAAAATGAGTTCCTCTATATAATACACCCTTGAGCTCTATTTTTAAGGGTTAGACACTTTTGGCTTAGGCTCATAACCCTCCTCCTCCTCCTCCTCCTTCTCCATAACTCTCCATTTTCAAGTTCAAACATCCATTTTCTTGCACCATTTGCACTACAACCCCTAGCCTATCACCTCCATTACTCATTTTAGTACCTTGTAGGACATTTGAAGAGGTTGAAAGCTCAGATTTTTGGACTAAAAGCTGCTGGAAACTTAGTCTTCAAGGGTAAGTCCCTATTTCCCTCAAACTTGTATTTTTTTGGTCCATTTATAAGCCATATTTACTTACATTTATGGGCTCCGACCCAAACTAAAAATAGTATTATTTTGAGCTCTTTTTCATGTTTGTTTAAGGGCATCTCACTGTTTGAGGCTTCTTTTTTTCACTTGCTTCTTTACCCCTCTTGTATGCCTCTTTCTTGCATGGTATTTTAGACCTACTTATAAACTGTTTTGAGCTCTGTCATAAATTGAAAAGTGGCTTATTTTGAGCCCTTCTTCAATATTGTTGAAGGGCTCATCACTATTTTAGGCTTCCATTTTCCACTTGTCATTGTATCCCTCTTTTGGCCTTATTTTTGCATGATTTGTTAGCCTCTTGTGCTTCTGATTTTAGGCTCTGGTCCGAACTTTAAATGGCCTTATTTTGACCCCCTATTCATGTTTGATCAAGGGTATTTTATTGTTTGAGGCTCCCTTATTGCTCTTTGTGTTATAGCTCTCTTTTTGGCCTTATCTTGCATAGTATGTTGAGCATGCTTGTGCACTGTTTTGGGTCTGGTCATAAACTTTAAAATGCCATGTTTTGGGCCCTTTTTCAACTTTGTTGAAGGGCCCTCCTCCGTTTGAGGCCAGTAACTATCACTTGTTTCTTTGCCTCCCTTTTGGCCCATTTCTTGCATGAGAATTTTTCCATACTTGTGTTTGTTTTCATGGTTTGTTGTAAACTGTAAAATATCATATTTTGGGCCCCTATTCAACATTTTAGAATGGCCCTTCTCTGTTTGAGGTCAGAAGCTGCTACTTGCTTCATTATCTCGCTTTCGGGGCCATTTTTGCATGCTAGCTTAGACCCATTTATGTTCACTGTTTGGCCTTGCTTAAAACTGTAAATATGCTTTTTTTGGGGCTTTCTTGATTCTTTATTCACACTTCATGTACAAATAATGCGTGTATTGCATAGCCATAGGTCATTCCATGCGCCAAATTTCATGTTTCGGAATTCATTTCATGCATCGGGTGCTATTTTGCCATGTTTCGGGGCTGTTTTGCATCACATTTTGGTACTGAAATTTTCATGCTAGTATGCCATATTCCATGCCTTGCCACGTCTTGTTAGAGTGGCATTCCGTGCCTTAGGTTCGGTTCTCGGTTTGCGTGCACGTGTCCACGCATTTCGAGTTGTCTCATTTTCATCTAATGGCCTCTTATGTGAGTGTGGTTGAGGTCCACTTGTGTTGGTGTAAGTCCATTATACATTGTGTATGCCATTTCATTCCATAGCATTGTGTATGCTAGATTGTATGTTAGTGCATTGTGTATGTCATATTATCTCGTGCATCGTGTATGCCATTCTATAGCATTGTGCATGTTAGGTTGTATCTTAGTTGCATTCATGCATGTCATGCATATTTCATTGTGTTCGGGATAGGAGTCAGCCCGAGCACAGGAAACGAGGTACGTTCCGTACTTCGAGTGACGGGATGTGTCTCAATTCCCCAGTCACCGACACTCCAGATTATCCATGATGGAGTTAGGCGTTGTTGTGTCTTCATATGCAATCATTCCATATTGAGTTGTGCAATTCGACTCCTCTGCCATCATGCATCGAGATGCGTGATTGGTGACACGAGGATCGAGGTATGCATACATATGTGAAAATACATTGCCATGCCCTCTTTCTTACTCTCTGTTGCAGCAAATCAAGAATCAGCAGCCTTCCGGAGCTTAGCACGCATTCCAAAAACAATTGCAAACAGAGGCTAATTGGTGCATCGCAGTGGATTTCTGCACAAGGCAACCCGGACATGCATCATTCATCATCTAGAGAAGAGTCAAGACATTCCCTGGCTTGCATGCCAGTTTATTATTTTTCTTAGTTAATTTGTAAATTAATTAGGGATTTGTACATATTTGGACTGTATTATTTGAACTATACTATTTATTTGGACCCTCTGTGCGAGGGCAATGTTGTAATAAGTGTGCGTATGTGTGATGTATGTCTTCCAACCCCACGTCTTTCTCCCTTTTATTTACCTGCTTATGATGGTTAGATTAGGGCATGTTTTAATTAGCATACAGTATGATAGCATGTTTGCACCCATTCATCTGTCTTGTATGCACCGGGCTCGGCGTATCATACTAACTGCATCTGTATTTCAATTCCGAGTTGAATACTTGATAGCTGTTGCATCTCATATGCCATGTTTAGAATAGCCGAGCCTGCTATAGTTGCATTTTTGCATGTGTTGCATTAGGCATTTCTGTATACTTAGGATCATGCATGGATTTCTAATCGGTTTTTGTTTTGGCTTGGAGTACTCGGTGAGTTTTATGCTTTAGCATCTTTGCATGCGTGTGAGTGACTGCCATGATAGCATGCTTACCATGAGGCTAACTGCTTATGTGATATACCTGCTTGGATGCCTGTAGGTGGAGGTTGGGTTATTTGGATTGGAACAATTCATCAAATGTTTTAAGCCCACTAGACAGTGGCAAAATCATGTTTTCTAAGCCCACCCGAGGGTGGCAAAATCCGCATTTTAAGCCTACTTGCGAGTAGCAAACCATTTTCACAAACAAACATGAAGTGTTTTGTTCGATTCGACGACTCGATCTATACTTGTATCTTTGTCGCATCACATAGTAACCTAGGCTAATAACCGGAATAAGAACACACAATGTTTTCAAAACTAGATATCATGGTTAGTAGAGGCCGATCTTTGATCGGGCGAGCGGGGGTGCTCACGAAGTGACCTTCCCCAATTGTACCCAAGTTCTCGAGCCGAGGCAACTTTGGTGATGACGGACACGTGGCCTTAGGCAAACAAGTCAGGGTTTCCTAAATTTCCCAAAAATAAAATATTTAGATAGCGACTCTGTATCGGGCAAAGCAGTCCATGTTTGGCACTTCTTTCAAAAAAAATCTGTTTTCTCAAAACGATTTGCTGGATTTGGACTCTTTGGTTCAAGATTAAGAACCGTAACACAAATCGAGTCCGAACTGTAGCGAGGTCCCCCGCGGGCTTGTCTACACATACCTTTTGCCCGCCAAAGCCAAAGACATGTGTTACCGGGTTCCAAAACCTCGCCGCGGTATGAAGGAAGGGAAGATGCAGCGGAGTACGGCTCAGGGTGAATAGTGCATTCAAGCCGAAACCCCAGAAATTTAACTTTTCCGAGCCATCCAGAGAAGCGATCCAAGCTGTGAGATTTTCGATGAGAAACGCCTCCATTTTGGTGCAAAACTGAGGTGAAATGAATCAACCACGAAGCTAGAGCTTTTAAAGAGGATAAGACACTATTCGGGGGACACGTGTCAAAAATTTGGGGATTACTGGGCTAAGTGGCCGGCCGGCCACCTTTTCTGGCAGACCGGCCACCCATCTCCTCTCCAACACAAAAAACTAGCCGGCCAGTTCCCAAAGGTGGCCGGCTATGCTCCAATATGTGTCTTTGGTACTGTTTTACCCTCTGGAAGAGAGTTCCTAGCATTTCCATGCATCAGGAGTGTCGAAGGCCTCCATTTCCCTCAGTTTCGAATGCATTCCGTCACCTAGATCATTCGAAATGCACTTCGTTCATAAAGTTGTTGTTGAGTCTTACTTATCGAGTTGTTGTCTTGCTTATCGAGTTGTTAAGTTTGTCGAGCTGTCAAGTCTTGTACATTGAGTTGTTACTTTTTGTTTAAACCAATTGTGTTGTGTTTTGCCTATTTAGTTGTCAACTTTGTTGTGTTTTTCTTATCGAGTTATAAACTTGCTAAGATTCTGTTATTGTCTTGGTGAGTTAAGTTGTTTAGTTTGTTGTGTCGGTTCACTACCTGACTTGGCAAATGCACAATGCACATATCCATTCAATCTCATTTTGGTGCAAAAAGATGCGATGCGATGCTAAAAACATAAAACACAACACTTTTTCAAAAGCTGTTTCATTCCATCATCATTCCTTTGTTACAACATTTTACAACAAGGGTGCAAGTTTTACAGAAAATAAAACTGCCTAACAATGTACAATGTGCTATAACTACTAGCAAAAAGGTAAATAAAACAAGGAACAGCCGCATCAATACTCTCAAGAGCAAGAATAAGAGGCCCTCTTCATCCTCTTCTGCGAAGCAGCCTCTGCACCACCGGCACCATCCGAGTCAGAGCTGTCGTCCTCAGGATCCTCCTCAGCCTCACCTCCACTCCCGGAACCAGGGTCAGAACCCTCCTCCCTATCAGCAGATGTATCTGACTGACGATCGGCAACCTCCTCCTCCTCACTAGCCTCCTCCTGAATGATGTGCACTCTGCGTCTATGAGACGGCTCTCCTCTCCCAGCCCCTTGAGAAGGCCTAGATGGCCCAGCTCCTCGAGAAGGCCTCGATGGCCCAGCTCCTCGGGGAGGCCCGGATGGCCCGGCCTGTGACTGAGCATACACCGGAGGCATCTGAAAATGAAAAATGCAGTTTGAACACGTCAGCCAAAACATATATATCAGATACAGGTGCAAGCAAACTACACAGAGCGGATGTACGCAGGAATAATGCATGAATGTGGTGTGTGTCAGATGTGCTCTACACAGGCAGCCTATCAATGCAGTAAAATGTTCAAAATCAGCATGTTATCAGAAGCACGATAAATGCCAGAAAGCTAAAAGGTACCTGGAAACCCATGATGGATAACTACGCCTCTCTCCGCAAAACCATCCCCTCAAGTGAGGCTACCATCTCGAGCACCTCATCCATGTACTCGATCGGAGGCTGCCGATGCAAAGGCAAGAACATCAGTAAAAGAATAAATGTCCAAGTATCTGAACAATGAATCAAAGCTGTAAAGCATACCGGGGGTGAGTCGAGGTCTCTGACGTATCGGTGGCCAGGCATCGGAGGCTCTATCGGGATCGGAATCGAAGAGGTAGTCCCATATTGCCACCCCATCAGCTCAGTCGGCATATCCGGCCATCCAGGATGAGGATAAGTCAGAGGAATCGAGGGAACCAATCCACTCCCACCCCTAGATGTACGAGCCCTGCTAGTAGAAGAGGCATCTTCAGTACGAGCCCGGCTCGATGATGGCATACCAGCAGACCTCACCGTCGGAGTACGAACCCCCGTCAGTGGAGGCATCAGATATGTGTGATGATAAGTTGCATAATCCCCCTGCTCCAGATGAAGAAGTGCATCAGTGCCCAACCTAGCGTCAATCACACTGGTCGGAGCCTATCGGCAGATTCGCGTAATTTGGGGGTCTTTGAAGGAGGGTCCTAAAAGGCGTAGCCCCACACCTGGCGCAAGAAGAGATCACCCAAAAACCAAGCCCTACCAACTGGCCCCTCAAGCAGGATCCTATACCGAGAGATGCCCCATCCTTCGGCAAACCGGAATCGGAGATCTCTACCAAAAGGCACCTAGGGCTGCCATGTGATATGCGGGTAATCAATGCATAAGTTGATCAGAGATTGTAAAAATGTATGATTGGAAACATGAAGAACTGAGAGTTCTGAAATACCTCCGATGACCGTGACGTGTCAAAATCTCGCCGCAAATAGGAAGAGACTCAGGGTCTCGGCCGTCTTGGCCTTGAATCTGGCGAATACGGAATCATGAGGGACACCTCCACTATAAGCTCTGGGGCTAATACCGGGAAGTATGCGTAGACCCACAACTGTGAGAAACAGAGCAGTAGCCATCAGAATACAGGATGTTGAATGTAGAATGTAAATACAACGTGCTGAGAGCAAGGTGCAAAGTACAGAATGTAAAGTCTTGGTGTGTGCAATGTACAAATAATGAGAAGCGAAATGTAAAGGCGAAAAGTACCTCCTGGGCTCTCCAATAGCCGAGTATGTTCCGATTCATGAAAGTCGCTCATATAATGATGAGAGTGGCGGTGCACGCCCCAATCATACCGGCTAACCTGTGAAAAGTCCACTAGGGCGTTCAGCAGGAAGAGCCCAACAGTGTTCCCCCTATCGGCAAACAGAGTGGTGCCGAAGAGGAACATCAAGAATCCACGAGTATACTATGCCACCTCCTTGGGAGTCTCAGGCTCCATCTCCACCCTCCTGAAGTGGGAAGAGAACCAGGTATATCGGACTCTGCCTGAAGATCTATCCACTGGAGGGCGAGCTCCCAATAAATATGTCCAGGCGGCCTCCCACTCGCCCATGTCCTCATCATATGGGATGGCCCAACCTCCCACATCGAGGCCCGTCAGTGCGGCAAAGTCGAAAGGGGTCATGGTCATGTCCCTAGTGGTAGAGAAATGAAAGGAGTTGGTGATGTCCCACCATCTCTCTACCAAAGCGCCCATCAGTGTCCTGCTAGCGGGGCAGCGAGAGATCCCAGTACAGAAGGTCCCGAACCCCGCCACATCAACCAAATCTCGGACAGCCTCCGGGAGCTCGGCATACCACTCTCTTGCCGTGACAGAGCCATATCCCCGCACAGCACGGGAATTCACCTGCATTCAGGATAAGCACATGTATTCAGTTTCAAAATGAAATGTATAAGCTGTGTGCAAATGAAACGTATGAGCTGTGTGCAAAGTTGAATCAGAAAATTAGAATCTGGGCTGCGTGTTTAGAGAATTCAAAATTCGGGCTGTGTGTCCGACATCAAAGTTTGGGCTGCGTGTTCTACTCTCAATCAGCGTGTGCTGCGTGTTCACCTCAACAATGAGCTGTGTGTTCATAAAATTAGGGTTTGGACTGCGTGTTCTACTCTCAATCAGTGTGTGCTGCGTGTTCACCTCAACAATGGGCTGTGTGTTCAGAAAATTAGAGTTTGGACTGCGTGTTCTACTCTCAATCAGTGTGTGCTGCGTGTTCACCTCAACAATGGGCTGTGTGTTCAGAAAATTAGAGTTTGGGCTACGCGTTCTACTCTCAATCAATGTGTGCCGCGTGTTTACCTCAACAATGGGCTGTGTGTTCAGAAAATTAGAGTTTGGGCTGTGTGTTCTACTCTCAATCAGTGTGTGCTGCGTGTTCACCTCAACAATGGGCTGTGTGTTCAGAAAATCAAAGTTTGGGCTGCGTGTTCTACTCTCAATCAGTGTGTGCTGCGTGTTCACCTCAACAATGGGTTGTGTGTTCAGAAAATTAGAGTTTGGGCTGCGTGTTCTACTCTCAATCAGTGTGTGCTGCGTGTTCACCTCTCAATCAGTGTGTGCTGCGTGTTCACCTCAACAATGGGCTGTGTGTTCAGAAAATTAGAGTTTGGGCTGCGTGTTCTACTCTCAATCAGTGTGCGCTGCGTGTTCACCTCAACAATGGGCTATGTGTTCAGAAAATCAGAGTTTGGGCTGTGTGTTCTACTCTCAATCAGTGTGTGCTGTGTGTTCACCTCAACAATGGGCTGTGTGTTCAGAAGATCAGAGTTTGAGCTGCACGTTCTACTCTCAATCAGTGTGCGCCGTGTGTTCATAATTAATTTATGGGGTGCGTGTTCATAAATTCAGAGTGATGTGTTCAGGATGCAAATAGAATATGGTGTCATAGACTAAGCATTCTAAACAAGCTGTGTACTCGAATGAGCCGATAAACATAGCGAAAGCGCAAAATGCACTGAAAATGCAGAACGCATTGCAGAAAATGTAAAGGCGAAGTAAAATACCTCTCGTGCCTGAGAGGAGAGATGAGACTCCGGCTCTCGCAGAAGTAGATCCCCGGGCGCCCGATCATCAAAATTAGTAAAATGGTAGAAAATAGCCTGCGGAAGGACATGTACCTGAGAGGCGTACCTCTCCAGAATGAACGGTCGAACCCTCGGGGGCAAGGCCATAATATCAGGATCACCCCCAGCACCTGGAGGACCTCCACCGTGAGGAAAATGACCGGCCATTTCAAGAAATCTACAAAAACGAGCAAAATGATCCAAAATTGGAAAAAATTAACAAAAGTCAACTCTCGGGAAATTAAAAAGTCAACAAAAGTCAACTCTCGAGAAAATATTCCAAATGTTGAGACAAACTTACCTCAAGTGGTGAAAATGAGAAAAGAAGCCTCGAAATCAAAATTTAATCGGTCCAAAGTAACGAAAACTGAAAGATTTCGTGAAAACAACTTGCGTGGGACGTTGGAAAACACGTATAGAGCACAGATCTGAGAGAGAAAATGGTTTGGGAAGGTAGAGGAGATGTTTTCGGAGCTGCACTTGTGAGCACAAAGTGTTTGGATGAGTATATTTAAAAAAAAAGAGGGTGAAAAGACAAAACTGCCCCGAATCTGGGCTAGGTGGTACGGCCTACCACCTTTTCTGCAGTAGCCACCCTCCCTCAAAACTGGCCGGTGGCCTCCCCCTGGAAAGAAAACTGGCCGGTGGTGTCCCCCATGTGGCCTCCAAGCTCTCTGCAAATTTTGGTGATGATTGGAGTCCCCGGGACCTGAAAAAGTACAAGAGAAGTGCACTTCGTCATGAAATCGCCTCACGGAACTTCAACTTCAGCTTTCGATGCGTGTCTCATCATTTCTCATCAAAAGCAAGGTGTATCCTTTTTTAATATGTTGTGACCCTTCCGGGGGCGAATCGGAGGTCGCGATCAAGTCGCCCTCGCCGAAACGTGCATTTCTTCGCTCGTTGATTCGTGACAAACGTGCATCCTGGTTTACACTTGTTCTGCATTGTTATGCACAACACTCGCATTCTCATGCACATACTTGCATTGTTATGCACGTTTCCTTGGTATTACCATGCTTCTGTACTCAACTCGCGTTATCAAGCACGTTTCTTCTCGCATTGTGATGCACTCACCCATCGACACCACGTGTGTCGGCATTTCGATATCACATTAAACATATGTTGCTAAAAATGTTGTGCTTGTTGAGTTTCCTTCTTTTACAAGCACGATATTGTATGTACGGTTCATTTGAGGCTGGTGCGGCCAGACGAATCGCGCAGGTGTTGTGTCTTCTCCGTGTGAGACGTGGCAAGAATTGAATAATTCTCCGCATTCTTAACTACATGAAATGTAGTTGTTGCTTTGCATTCTTGTTTAAAACTGTTGCATATATTTACGAATACTTGCTTCATTACAGCTTGCTGCATTTGCATGATCATTGAGTTACATCCGGCTTTGTGCATATCGCTTTGCATTTCCCACGTGCATGCTATGGGCACGTTTCTTGGTTTATCTTGTATGTTTGTCTAAGTCTTCGGCCTTGTCAAAAATGGGTCGTCTCTGGGCTTTGACATTCACTCCCATCACTTGTGACTTCCGAGTTCTGTCAAAGAAGGGCAACTGTAGACACCCCATTTTTGACTGACCTTAAGACTCAGACGTCACTAACTGAGCGCTCAGTGATGTTGCATATCGTGCTCGTTCCGAAGTTTCAGAGTCTCGGCCGTGAGCCTTGCCTCCGAACTTCCGGGCTTTTCTGTGCTTTGCCTCGGTTTGCGAACTAGGCTCCGTTTTCTCCGTTTTCTATTTCCAAAGGGAGGGAGAGGTCTCGTAGATCATCTCTCAGTGGCCGTAGGCTACGTTTCGTGGTCGTAGGCCATTTTTCCCATTTCAGAGCCCGGTTCTCGATTTTCGGAGCCGTCGGTCGTGTGCCTCGGTTCGGGACCGCTTAACCACCTCCGTTTGCTCCGATTTTTGGCACACATCTTATTTACTCCCTTTTGAGGGACACTGTGGTCCGAGAGACCAACTTCGTGGTCGAACACCACCTCCGGTGCTTAACAGTCAGTTTTCGGGGCCCCAAGCTGCGTGTTTCGGCCCCCGAACCTTCAATTTGCATCGGTTTGAGTTCATTATTGGCAGGGATTGTTTTGAAGGTCGTAGAAGGGTGGGAGGTTAGCAATTGTTCTGAAAAGCCAGCTTTATTCCTTCATCACTCTCCGTCACCCGTATTCCTCGCTAGAAAGCTGATGTTGACCATTCCCGAGCCACTTTCTTTGGCCCTCCACCACATATTTGTGTTATACACACCTGAGAGGCCACCAATATGTCATGGCCGGCCAGCAATTGTTCCTGACCCTTTTGAACCCCTCTGAAAAGTTGGGTTTTCTCTCTCCTGGTTCACATTTTCAGGGTTTCAACCACATAGTTGTGTTGTGCACACATGGGAGGCCACCAATATAGGTGGCCGGCCAGCTTTCTCCGTTTGAACCTTTTGACCCTAGCCGGCCGGCCAAGGGAGGTGGCCGGCCAGCCACCTGAGCTTTCAAAAACTGGCCGGCCATGATCCTCACTGCTGGTTCCTTACAAATACACCCTCCTTTTCCCCCCCCAGATTCTGTATCCGATGAGGGAACTTTTGGGGGGGAAATTTGAATTTCATTTCCCCCCCTTTTCCTTCACTCCTTTGCCTATATAACCAGCACCCCCAGCTGTATTTTGAGGGTTACAAAAACTTGTTCTAAGCCTCTTGCATTAACTCTCCCTCTCTCTCTCTTCCACACCTTAAAACCTTAAGCTTCCTACACCCTTTACTGTACAAGCCATAGCACAATACCTCCAACATCCATTCCAGGAGCTTGAGGCTGTCTTCCAGAGGTTAAGAGCTCCCAAACTTGGTCCAAAGGCTATTAAAGATTGGCTCTACAAGGGTGAGTCCTATTTTCTCTTTTTCTAGTCTTTTTTTGCTCAATATATTAGCTACTCTTGCTTGTATTTTTGGGCTCCCACTCAAATTGTAAATAGTCATATTTTTACCTCATTTTCATGTTTGATTAAGGGTCTTTCCCTGTTTGAGGCTTCCTTTTTACCCTTTGTGCTTAAACCCTCTTTTAGACCTATTTTTGCATAGTATTTTAGGCTTATTTGTGAGCTGTTTTGGACTTGGTCATAAACTGTAAAATATCATTTTTTGAGCCTCTCTTCAACATTGTTGAAGGGCCTTCCTCTGTTTGAGGCCAGAACCTACCACTTGCCTCTTTACCCCTCTTTTAGGCCCTTTTCTTGCATGATAGTTTAGCCTCACTTGTGTTTATTTTTGTGGCTTGATGTAAAATTTAAAGTGCCTTGTTTTAAGCCCCTTTTAAACTTTGTTGAAGGGCTCTTTGCCATTTGAGGCCAGCTGCTGTCCCTTATCTCTTTACCCCCCTTTTAGGCCCCTTTTTTGCATAATAGATAAGCCATATTTTTGATCACTTTTGAGACTTGTTATAAACTGAAAAGAGGTTTTTTTTGACATCATCTTCATGTTTTATTAAGGTTCAATTTTTGTTTGAAGTCATATGCTATCTTGTATGCTTGGTTGCTTCCCATTTTGAGCCTTACACCCAAACCCTTGTTGCATGCCTTATTTGACCTTCTAGCCACTAGAATCCAGTGGATTTCCAATGGCTTTGATGCTATTTTGAGCTTCCAAATTAGAGGGGGGTGACCCCCTCTCACCTTGGCTTGTTTGATGGCCATCTTGGCCTTTCAAAGCGACGCCATCTTGCATGCTTCCTAGTCACATTCTAGGGTCAATTGGTTGAGTTTTGGGACTACCACATTAGATTTTCAAAGTTGGTTTGAGGCTGCCACATGTCTATTTTATGTGTGCTTAAGAATCCCTTTGTATGCCCTCTAAAGGAACTCCTCATTTGTGCATGTGTTGGCTGCATTTTCATGGTTATTTGGGCATATTTTGACATATTTTATTCATTAATTTTTTCTGGTTTGATGAGTTCTTACTTGCTTCATACACTTTCCATGTAAACCATGTTTGATAGTCAAAATCGCATGCTAATTTAAGCCATCTTGCTAGCATTTTTTGGCCTTGATCTAAACTGAAAAAATGCATGTTTTGGGTCTGTCTTGACTCTGTCTTTACACTTCATGTTCAAATAATGCATGCTTTGTATAGCTATAAGTCATTCCATGTGCCTAGTTTTGAGTTTCGGGTCTCATCTCATGCATCGGGTGCCATGTTTCCATGTTTTGGGGGCTGTTTAGCATCATATTTTAGCGCTGAAATTTGCATGTTTGTATGCCATATTCCATGTCTTGCCATGCTTTGGTAGAGTGGCATTCGTGCCTTAGGTTTGGTCCTCGGTTTACGTGCATGTGTGCACGCGTCTCGAGTGTCTCATTTTCATCTTATGGCCTCTTATGTGAGTGTGGATGAGGTCCACTTGTGTTAGTGTAAGTCCATTATGCATTGCGTATGCCATTTCATTTCATAGCATTGTGTATGCTAGGTTGTATGTTAGCGCATTGTGTATGTCATGTTATCTCGTGCATCGTGTATGCCATTTCATAGCATTGTGTATGTTAGGTTGTATCTCAGTTGCATTCATGCATGTCATGAATATTGCATTGTGTTTGGGATAGGAGTTAGCCCGAGCACGGAAAACGAGGTATGTTTCGTACTCCGAGTGACGGAACATGCCTCAATTCCCCAGTCGCCGACACTCCGGATTATCCATGATGAAGTCTAGGCCTTGTTATGTTTTCATGTGCATTCATTTCATATTGAGTCGTGCAATTCGACTCCTCGGTCATCATGCATCGATATGCGTGATTGGTGGCACGAGGATCGAGGACTACACTCCCTGAAGAGTAGTCATGCATACATATGTAAAAATACTTTGCCATGCCCCTTTGTTGCTCTCTGTTGTAGCAAATCAATAATCAGCAGCCTTCTAGAGCTTGGCACGCATTCCAAGAACAATTACAAACAGAGGCTAATTGGGGCATCGCAATGGATTTCTGCGCAAGGCAACCCGAACATGCATCATGCATCATTCATCATCTGGAGCAGAGTTTGAGGCAGTCTCTAGCTTGCATGCTAGTTTATTGCTTTCCTAGTTAAATTTGTTAATTAATTAGGGTTTTGTACCTATTTGGACTGTATTTATTTGGGACTGTATTATTTATTCGGACCCTCCGCACGAGAGCAATGTTATAATAAGTGTGCGTGAGTGTAATGTATGTCTTCCAACCCCACGTCTTTCTTCCCTTTTATTTACCAGCTTATGATGGTTAGATTAGGGCATGTTTCAATTAGCATACAGTATGATAGCATGTTTGCATTCATTCATCTGTTTTGCATGCACCAGGCTCGACGCATCATACTAACTGCATTTGTATTTCAATTTTGAGTTGAATACTTGATAGCTGTTGCATCTCATATGCCATGTTTAGAATAGTCGAGCCTGCTATAGTTACATTTTTGCATGTGTTACATTTGACATTTCTGTATAAATTAGGATCACGCATGGATTTTTAATTAGCTTCTGTTTTGGCTTGGAGTACTCGGTAAGTTTTACGCTTTAGCATCCTTGCATGAGCATGAGTATGAGTGACTGCCATGATAGCATGCTTACCATGAGGCTATTTGCTTATGTGATATAACTACCTGAATGCCTGTAGGTGGAGGTTGGGTTATTTGGATTAGAATAATGCATTGACTGTGAGTTTTAAGCCCATTAGATAGTGGCAAAACCATGTTTTCTAAGCCCATCCGAGGGTGGCAAAATCTGCATCTTAAGCCTACCTGCGGATAGCAAACCATCTTTCAAAAAAAACAAACATGAAATGTTTTGTTCCAATTCAGGCAATCCAGTTTATACTTGTATGCTGTGCGCATCACATAGTAAATCTAGGCTAAAAACCGGAATAAGAGTACACAATGTTTTCAAAACTAGATATCATGGTTAGTAGAGGACGATCTTTGATCGGGCGAACGGGGGTGCTCACGAAGTGACCTTCCCCAATCATACCCAAGTTCCCGAGCCGAGGCAACTTTGGTGATGACGGACACGTGGCCTTAGGCAAATGAGTCAGGGTTTCCTAAATTTCTCCAAAAATAAAATATTTAGATGGCGACTCTGTATCTGGCAAAACAGTCCACGTTTGGCACTTCTTTCAAAAAAAATTTGTTTTCTCAAAACGATTTGCCGGATTTGGACTCTTTGGTTCAGATTAAGAACCGTGACAATATTGAGCCCTTGAACTGTAGTGACCCCAAGATGAACGGAAAGGGGGACTCATTCCCTTCCTGGGGCGTTCGGGAATGTCTATAGTGTGTCCTTTAATGGAAACGGTGGTTGCATGAAGTTGTTCTGCATCATAAAGTTGACAATCGATTGTAGGTCTGCCAACTTGTTTGCCATTCCCTTCATCTTGTCATCCCTCCTCAGGCATCTATCTTTCCATACCTAGATGTTGCTTTCGTTATAGTACTTGTCTCAACCTACTTTCTTCGGTGCGTCTCCCTTTTGGCCAACGTCCTTCTCCCCTAGATTCTAATCTCGTGGTTCTTCATTAGGGTTTTCCTTCTCCATGTTAGGATTGGCATGTTTACCACTCCCACTAGGGATGTCGTCCCCAATCTTCTCTTTCTGTCCGTTATTGGCTATCTATTCTCCTTACGTTCCCACACACGGCACCAAATTATGGGTGTTGATTTTTGACCACACAACCAAACAGGAAAACTCAGCAGGAGAGCACCGGCAAAATAGATTAAGCCCGAACAACCTGTCACAAAAATATAAGAATCCGGCGGTAGTTCATCTACCTGGGGGCACTCCGACGATCAAGTCAGTAATTATCTCTCAAAGATAGCCAATTGTGCTTAACTCAAACGAAAGAACTTACTGCTTACAGTATATCACACATACCTTAGACCCACGAGGGTGCCCTACTTTTATAGCCAGCTTTGACCTGATCCCTATAGAGGCCTAACTTCAATGGACTTAGGCTCAATATTCATCTTGGACTCTCAGCTAGATAGGGATAAACTCCCTAAGAACTTTATCTTTATCCAAACTGAGATCATTCCCTATTCTAGAACTTTTGTCCCTTATCCGCTCATCCCATATTCCGATATCTTCGCAGATAATCTCGGCCTAGCTAAGATAACCTTAGCGTTAGAACCAGGCCATGTGGCACCTCGGTTGACACTCCGGCGTCACCCTGGCCATACGATGTCCCTTACAAAATACGTCCCCACAGATTCATATTATAAAATAAGAAATAATGGAACTAATTTAAGTTAGAAATTACAAATTGATTAACAGAAATATAGAACAAATATATTCTGGATTATCATAACAAACATAAATAAAAACGAGGAAGTAAATCAAAGTCTATGTAACCACAGTTTCCTTAAAACAGATTCGC
The DNA here is from genome assembly GCA_025200525.1 of Camellia lanceoleosa. NCBI lineage: Eukaryota > Viridiplantae > Streptophyta > Magnoliopsida > Ericales > Theaceae > Camellia > Camellia lanceoleosa. The sequence goes on from CM045763.1 coordinate 67,131,838, forward strand.
TGTCTCACCATGGGTGTTGAAGGTATGTCGATGTTTGTCTCTCAAAATACAATGGTCGGAACCAGCTGAAGCAGAAGCACCTTTTGTAAAGTTTTGGCAAACTTTGACAATTGCAGTACTCTCACACACTTGGAAGAAGAATTTAGGCAGACTTATAGTATAGTAAGGAAGAAAAAAAGAAATTCTGTGTACCAAATCCAATGAGAGTGGTCTTTATTTATAGACAATAAGGAGAGATGAGGAGCCTTCCAGCCTAGCAACTAATGCAAAAATGAATTCTACAAGATTAGGTTGATGGGCCACAAACCTGGCCCAACCCAGCATGTCTCAAGCCCAAGCCCAAAATCCAAGATCCAAAACCAAGGGACCTAGACCCAACCCAATTCGGGCGGTGCGCGCGCGCATATGGCACTTTTTGCAAAACTAATTTGAACCATAGTCTTGGCCTAAGTCTATCTTTAAAGCATCCATAACTTTCTTTATTCGGAAAATTTGGATGCCCCAAATAGCTCACACACTTATCAAAAACTTGATTTAAATGCCCATCAATATTCTGCAATTAATGTGTGATAAGTAGTTACACACCTTTCTTAATACTTTATTTATGAAGCCAATTTTATGAGACAATTTTTCATTCAATTCTCAATATTTTTTGTAATTTTTTTTTTGTAGTGTAAAGATCTTATTGCAAAGAATCTAGACTCACTTGAACTTACCTCAACCGGCGGTTGGGACTTACTTTAATTTTACATTAAAATCACTATAAAACTATTTTTTCCAACATCTTATATCTTCAATTTAATATTGTCACATTAATAATATTATCATTCAAATTTTACTGTGCTTATAATCCCACTCAATTTAATCCGGTAATTAAACATAGTTGAAATATACGCAATATATATATATATATTAAAAATTATAAAACCAAATTAATATAAAAATAATTTATAAGGACACATGTGTAATTTTTCCTATACATCTATAATAATAAAGGGAGCCTCTATTTGGACGCACCACTCCCCCTCTCCTCACACACTTAATGATATTTTTTTTATTACATTTTTATCCTAAAATAAAATTACCAAAATATCCCTTTCTTCTCCAACCAAAACCCTAACCCTAACCTTAATACCCAACACAGTGCCTCCCCCTCCGGTCATCTCCTTCATCCCTCTGTCGCCTCTCTCAGCCTCCCTCTTCTCGAATTGAAGCTCCACCCCACCCCATCGTTCGTCGCTCACTCACCCTCCTCACCACTCTCGTAACCCCTCAATTCGGGACACAACACCACCGCCGCCGCAGCTTCCACCCCTTCGCGACCCTCAATTCTGCACAGAGAGAGAGAGGGAACCTAGATCTGGAAAGAATCAACATCCGAAGGAATCGCCTCATTTTCTTACCATTTGGACTACCAGTATCGAAGGAATCGCCTCTGTTCGAAAATTAACCATCGAACCAATGAATTTAGTTCGACTATCACCATCCGAACAAAACACATTATTTCGACCATCAACATTCGAACCCCCTCTCGTCTGCGAGTCGCCCTCGCCTTTCGTCTGCAAGTCGTCATCGCCTTCCTTTTTCGAATCGAGGAGAGAGAGAGTCATGATACGTCAGTCTTCTTGTCATGCAAGAAGGTGGTCTTGCCTAAGGTTAGGGTTAGGGTTTGATTGTTGCTTGCTGGTGTGGAAAAAGGTATGTGGATTAGGAGTGTGTGTATGGGGATATAATTGGAACAAAATTGTGTGTGATGAGTATTTTTTTTTTTTTTTTGGGTGTGTGAATTTAGAAGGGTGTGTAAAAAGAAGAATGTGTGTGTAAATAGCCAGCCCCAATAATAAGTCGAAGTGTACAAATTCAAAACACAGAATAAAATACAGGTATCTCTAAATCTGTGTTTTGAACATGCATTCTTGGCACTATACATTTGTAGCACCCCAAAGAAAATGTTTACAAAATCATGATTGAAGGCATTAAATTGTTGTCGAAATGGACGAATCATGTGCAATCAATGGAGATTCAACAACTTGTACCACACTTTTAGGCTGCGAATTTACTTTGAGCCCTATTGGTAGATTTCTTTACTCCAATTGGTGGGGAGGTACCTGAGGATTTAAAATGGACCGATCTGGTTGATTTAATGTATTAAATTCATGTTCATACTTTTATTTTTTGAGTTAAATTAGGAATCTCAAATGAATTATTAAATATTTTAATAAATCTCTTATATGAGTGTAAGATCTACACAAATGAAGATTATTTATATAAAAAATAGCTTAATTAGACAATTATAAATATAAGAAAAAATTACATTTTATTTTATAAAATGAATAACAAATGTCATTGTAAATTTAAACTATAATTTTATAAAATAAAATTATATTTAATTTTATATTTTTAGTTATCTGATACAGTTAATTTTTTACATGAATAACCTTTATGTGATGCGAGGTGCACTACGGAGACGATTTGGATCAATAGGACAGGCGCGAAATTGAAACCACAAGAGAGATATGAAGAGGTACAGAGAAGGACCTATCCCTATATAGGCTACAAATTTAGTTCGAGCCTTAATTGTACATGTTTTGACTGATCCAATTGCTGGGGAGGTATTTAATGGACCTATGTGGTTGATCATATATAAATAATTAGTGTAGTACACTGGCTTCCGTTAATGTGTAGGAAAAATATAATAAATTTTATAACTTTAATATAATTATATTGAATTTTTTTTTAATAAATAAAGTTAAATAGATCAAAATTAATGTAAATATTATAAAAATATAAAAAATAAACAACGTAAAATATATTTTTGTATAAAAGATATGATATCATCATTTGTTTTATTTATATAATGCACAAATTATTGATGAAAAGTGATTTCAGTGTTATATAAATTAAAATCACAAAAGAGGTCAGTATAATTAAATCAAAATTGTAGAATTTATCATATATATATATTTTAAATTTCAGGAGAAGTCAACATAATTTACCCTAATAATTGCATAGTTAGATTATATCTAATAATATTTCCAATAAGCCCTAATAATATTTCCCTAATTTGAGAAACTCAACCCCTCAACTTTCATCCTCCATTTGGTCTGTCCTTTTCTTAATTTCCAATAATCAATCAATATACATATTTTTTAAATCGAACCTATTTTTCCATTTCTAGCCAAATTTACAGAATTCTCTAAAAAAAAATTATAAATATTTTCATGAATTCCATTTGCAGATTGAATGCAACAAGCAAAAATAAAATACAACCGAACCAAAATTAACTTACAACACATGCTAATATCTTTTCGTAGTCTCAAATTTAAAATTTTATACTAGCATCTAAGTGTCCTGAATTATCTTGTTGCAAAATTCACCTACAATTCAATTGAATTTGGGCAACAAATGCAAAATTAATCTATGCATATCACAGCTCACATCTTGCATGGAAAAAATTCATGTTGTGAACACTTATTATATCAATGACAACATATATTAATATGGGTTTGATTAAAAAAACAACCAAACAAACATAAGGATTGGGAGACCATAAACACCCATGTCTCAATTTCTATTTTATAGATAAGGATTGGGAAATCACAATCCAATCCCATAAGATTAGATTATTGAAAATTATTATACTTTTATTTTATAAAAATAACAAAAGGTGCTTTCTATATAATGAGAACTTTTATATAATTTCATAAATTTAATCTAACTAACAACTACCAACACATTATGTTGTGTTTGGTTGGGGAATTTGGAAAGGGATTTGACAAGGAAAATGAAAAAGGTAAGTGAAATGTGAATAAAACATGCCTATATTTCACCTAATTTCACACACCTTTTTCCTTTCCCTTTCCAAATCTCTTCCCAAATCCCCTAACCAAACACAACATTAATGTACAGGTGAAAGCAATTTATCTGACTTTTCCAATTAGATACCACTAGACTACTAATTTCATCACTCAATTACATAACATTCACAAGTTCACTCAACCTAATTCAACAATTAAACATTGTCAAAAAAAATTTATTTGTACAAAAAGGGAAAAAATTGAGTTGAAGAAGAACAAAAATTGCAAATGATTTATAACGGGTTGGGTTTGATGATGTCTACCATAGTAGAGGACATGCAAACTCTTCCATTTCCTCAATCTCATAATTTAGATGTAATGCAAACAAAATAGAGTCGTGCACTTTGGATTGCATATAAAATGCTTTCAATTTCCCTCAAAGAAAGTGTTCACAAAACCATGGTTTTTTTTTTTTTTTTTTTTTTTTGAAGGATTCCAAATATAATACTTGTCTACCTATTTTTAAGAGGATTAGAGAGGACAACATTTAAGTGATAAAAGCAGGTGAAATTACGACGGATAATAGTAGGTTTTTGGAAAGCTGATTAAAAGTTAACTTTTAATTTTTAATTCATTTTAAATCACATAACATCTCATATTTTTTATTCATAAAAAGATTAAAAATAAAAAATAATCAAAAGATCAATTTTTAACAAATTTCCCAAATCACCTCGAAGTGGAGAGAAATAACTTAAAACACTTTCGCCCAATCTTATCTCTACGTTTGAGGACTAACTGTTTTAGTCAATTAGTCAAAAAGTTATTAAATTAGCCAAAAAGCCAACAACCCATATCAAAAAGTCAAAGATTACGGCTTCTCTACTTTTTGCACAGTTTTTCGTAATTAGTCAAAAAATCATCCCAAACATACAAGTTTTTTTTAACTACCTTTTTAACTAAATAATCAAAAAGTTACTAAATTAATCTGTTCCCAAACAAGGTGGCATTGGAAAATTGCTATTGAACTACAATACCATTGGCCAAAACCATGATTGAAGACATTGATTTTGAATTGTCAACGAACATGGATCAAAATTATGTGAAATCAATAGATCCAACAACCTGTACTAGACATGTTTAGAACATAGCTGGGAATATGGGTTAACTTTTTGACTTTTTTTTTTTTTTTAAACTATTTTAACTTGGGGTTAAAAAGTCTCGTTTGGAATAGATTTTTCGTTTTTTTTTTTTTACTTTTGTGAAAGAAAAAATTAAATGATTATAGTTTGGATGTAACATTTTATCTTATTGATTTTTTAGTTTATTTTGCCTTTTTTGTGACTATTTTAACCCAAAACCAAGATGCCAAACAAAGCCTATGGGCTTATCTTGGCTAGTGGTTATGAAGTAAATTATTCATACAAAAACTAAATTAATTAGATATCAATAGTTATATGATCAGAATATATTTATCTTATCTATGTTAAAAAATTAGGGACAATTACCCCAAAAAATTTAGGGTTTGACCCTTTTAATAAAATAAATTTTAACTTTTCATTTTTAATCTTATTCTTTTGATTTATTTTAAATCTAAACCATATGCTCATTTTGTTAACTAAAATCAACAAAAAAAATAATATTTTAGTCATTAAACTCAATATATCTATACATAAAATGTCTAAAATATCTATTTTTATAGAGTTTAATGATAAAAATATCAATTTTTTCATCTATTTTAGTTAACGGACATAGGCAAATAGTTTAGATTGAAAAAAATAAAAAATTTGAAGTTTAAATTGATAAAATTAAAAATTTAAAATTTAAAATTTATTTTGTCACAATGGTCAAACTCTAGGGGTTTTTTTTATGTAATTTTTCCAAAAAATTAAGTTGATTAGATTATATTTCTCTTATAAAATGATGAAAAATATGATTTTAAGAATATATCATCAATTTTTTTTAAGATAAATATAATTTGATCATGTCACTATTGATATTTGTTTAATATAATTTTTTATAAAAATGATTTGCTCAGTTGACTATCAAATAAATGATTCTCATAAGTAATGGGAGAAGTAAGCACACCAAATTCTAACTGTACTTATTTATTTATTATGCGTGTGAACATTCTCATGAATCCCATTTTAATCCCATTTTAAGATTCAAGTAACTTGTTGCAAAATTCACTTATGCAAAATCCAAATGAGTTATGGTTTGGCAATGGCTTTTCGAGTTGACTTTTTTGAGTTGAGACTTTTTTTAATTTAGAATTAAAAAGTTTGTTTGGATTGGTTTTAATTTTGTTGACTTTTGTGAGAAAAAAAAAAAAAGATGATTAGATGTAACATTTTATTTTATTCTATTTTCTTTTTTTGTGTTTTTTAAATCTAAAAAGTCAATACCAAATGAAACCTCAAAATTAATCTATGCATCACACAACTCAACTTACATGGACAAAATTAATATTGTGGACACTTATTATATCCATGATAACATATATTAATATGAATTTGATTTAATAATAATAATAATAAATAAATAAATAAATAAAAACATAAGGATCAGGGGACCATAAACACCCATGCCTTCAATTTCCAATTTATAAAAATAAAGAGATCTCATGTTCACATGGTGGCATGCATGTGATGGGAATGGGATGGTTTTTATTTTTTTGCTTTCATATATTTTCTTTTTTATTTTTTTCTTTTTTCTTATTGGTGTTTAGTTTGTATTGTTTTCTTTTGTTTTGTTTTTTTGTTTTTGTTTTTGTATTTTTGTGTTTATTTTGTTTTTTTTCATGACCCATCTGACGTAGGCGTAACAACCCCACTGCGCACTTCACACCTAAAGCAGGCATTATCTGGGTAAAATGCGCCTTGTGTGAGTGAAGTGAAGTGGAGTAGTGAGCGATAATTATCCGCAGGTCCTACCAATCGAACTTATTTACTCATAAGTTTTGAGAAATTTTTTTTATTTTTTTATTTATACATATTTTCTTATCATTTTAATATTCAATTTTTTTTTTTTAGATTTTTAAAATTTATGTTTTGCATATATAGAAATGATCATGGGCTAAGTTTCCCTTCATATCTTATCTTTTTTATATCTTTCCATACTCCTTTTATGAGTTTTAATTCGGATTTACACTAATGATCCAAACTGTCTACCTAGTAGGCCTCGCAATAAAGGTCATTCATATAAAAAATTAGTTTCATCGCACAACTAAACATAGGAACAAATCATATTTTATTTTGTAAAATAGATGGTTCAAATTTAATTGTATTTACCATTCATTTTATAAAACAAAATGTAATTTATTTTTATATTTACAATTTTCTGATCAAATTGATTTTTTGTATGAATGACCATTATTGTGGAACTTAGGAGATAGACGGTTCAGATTATCGATGCGAGTTTACATTGAAACCTACAAGAAGAGTATGAAGAGGTATGAAAAGATGAGGTATGGAGGGAAGCTTATCCTAATAATCATTCGGTATTGGTAAATTAGAAAATTTTATCAAATTGACAAATAATTGAAATATTTTAATTTTTATTTGTGAGTTTTGATTTATTTTTTATTTATATTGAGATATGATGTGAAAAGTGTAGAGAGATGAATTATATTTTTTAAAATATTTTATAGTAATAACGGTTGGGAAATGACTTATTAATAAAAAGTTTAATCCTTGAAACCGGCTTGTAATTGCTCTAACAACTTATGGGGACTCATAAAATTTACAGAAACCTACTGGTCAGTGGGAACAAACCAAAAAAAAATAATAATAAAAATACTACAAATTTATAGTAAAATTTATGATTTTATTTATCGGTAATTAATTTTTGCTGACACTACTGTAATGTAATTTTTCTTAAATTTATCCAGCAAAATTAATATTTGAGAGCACTAAAAAGGGAGCACTAGGGGGGAACACTAGTGAAGTGGCGCCCTCTTGATGTGATGGTTGTCTTTCTTTCTTTCTTTCTTTCTTTCTTTATTTCTTTTTATATTTTCCAATTTATTAGAGCTGTTAGTGGTGTGTTTTTTAATAGTCAATCACTTCTGATCCAGAAAAAGTATTGTGATTGAAACTAATCTGGCATTTGGGTCCCATCAAATAGAATAAGAGTTGAATTTAAACTACATATTCCTTATTAGGTAAGTTTTGAGTAACTTTTTTAAGTCATTAGTGTTTTTTTTGTGATCAAAGAAAAAATTATTAGGTTAAGAATATTACCAAATACTTAGAAAAATTATTCAATCCAAAAAAGTACATTATATAGAATGGCATTCATTTTGAGAGTGTCTCACATTGCACAAATTTTAAATTTACACCATATATTTCACTCTTGGGATATTTTGAAATTTAAATTCATGACAGATAGAATTTTGTTTATTAGGTAGATCCAAACTATCATGTGATATTTGACAAATGATCAAATCATAAAGTACACGTTATTCCTTATTAACTACTTAAGCGAACATTGTTGGAAGTAACATGTAGCTAATGTCAGTTTTTTGTGAACTTAATAATTATCAATTTGTAAGAAAATTATTAAATACTCCTCAAATACCATGTGTTATTACCCATGTGATATATGTTGATAAAAAATAAAAAAATAAAAAAATTTGCCTAGGTGATATACTGGCTAAATAAGAAAACACAAAACACACCAACCAGTTCATTTTTCACTTCTCAACTATTTAACAAAAGTGAGTTGACATATTTTATATGTAAAAATTTTACTGTGATCGGTTTGGAGAACTATGTAAGCAATCCCACGAGATGTTCTAACTGATTAAGAACACCATGTGACAATACTGCACGGTACTCTCAAACTGCTGAATAATTACTCTCTCTCCCTACCCCCCACCTTTGCCTTCTCTATAAAGCTGGTGCAAAGATTATATATGCTAATGTGGTCCATGAGATAACTTGTATGGGCATGGTTCATATCTCTCTCTCTCTCTCTCTCTCTCTCTCCCCAGTGCAAGGCATGAAGAGAGAGAGGGTATGAGATGAGATCTGAGGGGATAATTAAGAGAATTCTGTGCAAGTCCTGCCATGCTTTTCCACAGCTTTCTTGAACTTCCATATCTATTGTTCTTAATTTTGTTTTCTAGAAATAGATCAACTGTGGAAGCTCAAGAAAGCTGTGGGAAGACATGGCAGTTCAGGACTTCTTTGCCGCCACTGTGATTCCTGCATTTCTGTTGCCCTAAAGATCTTGCTGGTGAATCTGCATGAAATCATGGTATTTCTCATTACTGTTAAACATAATTCTAGCCCATTTGATCAAAATGTTTTGGAATGGTTTAGGACCTTGAATTTCGCACAATTCACCTGAATTCTTGGAGTTTCTTTTAGAAAAAAATTGAGTTGGATGTTCAATTGTGATGTGGGTTTCATGCTTCTATGAATTTTATGTTGAATTCTACAAGATTTGGTGCCAAAATTGCCGGAAATATATATATATATATATATATATGAGTCTCTCTTTTTTGGTTGGTGAATTCACTGCTCTACACACATTTGAAACATGCATTTTAGAAAGAAAAAAGGGTGAATATTGACATTAAAAAAAGAGGGGATAAATTACACTTTTTCTTAAAAAAATTTATTCAAATTTCATTTTAGACCCTCATTTACAATGTCAACTGTGGTTTTAATTTCTTTATCTATCCAAATTATAGACGATTTTTTTGTAGTTTTAACATGCAGTTTTGATGCCTCTGTAAAAAATAAAAATAAAAAAAGGTAAATTATACTCTAGGGTCCTGTAATTTAATTCCCGTATTAATTTGTTTCTTATAATTTTAATTGTATAAAATTTGTGCTTTAATTTTTCACAACATTCGTTAAGAAATTAGATAGAAATTAGAATGCATCACATTAAAATCAAGAATGAGTTAAAAAATGAATGGACCATTTCAAATTCGAAAAAAACTCATCTATCATTTTGAACAGAGTAAATAATAGACTATTTTGTCCCTTGATTTTAGTCTAATTACTAAAAAGATGTTATCAACTACTATGCTAGATTGACACAATACAAAAAATTCAAAGGTAAAATTGGTACAATTAGAATTAGAATGATCAAATTGATACAAAAGGTAAACTATCTAAGGATTACAAACGTAATTTAGCACCCAAAAAAAAAAATTACAATTTGGATAGAATGACAAATTAAATTTGACTTAAAGTGTTAATATTATTAAATTTTAAAAAAATAAGAATTTGTGAAATTTAGATCAAATTACAAGAGAAAATATATAATTTATCTAAAAAGTTACTCCCTCCATTCCAAATTATTTGCTTAGCCCAAAAAATAAGAGCTTAAAAATAATTTTTTTTTTATCCCAAAATTTTCATTTTTTTTCACAAATCAAAAATACTTAATGAGATATTTTAATTGATTAAAAAAAAATTAAAAATTATTCAAGAATACTTATATTTAAGCTTCTTTTGTTTTTTTGGTACTTACGTGTAAATCCTAATAAATGAACTTATTGTTTAATATGTCTTATGGAACAAAATTTGTTATAAAAAAACGTCACTAGTTGTAAGTTTTAGCGACAATTTATAAAAATCATGACAAAAAAAGTCACTAATTGTCAATTTTCAGCGACATATATAAAAATTGTTATAAAAAAATTATTTTTAGTAACAATTTTATCAAGATTTATTTTCAATAGGATTTTATGGAAATTAAGTACAACTATTAGGACCTATTGGTAATTTATCATTTTTTTGTTTTGTTTTGTTTTGTTTTGTGTGCTGGACAAATAATTTGAGACACAATGAGGGATATTTTAACTCAGCTGATATATGTTTGATTGCATATTTTCTTGATTTTTCATAAATGTTTTGAAATTTTTATTATTGTTGTTGTTTTTTTGAAAATATTTGGACATCTGAATTGAAGTAGTGAAAAGTGAAGCAGTGTAGCAGAGAAGATTCCCCAGCTTTCCTCTTCATCAACAATAATTGATAGTTCATCTTGTCTGCCTTTTGTTTTTTTTTTGGATAATATTATACAAATAAAAAAATTCATATATAATTTTTATACATAATTATATAATTTATTGTGGACCTTTAATTTCAAAATAAAATACTATTGAAGATGAAATATAGTAATAGTAATGTTACAGTATTCTTATCAATTTTTTTAAATAAATTTTATATATGAATGGAATTTTTATTGTTTTTTACTTCTGTACATTGTGATCTCCTTCATTTATGTGAAAAAATTGTTTTAACTGTCACTATGTTTAAATTTTTTTTTCTCTCTCTCTCATACAATCATTAACAAACTTTTATATTTGGACGAAACCAGAATTTCATTATCGGAGGGGTCAAAAGAAAATAATTTTTTTTACCATATACACAAAACATACATGTATGTATAATATGATATATATATAAATTATATATACATAAAAAAAATTTGAATACCATATAAACAATTTCTAATAAGACGAAGAAGTTTTTTTGGTGTAAAATAAAAAAAGAATTTAAGATGGAAGAAGAATGACATATATATTTTTTATACTATGGGCCATTTTATGTATAAAATGATATATATTTTTTCAAAATTCAATGGCAAACAATAATTTTTAGAGAAACAGGGGGGCCATGGCCCCCCATAGTCTTCTCCTAATTCCGTCCCTGCATTTGTCCCTACAAATTATAAATAATTAATTTTTAAAATTATTGACATTAATTTATTTTATCATAAATTGTAAATGAGATTAATATTTTTGACAAAATATTATACCTGCTAACACGTGATTCACTGAGCCTGTATTTGGATGAAAATTTAGAAAGAAAAAATAAAAAATTAAAATAATGTGAATAAAATATAAAAAAAATTTCTCTATTTTTCTATACAGATATTAATATAACAAAACACAACAAATTATTATGAAAATATTCAACAAAATACAAAATACAACTAATTGTAATAAATTATTGCATTTGTGTACAACCAAATTATGCTATGCACAGGGTACAAAATGCTATAAAAATATATTAAAATATGTACGTATAGTTGTGATATTTCATAAAAAATATTATTAACAGTTCAGAGTAAAGTGAATTAATGTCAATAATTTATATAAATAATTGTTTAAATTAACAGTTCAAGAAATAAAGTGGCAAAAGTATAATAATTTAAAGCGGCAAAGTGAATTTATTTCCTATCATTTTGGAGTGCTTGAATAGATAGAGAATTAATGTTTACTGCTTTGAAATTCTTTTTTTATTATATAACTTTAAATTTATTTTTCCTAGTATAAGTTCTGTACACATGAAATATTTAAGAACTGTAATTAATTGGGATTAGTTTAGTTGGTTAGGATTCTTGCATCTCGTTAAAAAATTAAGCATTTAAGTCTATTAATTCACAATCTACTGCTCTCGCTAGTCTAGGCTTCGGCTCCCTATACTTAAAAAAATAATAATAATGAATTCAAATTACCAATCAATTATAGTAATGTCTGAATGGAAGTGTTTTCGGTCCGCCTAAGCCCTTCTTGTCTATCTTTCCTATAAAGATGATGCTTAGAGAGAGCTGTTACTCGCTGATTACTTTCTCTTACCCTTTTAAAATATTTAACTAAATAAATTTTGTTAAATGAAACTCGCACATAAAAAAAAAATTATCCTAAAAGCAAAGGAATCTATACAAGAAGAATATGGAGTTGAAGACAAAAACAAAAAAAAAAAGAATAATGATATATAAAATGACCGTAACAGTACTGTAGCAGCTATGTAATGGTTGTTACAATCTTTACGTAACGACTGCAACTATTACAATTGTAAATTTCTATTATACTATTATAACAATTGTACGTAATATGTGATAATAACTACCACAATCGCTACGTAATAACGTTACGTAACAATAACGATTACTTTTTAAAATCTCAATTGTGAGGTAAAGAACAACATTCCATAATTTAGAAAATAACTTGGCTTAGCATTTTATGGTTTGTAAGTTAAAAATGCTAAATATATGTTTTAAAAAACAAGAAAAGTAATTTTGGTAAGGCTTGACTTTTTCTGACATGCATGTATGTCCATTTGTGCTTCTGTGATGTGTTTCAGTGTGGATGCTGATTGGCTGCTTGCCACATGGTGATATCTCTATTGATTACGCTAAGGACTCGTTTGGCAAGTAATTTTTTTAATAAAAAAATCATTGAAAAAATTAAAAAATCAATAATTTATACTAAAAAATTAAAGATTTTATTTTCTCTTTATTTTTTGTACATCTTTTCGTAAAAAATCAAAAAGTCATCCCAAACATACTAATTTTTTTTACGTTATATTTTAACAAAAAAATCAAAAAGTTTCTAAAATTTTTTTTTCCCAAACGAGACCTAAATACAAATAAAATTTCTATAAAAGAATAATAAAAAACAAAATTATTTAGCAATGGGATAGAGAAAAAACTTACAAAAATATTAGAAATGTAAGTGAAAAGTTGTACGAGTGCAAGTGAGACTTGCACCCATATTTGTGTAACTTTTTTTTTTCTTCTATCCAACTTTTAAGTAATTCTCCCAATAAAAAAATGTGATTGATTTCACTAAATAAGTAACTTTTTATAAAATAATAACATTTTCTTAAAAAATCTATGCAAATTTGTGTAACCACGACATTACATTCACTATTTTGAGAAATTCCAGTGTCCAAATTTTTTTTTTAGCCTCCTCACGCTTTCATCTAATTCTAAAAAAATCTTGCTACCTAATTTCACTTCCTATAAGGGAGGGCTTCAACCATAACTTTTTTTTTAGAACTACACTCTTAAAAGAGTCATGTGCCAACTAAACTTGACATAGTTGGTTCCATAGTGTCCATTTTGTTATGTTAAAAAAAAGACTAACATGGCTTCACCATAACAAAAATAAAAAAATTTAACAATTGCTAAACGCATCATTTTTTTTAAACTAAGAAAACTTTCACTATAACAAAAAAAAATAATAAAAAAATTGCCTAACACATCCAAAAAATTATTAAAAGTATCTCCAATTGGCTCTTTAAAAGAGACATGTTGGTTATTATAGCTAGCATCGTTTACTTTCTCCAACAGGCTAGCTACTACACTAGTCATTTTAAGCCCAAAAAAAAATGAAGTTAGTTACATTTGGAGAGTTTTGAGAAGCTCTTTAAATAATTTATGTAGATAAACAAGTAAAATATAGAGTATTATTCAAGTACACAGATAAAAAATTAGTTAGGTAAAATAAAAAGCAATCATTTTATTTTATTTTTTTAACTTTAACTAAAAAATAAAGAGTAGTGTTGTAGTTGTTTTAAGAATATACATAGGATGAGAATCGATATTGGTCAATGTAAAGGATATATATTGAGAATAGAGTGAAATGATCATGAATTTTTTTAATGTAAACGGCTTCAGTTGGTGATACAATTGGAGGTATACTATTGAGTTCATTGGGTCCATTGTAGCATCCGTAAAGAAAATAATATATATAGAAATTTAGATTAATCAAACATCGAAAATAGATCATATTTGCTTTATAAAATTAGATGATAAATATAATTTTGAAAATAGACTCTCTATTATTTTTAAGATAAATGTAATCAGATCATTTGACAAACAATTGTTTAATCAATGTAATTTTTTACAATCAAATCATTCGAGTCACTTATTAATATTTCTAAAATTTATAACGTTATAAAAAAATGACAAATACATTTGGATGCAAGTTCTCAATAAATAAATGGGGACATTTTAATCCTGTGTATATTTAAAAAAAATAATTACAAATCAATGAAATTTTTTATAAATATTAATAATTAAAATTTTATATTTTTTCATTAACTTATAATAATTTTGTAAAAGTGTCATTGGGTGATAATTTCTCCTAAATATATCCATGTATGTGTACTTTTTATTTTTATTTTTTATTTATGTGTGCATGTGTACTTGACTACGGACATGGAGATGAAGTTGACCCTTGGTAAAAGTAAATCTTCCTTGAAGTTGCTTCCATGCCATAAAATTTATCTAAAAAATTAATTAAAAAAATAAATTAATGGATTGCATATTATGATATGTGTCATGTATCATTAATTTTAAATCTATCCCATATATTCATTTTTTGGAGTAAAATTTAGAGATAATTTCATTTCAGTGTAATTTTTAAAAAATATTTATATATTAATGATGAATTTTACAATATTCAAAAATAATTTTACAAACTTTATCATGTATCTAAAATTATTTTGTGAATTTATCACTTAACTGTTATTTCTCCTAAAATTTAGAGTAGATTTTCACAATCCATAGAATTTTTCAATCTGTTTGCATTTCTGAAATGCAAATATTTTCTTATTTTCAAAAGCAAATGTTGCTTAAATTTGCTTTAAAGTTACTACTACAAATTACATTTACAATTGGTATAGTTTGTCTCTTGCGTTTGATTCTTATAGTTTTATTTTTTATTTTTTATTTTTCACATTGTACCAACTTAATCCAATTCATGACATTTTTTTTAAGAAATTAAACCGAAATCAATGAGAAATATAATTCATTCACTCTTTGCAAAGTAATGACACGTTGGCATCCAATTTGAAAGGGTCCGTTGTCTTCTAAATGAACCATTTTGGCTTAATATTCCAGCCCAATTTTTTAATAGATTTTATTAATTGGATTAAATTGATAATATAAAAATTTAGAAGATAAAATTATTGCAATTGAAACTATATAGATCAAATTGACAAAATAATCAAATTACATGGTGTAATTTACAACACACACACACACACAAAAAAAAAACTTCTTCAAGATAACAAACCAAATACTAGATACCCTTACAAATTAAAAGAAAGTCTAAACCCAATGATGTGTTAATCTATTAAAATATCTAAGGTAATTTTTTTATATATTTTCTCTAATTATTTATCAATCAATCATCTCACTTACATATTATCAAATTTAGAAAATGAGTCTAAAAGTTGGGTTTGTATAACAACTTCCTAAAAGATAACCAAGCCTGTAGTTTACAAAATTTAGGGCCTCTCTACACAACTTTTGAAGTATATCATTTGGAATCCAGTTAAAGTTAAATTTATTTTTAACATTTTTATTTTTAGTATTTTAAAAAAATTTGTGTGAATTTTTTTTTCCCAACCCGTCTAGTGTAGAAAAATTTAAAACATAAAAAAATTAAAAAATAAAATAAAAATTTTGAAAAAATTCAAAAGAAGTTTACTTAAAGACAAAAGGAAAAAGCCAACAAAAATCAATTGTTTTTAACTTTTTCATCTTTCGTGGATTTTTAAAAAAAAAAAAAAAAATTTCTTTTTTTGTTCATCTAGTCATGTAGAACTTAAAAAACTGGGTTTTTTTATTTTTTATTTTTTAATAAAATTCACTAAAGACGGAAGAAAAATAATAAAAAAAATCACTACAAAAATAAATTTCAAACACCGTATAAAAATATTTGGTGTACAAAATATCTAGAGATAAATATATCCCTCTGTAATGCCATGGACAATTGATCCAAATTCTGTTTCACAATATTAGGCCAGGGGCCATATGTTGTCCAATATATACGTTAGGTAGGAAAAATTTTGGTAGGTGCACCTTTATTGCTAAGAGTGACTAATAATGAATGCAAAGTATTGGAGCTTGAAGTGTAGCAAGAATGGCTGCAATTAATAATGGCATCTCTCACTTATTATTATTATTTTTTACTCATTTAAAAAGTCAGAAAGAGTGATCAATCGTAACAATTCTCATTAAATGTGATCAAGGTAGTCCTTACCCGCGGAAGAGTCGAATAGATAGGCTTAGCAAGGAGGAACACCACACACAGAGGAATCTCATATGCTCCCTCAAGACAAACTTAAGCGATAGATTGACTCCAATCCTATCAGATTGTTAGGAATTAATACACTTAATTAGAATTGGTAAGATATGAAGAAAAAAAAAAAAAAGTCAAATAGGAATCTAAATCAAACAAATGAATACAAAAATTTGTATGATTCACCTCAAAATAAGATTATGTCCACAATTGTTACAATTCCATGGTCTCAAATTCAATTAATGAAAGAATTTTGTGGTTGACAGTTACCCCCAATTTAAATGTTTGGAGGAATATTTCATGAGCAAATTGGCAGAGCTTCACAAAGAGTCTAATGCTCCATTTGTTTGAAGCAAAATATATTTTTCAATGAAACATATTTTTTTGAATAAAAAATTCACTTAAAAATTTATACTTATAGTCCAAAAATATTTGGTATGTGTCATTAATGTGGAAATTCACTTAAACTTTATACTTTTGGTTCCCAAATTATATGATATGTGTTATTTTGATTTTCAAAATTACACATTTAGTCTTAATTTTAATAGCATCTATTATCGGAATTTGGTTGGGATCAAATTAAAACACTTCATACACATTGCAAAATCAATAAGACCCATATTTTGGGAATCAAAAATATAATCAACATAAAAAAAAATAAATATATTTTTTATCTTTCAAAAAACAAAAATGAGAAACAAAAACACAATGATAAAAGACATGAAGATACCATAATGGCGACCCAATATGTTGGAGGAAAATAAAAGAGTCATGTTGTTATATATCGACATCTATCTCTATCCAACAATGCTAGGTACACATAATTTATATATATATATATATATATATTTAAAAAAAATTATTGCGTGGGTCAAATTCATATTAAATGTGACATTTACTAAATATACAATAATTTTTTGAATATTTTCTGTACAAATATCTATTCCCTGTAGATAATGTACATTGCTTCACTGTTGGATCGAAACATCATATAGAAATTGCACAATGATGCCCTTCGGTGGTGTGTGTGACAGTGACCCAACAACGAGAAAATGGGTGTTTTGTCTACCATGAAATGGACTTTTTAGAAAATATATATATATATATTTTTTAAATTATCTTTTTTTCTTTTTCTTTCACATGCTCACACTATAAAAACATAGTAATCACAATAAAAAATGAAACAAAATTATTGAAATTCATGGAGGTTGGGTCATGTTTGATTATTGGATTAAGTTGGGTATGAATATGAGTACAGATAGGTTTATTTTTGTTTTTGGTGATTTTGATTCACATATTTGACATTAAAATGAAACTCAATGAATTACAATTATAATAATGAAAATACAACACATATCATTAATATAAATAATGAAACAAGAGTTATATTGATGGGGTGTTTGATAATGTGATTCAGCGTTTAAAACTAAATATATTAAGTGATAATTAATTAAGTCAGTTTGATAAGCACAATTGATATTACTTAAAAATTTAAATACCTCTTAAAGTATAAATTAAAACTTAATAAAATTTTGAATCATATGAATCTTATTTAATTCTGATTGAATTTATGAATATAAACATAAGTATTAACATATACTATTATAAACTCACTACTACCACCACTACCATCGCTACCACTTTTATCACCGCCACAACCACCACCATCATGCCACCACCTTTATTATCATTATCATTGTTACCATAAGCACCACCATCATTTTACTACCACTACCATCACTACTGCCACCACAACCATCGTACCATTACCACCACTATCACAATGTAAAAATTGAAACATACAATTTGAAAATAATAAATTTCAACTTTGATCTTATATATATCAAATAATTTATTTTTAATTCAGCATTTAAATATTTATCAAACAATTTTTCAACTTAAAAAATTCAGCATTCAGTCTTCAATTCTTTATTTTCAATTTTTAATTTTCAGCTTTACCAAACACTACTTGAGTAATGGGATTAATGGTGTAATGATATTATGTTAGAGATATGAAATAAATTGAGTTTGATTAAACACTTGTATGGTTTATATTAGTTGCTTGAAATTACATCGGTAAAATTATACAAAAATCTTTATTCTTAGGTAAAAAGTGATTCTATTCTTTTTATAAAGTGGGGTAATAATGCGTTTTTATATCCATTCCCATGAGATTGGATTGTGAATCCCGTCTTCCATAGGATTGTTAATTTCATTTTTTTTTTTTTACCAACCAAACAAGATTTTGAATGGGATTCACAGTGTTGTTTATGAGTGCTATTATTAGCACTCCATCAATTGTTTTAAACTCTTATTTTTTAATTTTTATTACAATAATAACCTCAAGTGAAATTACTAAAAAGCACGACAATAATTTTGGAACATCCCATCTCACAATTAAGCCACATACCTACTACATCATGAGTTAGGGTTTATGAAAACATTCACCTCCATCACTACCCATCTATCATTCTCAAATCCCACTTTCAAAACTTGCACACCCTCAAAATTTTGAAAACCCTTTAGAGATAATATTCTGCGGCAAGGTAGCAAGCATTAGATTACATACACTAATCTGACAATGGCCCTATTTAGTAGAGCTGTGAGAAAGTGCTTATGGCTTATACCTTAACAGCTTATAGCTTATAACTATGAATATTAGCTGATTTCTGACTTATAAATTAAGTTTCTCTTGCCCCACTCAAAGAATAGGTTGATTTCTGATTTATAAAAAGCTATAAGCTGTATTGTTAAGTTAAACCAAACACATCAAAATAGCTTAAATTAAGCTAAAAGCTAAAATAAGCTGAAATTAAGCTGTACCAAACAGGGCTAATGATAATGAATGGAAGTTTTTCAGCAACCACAGCTCCATGAAACAAGAGGAGTACAACAATAAAAGTTTAGAAGATGTTCATAGCTTTGATAGTGTTCTTACCTCAGAGGATATTAGCCTTGTAAAAGTAAGTTTCTTGAAAAAAAAAAATAAATAAATAAATAAAAATTGTTCGTCATTTTTTCGAGATTAAACTCCTGAATATATGTCCGAAATTCAAGAACACAGCCCGAATATTATTTATTTGTTTAGGAATAAGTAACCGAACATTTCTTATTTGTTTGAAAACAGATAACCAAAACAACAGCAGAAATAGGCAAACAAATGATGTCAGACCATCCTTGGGTGGTCGACCGGCCGATCGACTGAGGGGTGAAATCCTACCCAGTTTTGCTCACACAAAGATCATACAAGTACAAGAAGACCATAGATGAATGACAAAAAAACTAATCAGAGAAGTATGAAAGTGGATTGTGTTGTGTGTGTGAAAAGAAGTAATAGAAAAAAAAAATCAAATAGATTGACAAATCTCGTAATGAAATAAAGAAAAAAATTCTTAATCACCACAAATTTTTTGAACTAGTTTTGGGAGGTTCTACTTTCGAGGGTTTTGGAAGAGTGACTTTTTAAGGTGTAGGGATGTGCATTTGAATATGTAAAATATTTTTACAATGATAATTTTGATATTATTTGGAAGGAGAAAAGAAATTTTAAAGATTTTACAATTTATACATGAGGATCCAAAGAAATTGAGGGTCCAAAATAATTGATGAGGTGCTAATAGTAACACTCTTGTTAATTCCATATATATATATATTGAGTATTGCTATTTAAAATTAAAAATTAGATCCAATTTTCAAGCTCAGTGATATGGCAATCAATTAGGATATTAAATGTAACACTCTCGCTTATATCTTCTCTAATAATCAATCAATAATATCACTTACACATTAGATCTATAAAATGAGTTTAAAAAGTGAGTTTATATATTATTTTTCATATATATTTTGTTAAGGTTTTGAACTAATCATAAGATTGGATGAAGTTTTCATTAAAAATAAAAAAAAAAAAGAATAAACAAAAAGAATTTATATACAAAAATTTCAAATAAAAAAGGCATCACTATGAAGTATAATTGCAAAAAATGGTACTTCCTGTATAAAAATTTGGTGTGTTTAGTTTTTTCTCATAATGTAAATAGAGGAAATCAATTGTCACCGTGATTAGTGCAGTTCATTGAGCGGATTATAGCTCTTTTTCTTTTTTAAAATTTGTGGAAGTGTGTTCTAATACATAGTTTTCTACAACTTATAAGATAAAAATAATTTAAATAAATTAAGTAACAATAATTATTGAGAAACAAGGAAACTGATTTTGATTTTGAATTTTCCACTTGCTGTTAAAACAGTTACCAGTAAGAACTTGCTCTCAAAAGTACATAGTTTTCTACATTCAACCTGGAATCGTCTTCTTCTTCATTTTCTTGTTTTAAATTAAACTAAGGTCTCGTTTGGGAATAGGCTAATTTAGTAATTTTTTGGCTATTTGGTTAAAATATGAGTTAAAAAAAATTAGTATATTTGGGATGACTTTTTAGCTTTTTACGAAAAGATGTGCAAAAAGTAGAGAGAAAAGAGAATCTTTGACTTTTTGATATGAGTTGTTGGCTTTTTGGCTAAAAAGGTAACTTTAACTATTATTTTAGCCTCTTGCCAAGCGAGTAACTTTTTTTTTTTTGACTAAAAGGAAGGTTCCCAAACGAGGGCTGAGCCCATAAATTCAATATAATTATATTGAATTCCTTTACGATTCAACAAGTTTAACATAATTATATTGAATTCTTTTAAAATTTTACAAAGTTTTAATTCACATAATACTAAACTCCATTTTCATTAATAATTTATTAGTCATAGATGAAAACATGATGTATCATATATTTTACATTGAAATGTATATTTTATCTTATTTATTCACGTGTCTACATATCATTTATTTGAGTTTCAACCACTTTAGTCTTACTAAAATTAAGGTCGGTATAATTTAACTTAAACTTATGGGGGTTATTATATTTTTCTAAATTCTTAGAGTTTGTCAATGTAGTTTGTTCTTCTTTTTGTGTAGAAATTTTATATGTATTAAATTTTTTTTTTTTTTTTTATGTATTAATTTTATATGTATTAAAATTAATCACATAATTAAATACAACTCTATCATATAAAGAGACACTGAAATTTTGTGAGTTTCAATTCATATGAAAAAAGGTAATGTTCAAGAGAGAGGATAAATATGAGAAGTTTTCCATGATATACAAACATAATAATTTTATAATTTTTTTATATAAAATTATGTTATTGTCCGTGACCCTTTTTAATTTCAAACCAAAACACCTACCATTATAGATCAAAATTTAAAAAATGTCAGTGTCATATGAGTTTTTTGTACAGCAATTATATTTGTGAATCATTTTTCTTTCGGAGTAAATCAATGGCAATCCTCACTCTCAACAACACTACATATTTTGAAAAATTAAAATACACATCTATGGACCACAATATATGAGCACCTTTAAATCCATACCATACACATCACTTTTGCATCAATTTCCGAGATATAAATTCATGATAAATAACATTTTCCTCACATGCATAATTTCATGAACAATGTATTTGGCCAAGTCCAAACAAAAAAAAAAAAAACAAAACAAAAACAAAAAAAAAAAAACAAAAGCAAAAACAAAAACAAAACAAAACAAATGTGATGAACAAAACGACATTGATAGTACTGAGACAACAAAATCAAGAAGAAAGATTGTGTTTGATCCATTAAGCTTTCTTTATTTTTTTCCTCTATTGATTTTCACTTTCACCCCCCCATCTGTCTTTCTACCAATATTAACAAGCTCAAAGGTGTCTAGTCCTCCGCTTTAATTTTCTACTTTTATATCCTAAAAGTAAACTATCAGACAAACAAACCCTAACTTTTTGACTTGGATGAGTGGTAGGTGATATATATAAAAAATAAAAAATAAAAACTTTAGTTTAATTTAATCACTTAATTATCTCATATGTTTAGCTTTAAACCTACCATGCCACTGCAAATCAAAATGCTTGACCCTTGAAAGTAAAGCATATAAAAAGTAAAACTTCTAAATTATCCTACATGATCATAGAGGATATACTAATAATAATAAACATTTCATAAGAAAATCCTTTACTTTACAATCATTTCAATATTTTTCTTCCAAGAGAGAAAGATCCTGAAAATTTTGTCAATGAATGACTAACTCCATTAGATTTACGATTAATGTGAAAAACATACTCAACAATGTCACAAAAAAAATTTTAAAAAAAAATTACTGAAAGCAAAAGCAAAAAAAATTCAAAAGAAAATGTGATGGTAGTTTCTGAACAATGCCTACAACACAAATATGTGCGATATTTTTTAAATAATAACATAGGCAACTCATCTTGGGTAGTTCAGGAGAGCTAGCTCTATAAATCTAGCTAACGTTACCCATACGAATAAGTTTAAGAACACAAAATTAGACACATAATTTTAAGAAGTGCGCCTTACCAACAAATACCGTAAAATCTTGTAGATCCGTACGTATTCTTCCTTTATTTCTGTGATTAATTTCTGTATTTGTAGTAGAACTATATACATAGGAACCCGAATTTCTAGTAACTATACAAAATTGTGTAAGATGAATTCTTGTAATGAGACAATGAAACTGTGTACGGAAAATCAGTTTTGGCACACTATAACTTAGTTCTTGGACAGAGGGGTCATGGGTACATAATTTGGACCGTGAAATATTTACAAATTCATCATAAAAGTTTTGTTCCTTGTACCACCACCAAGAGTAGGTAACAAGAACACATTGGGATCTCTCTCATCTTAATGCTTTCAAAACCATAACAAGACAAAACAAACTGTTGCCTTGCAGTTGATCTAGTTCAACTTTTCATTCCACATCAATTGTCTTTACCTTTGTAGGGTAAAACCCCTTATTTTCTTATACTAGTCTTCTTTTTCAACTTTTTTTGAAGTATATGATTCATATTCAAATCCAATATGGTATTGCTAAGATGAATCTGGATCATGCATTTCATTTTCTGTGCATATTTTGTGTTCTTAGAATTAACCCATCTTCTTTGCCAAGGTGAAAACAACAATGTAATGCATTATTTACCTAAAGAAGAGCTCTGGGCCCATTATTATACAAAATGATTGCGACTTACTTTGATCCTTTAATTTTCAATTGAAACCACCACTATCGTTTTTATAATTTCAAAAACCTCATTCTGAATATATTTTCTATATGATCTTTTGTAGCGAATCATTCTCATTTCATAAAAATAAATAAATAAATAAAGCTTTACCTTTTCTTTTTTATTTTTCTTTGAACGGGCAAAAGAAAACTTTACCTAACCTCCTAGTTTTCATATTAATGGCTTTAAAAACTTGAAAACCCTAAGTTGGTAAGGATTCCAAATGCCTGCCCGAGTGGTCCATCAAACATTCAATTATAGGGAATTGTTCATCCCATTTTGTGCCAACATAAAAAACAAGTACACCTCCAAAGAATATTTAGAACCTCCATTAGTGTTCATGGGGTATTATATGATGCTTTTTCTTCTAATATATGTTGAACAAGCTTACCTAATGGGAATAGATCATCACTGGAGATGTTGCAATCTCTATTTATATGCCAGTTCATACTTTGTCTGCAATGGAAACCTACAAAATGGTGTGTATCAAAAATACCCAATTATAAAATACTAGAACAATGAACCAAGAAAATAAAAACCTAAAAATAAGGCCTTGTTTGGTTGTACTTTCATTTTCCTCGTTTTTGTTTTTTAGAAACAAAAACAATGAAAACTTCGAGAACAACATTGTTTTCATTTTTGTGTGAAAATCATTTTAAAAAATTTGAAAACTTTTTGTTCTTTTTTTTTTTTTTTTAATTTTTAAATTTTTGAAAACTTTTTGTTCTTAAGAGTGAATTGTTAGAAAAATTTTCTTTTGCAAAATAGTTGGTCAAAATAGCTCTTCAAATAAGTTTTTTTTTTTTCGGGAAAATGAGAACAAAAAATATGAAAACAAAAATGCAACCAAATAGTCCTTACTATTCCCTCTATCAACCATAGGTATTCTCAATGATTTTCTGATCCATTCTACATGGACCAATGTTCAATCATGAGTTCACATACTGACGAAGACAAGAAATGAACTATGAGTTGAATGTTTGTGTGTATGAGAGAGAGAAGCCAAATTAGAAATTAGATGGCTTTCCTGAAGAGAAGCTAAGGTATGATAATCACAAAAACTATCTCAAAAACAGGTTTTAAATATAAGTTGATGCCTTTTGGGATAACGATATTCATCCATATACCAATCAATATTTTCTGATATATGAGTCTATCACCGATTCGAATACATATCCGATACTTTTATTTAAAAGTAAAATTAAAAAAATCAACACTAACACAATATTAACTTCTATTGAATCACAAGATTCAAAAGTGAAAGGAATGGTGGCTAAAAAAGGACAAAACAACTTATCAGTAGTGAAACTAAACTAAGAAAATAAACTACAATTAGAAAGAAATATCCACAGAAATATGAAACTGATCAGTGATCATATCACACACATACAACATAAACATAAAAATCAGAAACTCAAATTCATAAACCATTAGGGTTGAGAGGTAACGTATGAGTAATAGATTCATGGACTTTTCATGAATTCTACAAAGATCTACTATTAATGGTACAATTCTTGAAAGAATTAAAAATAATTCAAGTGACATATAAAGGGGAGAGATCAAATTACCATGCAAAACAGCAGTAAATGAATCTGAACCCATATCCGATCGAATATTTTGACCCTCTCTGTATCTTCCACAGCTTTATTGAACTGCAACGATTGAATGGCCTTTTGATACCTAAATTTGCAAGAGTGAGGATGATGCGATCGGATGCAGTTCAAGAAAGCTGTGGAAGAATACAAAGAGGATCATCTGTAGACACCTGACAAACAGACTAGCTAAAAGCTTCCATATGATTTTATACCTCTATCCTTCCAACCCTAAGAAAGATTTTGAGAGAGAGTGATACGGAGAGAGGGAAAATGTAGACTGCAAGAGATGTAGGTGTAGGTGTAAGGAGGGGAGATGAGGAGTTTTTATAGTAAAATTAAAGACTTTTTGAAATTCAAATTTCTCTATTATGATTTTTTTATAATAATTTGTATGCGTTTTTTATCCTAATAAGACACGTTATCAAAGTACATAATTCAACTGTTAAAATTAAAAATGATATTAAATAATATTAAAATCATATTCTAATACAACATAATTTTATTTTATCTTTGAATATAAATTATTAAATTATCAAAATAAAACCATTATAAATAGATTATAGAATTCTAATTCGATAATTACAAATCAAGATAATTGACCGAATATTCTTTTCTATATAAAAAATAATAATAATAATTACATTTTAATTTTATTTATTTATTTATAAATATTTGTCACACTCATGGATCATTTTTCTAAATTATAATCCTCTTTTTACCACCAATCCCAAGAAGAATATTGGGCCTTCTTTTACCCATATTAAAAAGCTGAGTAGTGTGTACGTTTGATCTCATTAACCTAAGAAAGTATAAGAATGACATATACTGTCTAAAATCATCAATGTGGTTGTTTGCAACTTACTATTTTAATAGTTTATTTTAATTTTTAATTATTTTATAAGTTAAAAAAAGTTTATTTGTAAAAATAATTAAATTTTTTTACAATTTGATACGATATTTGTGAAAAAAAAAATTATTATATATTTAATTTGATAGTAACATTTTAATTTATTAATTATTTTAATATATATTATCGTTTTGTAAACTTTAACCTAAGCTAAAATTTTATTTCCCAAACAACCCAATATATGCGGCTGAGATGCAACCTCCCGTATCAAACGGTGACGGCACACCCTAGTGGGGTACATAAATGGGTCCCACCTTAGATCAGTTCAAATGACGAGGTTGAAATTCCATCGCAACACGCCCCAACCCGCGTGTCATGTTTCATTTGTATATTAGTATCTAGGTATGTAAAACCACACGAAATTAGGTATTTTTTTTTTTTTTTTTTGCTTTTTAACTAAACACATCATTAATATCTTCTAAAAAATTAATTTATTGATTTCTTGTCTTATTTAAGTTATAGAATTTTTTATTTTTTATATATTTTTATAATAAATAAAAATATTATTTTATAGGTCATATTAAAAATAACTCTTAAAATTAGTATTTTTTTATTGTTTTTGTAATACCAAAAAAAATAACTACAGAGTAGTTGGCTTAATAAATGACGACTAGGACCTGAAGGTTTGCTCTCTCTCAAGTCTTAGATTCAAATCTTCTAACCTGCAAACGCATGCCTTGTAGCCTAAAGGTTTGCTCTCTCCCAAATCTCAAGTTCGAATCCCCTAATTAGCAAACGCATACATTGGGGCCACGAACCGCAGGGCTTGTTCAGACTGCAAGGACTTAGCCTAGTACGCATAAACTGGCCCAGGATACCCTACATTACCAAAAAAATAAAAAATAAAAATAAAAATTGAAAATTTTCATTGTTTTCATAAGATTTTCAATTTTGTACCAAAATAAATTTTTAAAACAAGTATATTACATTTTGCCCCTTTAATATTTGGCCACTTCTCCATTTTGTCCCTTAAAGGTTTTTTTTTTTTTTTTCTACTTTGACCATTTATGTTTCAAGTTTTCCCAGTTTACTCCTTAAACAAATTTCTGATTCAAAATTAGATGGAAAATGTCATAACAACTGTAACATAATATAAAAATATATTATATTTATGGCATTATATTTATGGCAGATATATGAGTTATATATAATAAAATATTATTATTTCATGACTGGCAATATGATATTTTCAATCTAATTTTTAACATAAATTAGTTTTAGAAGTAAATTAGGAAAAACTTGAAATATGAAAAGTCAAAGTGAGAAAAAATAAATTGTAAGGATTAAAGTGGAAAAGTGACCAAACATAAAAGGGACAAAGTGTAATTTACCCTTTAAAAACTTAGAAAACAATTTAAAAACCCAAAATGGGCATTTTTAGAAAAAAAAAATTAAAAATAATTGTTTAGTTGGGGTTTCAAAATCTTTATATGATTTTTTTTTTAAATTACTAATTTTTTTGACCAAAAAAAATAAATACAAAAAATTTGATTCTTGGATTTTCTAAAAATATTTTCTTCTTAAACAATGATAAATATGAAAATAATGAGTTTTTTTTCTATTTTTTTTTTTCACCAAACTAGTTTTTGAAATTGTTTCTAAAAACTTAACCAAACTCGGAAGTTATTCGCATCAATTTTTTTTAAAAAAAATTTTGGAACAAAAATTAAAAATAATACCAAATGCACGGATCTTGCCTAACAGATTCTAGGGTAAGAAGCTTGAATTTTCTCACGTATCAATTGGTGATAACATAAAAAGGATTAAAATTCATTATTTTATTTTTTTACTCAATTGATAAGAATATTTGCAATGTAGTACAATAAAAAAAAATTAAAATTTATACACAATTTTTTTCTAAATAATGAAGCTTGATTCTTCTTTCATCTTGCATGAGATGGTGGTAGTCACAAGGTATTGATACAGACACTATATGAGAGATTTATTTAAATCTAGGTAGGAAATCAAATCATGTAATTAATCGTTTAGGCATGAGGGGAGGGAAAAAACATACGCCAAGATTACATAATTAATTGCTAAAATCTTTCTTTATCAAAATCAAATTTTCATTTTAATACGCTAAATTATTTGGGTTAGCTTAGTTGACGACTTTTGTACACTTCTACTCAGGCGATTAGGAAATCAATTATTATCAAAGGTAAAAATTAATTATTTCTCGTCTTATAAGTTGGTTGTTTCTTTTTATTATGAGCATTATTATGAGGGTTAACTCTTAATTAATCAAAGAATAAAATAAGAAATATCAAAATTAATTACAAAATCAAAACCAAAATACATATAAATTGGTAAAACAAAATTCAGAGTTTCAACAGATTTTATAAAATTTTGTTCATTGCATAAACTAAAAATCATGATAAATAGCATTTAAAACAAATTTCTGTTGAAAATAGTTATAAAATTCTAGTTAAAACCAGAATTTTTTTTTAAATTTGGTTTAATTTTTAAGTGGGCCCCGTGCATCGATTTACACGGGTCAAAGTGGTAACGCGTTCTATGCCGCGTTAGGATTCACGTGATATATTTGATTGCTCAAAACCATTACCGAGTGAATGGAAAATTGAAACCAAAGTATGCTCCATGGAAATAGAGTTTTGATGGAAATTCCTTAAAGATTTGAATAAGGCTTGTCCCACATTGATTTAGTGGGAGGTTTTGAGAGGGTTTATAGGGCATGGGTTTGGTACTTGGGGTGTACCCCAAGGGGTACCCAAGTGTTTTAGAGTGAGAGGTTATGGGTAAAATGGGCTAGACCCATTGAACCCAAAAACCACCACATACGCGCACCGCCGTCCGTCCGCCCAGGCAGGCTGGGTGCGTGGTATAAGGTTGGGTTGGGCTTGTTCAGCCCAATACTAATTTTTTTGGGCCAAAAACATTTGAATTTAATTTTATTTTTGTATAAAATAAAATCCAGAATTTAAATTAAACCGGAAATAAACTGGTTTGGATTTACTGTTCATCCAAACAGGGCCCTTCCCGTTTTTAAACAGAATTAAACTGGTTTGGATTTAATATTCATCCAAACAGGGCCCTTCCCGTTTTTTATCTGTTTGAATAGTTAAACCAATAGATTCAAATCTGTTTAAATTCAAACCCAACAGGTTTCATACCTGTTCAATTCAAAACCATGAGCCACCTTTACATCTATAAATAGACTAAGCCTCCCATTTGGATTTTTAACTCTAATTTTCGTATTCCATCCTCTGCTTTAAATCTCTACATTTTGCTGCATTTTATTTCTGAAAGAAAGAGTGTAAACACTTAGTGTGTTCGACGAACGATTAAATTGTAGTGCTGTTTTTATTCGTTGAGAAGATCATTTTATCCTGGGAGATAGACGTCCAAATTCTGAAAGCACCATGGAGAGGACGAATCTGTCTTAAGGATACAGTGTTAAACACTGGACTTGATCAGAAAAGTTATTCAAAGAAATTAACCAAGTAAGTTGTTTAATTTTATTCTATTTTTATTTGTTTATTTAAGCAGATTTTAATTTTATTTTTGTAACAAAATAAAATCTGTTATTTATTTATTTATTATTTCGAGTTTGATTTTTGTAATCAAACAAATTCTCTCCTTTTCTTTATTTCTTTAAATTCTAGTTGTTGTTTTGTACACAATAAAATTAAATCTTTTAAATACAGTGAAGATTATTCCAACAGTTTCTAGTGGATTTCTTTCTTTGTTTTTCTTTTTTTTTTTTTTTTTTTTTGTTGTAAAGAAGAGTCAAATATGTTAGGAAAAATTATTTAGAAGTCCTATTAGGGAGACTTGTGCTACATTTGGTCCCACAAAAAAATGTATGTTCCCATAAGTCCTATGAGAAGTTTCTTGACATATTTACCCTCAATATTAGTTGTTAATATCATAATTAATAATAAAACCATATATAGGGGAAATTGATATAAACGTAATGTAACGTGACACCTACATAAACGTAACGTGACACCTATACGTAACGTGACATCTACATAAACGTAACGTAACGTGACGTAAACGTAACGTAACGTGACACCTATATAAACGTAACGTAACGTGACACCTATATAAACGTAACGTAACGTGACGTAAACGTAACGTATCGTGACACCTATATAAACGTAATGTGACATTTAAATAAACGTAACGTAATGTGTCACGTTACGTTTCGCAAACTTAATAACTTTTTATTTTTTTAAACCGTTTGTTTTGAAATAGATATATAATCTTAATATATTTTTATTTTGTATTATTAATTGTAAAATTTTAAAAATTATTTATTTTTTGAATTTTTTTATTTTTTTTATATAAAAAAATCAAAGAAAAGCCCGTATGATCTGTGATTGTGAATTTTATTTTTTATTTTTATTTTTTATTTGTTTTAAAGTATGATCCTCTTTCTCAGAAAAGGACAAAAGCAAAAAGTATGATGCTGAATTATCATTCTATATTATTAGTATTATTATTTGTTTGGGTCCACAGTAACAATCGGCAACCTACACAGGAAGCTAACAGGATCACTGCAAGGAGGACGCGTTCGCATGCGATCACTTCCGTATGTTCGAGTTCAAGGTGAGGAAGTGTGCTCGAGGTAGGTCCCACGACTGGACGGAGTGTCCGTACGCCCATCCCGGTGAGAAGGCTCGCCGCAGAGACCCCCGACTGGACGGAGTGGGCATTTTGGGAAGGTGTGAAAATGGGAGTAAAAAGATTAGGATCTTGTGGAATACATTCTTATGAAAATAGGACTTGAGACTCTATAAAAAAATTACACAGGACTTAACCTAGTATAAGGTTTTGAAAAAGGACTTATAAATAAGTCTCCCAATATGTTAATATGGTAAATAAATTTTTTTCCCTCTAAAATATTAGAATTTGATGTGAAGTAAAATTAGCACCTCGTCTGCAACAGGTATGATGGCATGACACGTGGAAGGGAGAATTCCAAAATTGTCTATTGAGTTTTTTTTCTCATTTTTATAGTGAATTTTTTTAATAATTTACACAATTTTTTTTATTTTTTAAATATACACAATTTAGATACACTTAGAAAGCATAATATTTGCGAATTTTTTTAAAAAAATTCATAAAATATAAAAAAAATTACAAAAATTTAATACAAATTTTATACTTTTTAAGTATATCAGAATAGATTTAAAAAGTAAAAAAGAATGATAAAAATATCTACAAAATCACTAAAAATACATAAATACAAATTAAAAAATCATAAAACTGTTTTGAAAATTCCAAACCAAACACAAATGTTGGATTTTCTCAATTCCACTTTAATATAAATTAAGTTATTCAAACTTGATTTTTATTTGACTTATCAAAAATTTATTCAAAATTGATTTGATATATCAAAAATCAAATTTAAACACATTTTAAAGTTTCTTAAATTGTCAAGTCTATATTTAATTATATTATTACTCGACTCAAGTCAAATATATGTCCTATAAAAATCAAATTACTTGAGTTCAGTTCATTATCTGTTTGATTGACACTAGTTTGATGCTTGTTAAGTTTTTTAATTAAATTTGACCAAGTTACTGCTCAAGTTAACTTATTTACATCTTTATTGTTATAAATCTTAGAGGTGCCTCTGCAATTATATAATAAAAATTTTGAAAATGGTCTGACAAAGATAAAATAGTCAAAAAAACAGTTATTCACTTTCTTTTTTTTTTTTGTTTATAGTGAATTTTTTTTTTTTTTGGATTTTTTTAATTTTTTTTTTTTACTTTTTAAATTCTTCTATACTAAAACCTTGATGTGTTAATTTTAATTATATTCACAAATGCACCAATGTACAATAGTAAAATTTAAAGAATGCGAAGTCGAATCTATAGGACTTGTGATTTTTTTAAAAACCAATTAATTCAAATTTAAATAAACACTAACTTAATTAACAAATTTTTAGTTTGATTAAAATTAACTCTAATAATGTAGTAAATAAATAGAGAAATAATTGAATTGAATAATAAACTAATCAGATAAATAAAAGGAAAATTTACCTATGAGTCCCATTTTAAAGAGTGGTGATCCAATTAATCTCAAGAATTTTCTTATAAACCAATTAGTCCTATTGATTTTAGAAAGGTAGATTTAATATATTATTTGAAAATTGAATTTACGGTTATACCCTTATTTTTATTATATTTCATTCTCTTTTTTTCTTTTGTGTTAGAAAGATAAGAAACATAATCTATGATAATCAAATTTGAGATAATTTTTTTGTATGAGAATCTTTTTTATTTGGAAAATATTTCAAAAGAAGTACAAAAAAAATTTGAAATATGAAATTTTTCAAACATTCCAAAATGATATGAGATTCTTCAAACATGTCAAAAGAAGTACAAAAAATCCTTAGTAAACTTTGAACAAATATATAATTTTAAATTCTAACACTCCAATGTAATACTCAAACGTAACACTCCAGTATAACACTAAAAAAAAACTCCTTAGTGAACACTCTAACGTAACACATAAAAAAAAAACTCTTTAATGTACTTTTCTCAAACGCAACACTCCAATATAACATTCTAAAAAAATTAATTAGTATAACACTTTAATGTAACATACAAAAAAACTCTTTAGTGTAACACTCTAATGTAACACACAAAAAAACTCATTAGTATACTTCTTTTAAACATAACACTCTAATATAATATTTTTAAAAAAATCTTTAGTGTAACACTTTAATGTAATACACAAAAAAAATTTCTTAGTATATTTTTCTCAAACGTAACACTTCAATGTAACACTCCAAATAAAAAAGGATGTAAGATTTTTCAAACCATTCTAAAAGGAGTACAAAAATTTTTTAGTAAGTTTTGGACAAATGTATAATTTCAAATTGTGAGTGTTACGTTAAGAAAAAGTATACTGTGTATTTTTTAGTATTTTTCTGTGTGTTATATTTGAATGTTACGTTTGGGATTAATTGATTGGAGTGTTACGTTTGGAAAAAAATATATTAAGAAATTTTTTTGTGTTACATTTGATAAAAATACACTAAAAAGTTTTTTTTTAGTGTTACATTGTTGCGTTTAGGAAAAGTACACTAAAGAATTTTTAAATGTGTTATATTGTAGTGTTACATTATTGGAGAGTTACATTAAAATGTTACGTTTTTGTTTGTAATGTGTGATTTGTTTCAGAATGATGAAAAATTCGAAACTTCTATAATGCGGATTGTCCAAATATGTAATTTTATATTTGGAGAAACCCACTTTTATCTTTAAAAAATTAAACCCAAGCATGTAAGTAACTACCTTTTTGTATAATTTTCACTTTAATAGGACCTTTGGGTTTATAAGAAAAAAATGAGAACTAAACAGTTTATAAAATTACATTTTGAGACTTATTCGTACTTCACCCTAAATAAAACTAATTCACTTTGCTTATTTTTGGTTTTCCAAAAACAATTTTCAGAAAATTCTACTCTTTTTTTTTTTTTTTGTGTTTTTTGTTTTTACTGAATTTTTTTAATATTTTAAGCAATTTTTAAAATTTTTAGACACACCTCACACATAAAAAGTATAATTTTTGTGAAAAAAACTTTTAAAAATTCACTAACTACTAAAAATACAAAAAAAAAAAAAAAAAAACGAGAATTCAATGTATTTTTCGTATTTTTATGTATTTATCAATTTTTATAAATATTTTTCACAAATTTTTTACCTTTTAGATACATCTAAGTAAGGTGTATCTAAAAACTAAAAAAAAAATACTTAAAATTTTAAAAATATTCACTAAAAATAAAAAAAGATTAATCATTCAGGCCTCGAATTTGAGGCTCGAATTTGCCTCAAAATCTTCTTCTTCTTTTTTTTTTTTTTTTCAAAGCTGTGCTATTTTGGGTTTTTTTTTTTTTTTTCTCTCTTTTCTTTATAGGGGTGATTATGTATAGATAGGGGTGTGCTAAAAAATTAGACATTTTGTAAGTGAGTTGGGTTGGACTGATTGGATAATAAAATTGACTGATCAAATTTTTTTTTAATTTAATTTTATTTTATTTGTTAGGCTGTGTTGGTTTTTTTTTTTAATTTTTTTTTTAAAAGTGCTTATGTGTAGGGATTTGCCAAAAAATTAGACATTCTGTACTAACTCATCGTACAAAATTATATGAAATTAATGAATTTTAACCAACAGTCTAACTGATCAGTCAATTAAGTTGGACTGATTAAATGATAAAATTGACTGATCAGTTAAACTCTTGATTAAATTTTATTAATTTCATATAATTTTATATGATGAGTTGATGCGAAATGTATAATATTTTATATTAGATTTAAAAAAAAAAAAAAACTAAACTAAACTAACTAACATAGCAGCCCCCCCCAAAAAAAAAAAACTCATT